>CM077241.1:21295996-21535996 GCA_039654775.1 Spinibarbus caldwelli | reverse complement strand
TTCAGTGTGTTTTAGTGAATAAGTGCTAAGTGTATTCTGAACCCAAACTTTTAAACAGTAGTGAATAATATTCAATTTTTTTTTTTTTTTTTTTTTTCTTAAGAGGACCTGAAGCGCCTTAATGATAGATTGGTGGAAGTCAATGCAGAGAAGATGCAGTTTCAGCTCAAGCTGGATGAATCCGAATCAACTGAGGTCTCAATCAAGGTAAAATATTATGAAATCAGACTATTTTTATAGGAATGTACTGATCTGATACCTGTATCATTATCTGTACCAATATTGACCTTTTAATTTAATTCAGTATTGACCTTTTATCTCAATGCATTTGTCATCCTCAATTTACTTTGTTGTTTATAACACACTGGCATTTTTATACCAGTCCCCTAAACACTGATTTTTGATATGCTGGCACTATGTTCATTTTCCAGTATAAAGAGAAACGAATGGAGCAGGAGAAAGATCTACTCCAGGATCAGGTGACCTGGCTGAATACTGAGCTAAAGGCCAAGAGTGAAGAGCTGCTGTCTCTTTCCCGGCAGAAAGGCAGTGAGATCCTGGAGCTCCAATGCAACCTTAATAACAAGGAGGATGAAGTACTGCACAAACCTTTTTCTATATTTTTCTATGTATTATATGTATTTTAAGTCATCATGAATATTGTCAGATCTGCTTTGAAATGTTATTTAAGCTCTTAGTCCATGTGCTAATCTCGGTGTACCTGTGTAGATCACCCACCTCCAGGATCAGGTGACCAGTCTTAAAGCGTCCAATGAGAACCTTCTGAGGCAAGCAGAGGAGATGATCACCAAGATGAGAGAGGTTAGACATTGTAATCCATCGCTGAAGTTATCAGCTGAATGGTGTTTCAGAATTCTTCATAAACCATTTCGACATGTTGTGCTTTTTAGGCAAAGGAACAGCAAGCCAGTTTGGAGGAGAAGTTCAGTAATGAGCTCAATGCCAACATCAAACTCTCAAATTTGTATAAGGCAAGTTTTAATTACTATATGAACTGAAGTATATAATTATAGGAATGCATGAATCAGAATATTATAATAATTATTAATATATTATAAAAATATAATTGTTTAATGTTATTTCTAAGAATTTTTGTTAATTCTAAATTCTGTTGATGATTCACAGGGAGCTGCAGCTGATGCAGAGGCCAAGAGTGAGGAGCTCAGCAGAGCTGTTGATGAACTTCACAAGCTGCTTAAAGAGGCTGGAGAGGGTAAGCCGCTCTCCTGGTCAGACACATGCATGTTGACAGTCATTAGCATCATTAAAAAAAGCTGACACTGATGCATTGTGTATTTACATATGTCTGTGACAATCTCTTGTCTACTCTGAACAGCGCATAAAGCTCTGGAATTGAAGATGGCAGAGCTGGAGAGTTGTAAGGACAAAGAAATCGCTGAACTGAAAGAGAAAATAAGCAGCCAGGAGAAAGAGCTGGATAATGCAAATGAGCTGCTGTCTGACGCCAAACACAGAGGTTAGCATCACCACTTATTTCCATAGCCTCTAGCATGTGAAGTAGTATTTGTAAATTTGATGCCCTTTTTTTCCATTCCAGGAACAGCTTCAATTCTTTCGGAGGAGCAGGTGACCACAATGTCTCCCACAGCAGCTGCAGTTGCCAAAATCATCAAACCAGGCATGAAACTTACAGAGGTGCTGACCTGCATTCTGATTTATGATGCAAGTGCATTGTTCCTATTCACAGGAGCTTTTTTCTTTTAATATACATTCTTCTATTTTGTGTAGATATATACAGCTTATGTTGAGACTCAAGAACAGCTACAACGAGAGAAACTGGAGAACAAACGACTGCTCAAGTACCTGGATGATATTGTGCAGGAGATGGAAGCAAAAGCGCCCATCCTGAAGAGACAGAGAGAGGAGTATGAGCGTATGCAAAAGTCTGTTTCCAGTCTCTCTGCTAAACTAGAGCAAGCTGTCACGGTGAGGACAGAGGAGTCTTGCAGAAGTACAAAGCCTTATTTCATGTCACACTGCCAGTGCAGGCTTGCCTAATGCTTGCGTGACAAATCTAGAAATGATTATTCTTGGATTTTTCAGGAGGTCCACCGTTTGCAGAAAGAAGCAGATGAAAGCAACAAACGTGCATCTGTGTTGGAGAGAGATAACCAGAGGTTTGAGGTGCAGCTGGCTGACATGTCTCAACAGGTGAGGCCTGATGGCACAGCTGAGGCTTCAGTCTCTTACGGAGACAAAAATCTAAAATCCTGTTCCTTCAACATAACTCTCTCAGGTGCGGGTCCTTCTCATTGAGCTGGAGGAAGCACGGGGTAACCATGTGCTGCGTGAGGAGGATGAGGTGGGTTCAGCGGATGTGAGCAGCACTTCAGAGGTGATTTCTCAACACCTGGTCACCTTCCGCAGCGTTGAAGAGCTGCAGCAGCAGAACCAGAGACTCCTAGTGGCACTCAGAGACCTCAGTGAGGAAAAGGAGAAGGATGAGTTGGAGGGAGACACCATGAAGTAAGTGTATCTGTCAACGTAATATCAGATTAAATATCGATTAAGAAAGCATAATGCTCATTGTGTGTTCAGACGTAGTGAGGTGGAGAAATATCTCGAGGAGCTTCAACGTGAGTTGGAGCAGCTGAAGGAGAAGAGAGCTCAGGATCTGCAGAAGGTTGACGCTGTGGCACGACAAAGGGATATGTTCCGCATGCTTCTGACCCAGGCCACTGGAGTCACCTTCCCACAAGGTCATTATTAGTAGTCTGTTAGTCTAGTCTGTATTGCCAGTTCAATTATTGTGAATATTTAAGATTGTATGAGACACCTTAATAGAAAAGTTTCATCATGATGATTGAACAAAGTTTTATGAACTTTTACTGTGGCAGGTGCTGGTAATGAGGAGCTTATGCTGACCTCCACCCCCCGTCGTTCTCCAGCTGTCACACCCACTGCAGGCACCCCTACTGGATTGGTTGCCAGTGCGATAGAATCCACTGAGTCAGTAGAGGCCAAGGCTGCACTGAAGCAGGTAGGCCAGGCAGAGCAGACTGTCCACTCATAGCATTTTTTCCATCGCTGACATTGAGACTAAAAGCTTCATTATTAAAACTGTTTGTGAAAGAAGTTTCCGTATGTTTTTCAAAGATGCATTTATTTGCTTAATGCAGTAAAATCTGTATTAAGCTGTAATTTTTTAAAAATTACTTTTTTGTGTGAGAAGACATCTTTTAAAATATGATATATTCTTATGCATTATTCCTGTGTGTTTGATCAGCTTCAGGAAGTCTTTGTGGCTATAAAAAGGAAAAAAATGAGTCTGAAAAAGCCTTGACTGAGCAAAGCGAGAAACTGCAGGATCAAGTGACCGAACTACGCTCTGAAAACACCAAGATCTCCACACAGCTGGAGTTCACGTCCAAACGGTATCGAGTCATACTGCTCCTTTGGTCCTCATGGTTTTTCTGAAATATAGAATCCTTAACTTATTTATGTGGTGTGTATGTCAGGTATGAGATGCTCCAGGATAATGTGGAGGGCTACCGTAAAGAGATTGCCTCTCTGAATGAGAAGACTCAGAAACAGACTGCAGCAGTACAGCAGAGTGAACAGACCATACACACCCTCACCCAGGATCTGCGAGCAGCAGCTGAGAAACTCGCTACTGCTGAGGTGTCAAATTGGTTCATTTACTCAAGTGCAGGTGTCTCTCAGTTCAGTCTAAATTGAATTAATCAGCTATATCTCTCTTTCAGTCTGAAGTAGAGAACCTGCGTAAAGAGAGAGACATGTTGAAGATGGTGGAGAACAGACTGACACAGGAGAAAGAGTCCTTCCAGGCCCAAAAGCTTGGCCAGAACATGCTGCTGACCAACCTCAAATCAATACAGGTGACAAGTGTTTTTATGAAATAACAAACAATCTAAGCCTCACAAAAGGATATTTTGAGAACATTGTGTGTCTCTAAATGAATTTTCCAGGCAACTCTAGAGCGCTCTGAGACAGAGAGCAGACAACGGCTGACTGCTCAGATTGAGAAGCAGGAGCGCGAGATCACTCAGCTTCAGAAGAGACTCGAGAATGAGGTGGAACAGAAACACCTGCTGGCACGCAATCAAGACGTAAGGACCACACCTCTTTTGCTTTCTCTTATTTCCCTGTTTGGTACTTTGGCTCATTCATTTCTCTTTGACGTTACTTTGCATCATAGATGCAGCTGATGGATGTTAAGAAGCAGCTGGAAACACAGACTTCCCAGTACCACAGGACAAAAGAACAGCTTAGTTCTGCCCAACTTGAGCTTAACAACCTGAAGCTGCAGATGAGTAGCAAGGAGAGCCGGCTGGTGTCCCCCACAGTACATACAGGTGAGAGACTGTGCTCATGATTAAGCCTACATTATATCAGAGCACTTCTATTATTTTATTTTTGCTTTATGTTAGTTTACCTAACATTTCTTAAGTTATTTGTTCAAATTTTGTTTCTCAACCTTATTAGCTATAAAGACCAGAGCATTGTTGATGAAAAAGACTCTTTGTGAATTTGTTGCTATTTTTTTTCCTCTCCAGGCCTGCAGGGCAGTGTAGGCGACATGGAGGCTCTGCGTGCCCAGCTGAAGCAGGCTGAGAGCAAGGTAGAAGACCTGGCTGAACGACTGAAGAACACTACTGCCAGCATGGAACAGTACAAGGCCATGAGTCTTAGCTTAGAAGAGTCCCTGGATAAAGAGAAACAGGTTGGTGTTATGATAAAAATCACTATAATATTCTCTACTCTAACGTCCTCAACATTTCATAAAAATAAAGACAACAAAAACAATGGAGATTTTAAGATTGTGTTTTTTTTTGTGTTTTTTTTGTAAAAAAAAATCCTCTGTCTTTCCACTTTTAGGTAACCGAGCAGGTGCGTTCATCTGTGCAAACCCAGGTGGAGGCAGCTCAGGAACAGTATAAACAGCTGGAGCAGAAACTTTTGGAAGCAGAAAGGGAGAAGCAGAGCTTGCTGGAAGAGAAAAGCAAAATTGTTGCTGCTGTGGAGCAAGAGGTATTGAGTTCTCACTATCTTTGCTCATTAGATCTTTGACCTTTCTGATTTAAAGAGCACACTCTACATTTTCTTTTATTTTACTTTTTTCCTGAAGTCAATCAGGAAATGTTATTCAAGGTATCTTGCAATAAAACATTTTGGGTTTTCAAACTGTGGTCTTGGGGGGCCGCAAAGGAGCTGCCTTCTAAATTTTAAGATAGGGGTCCATTGCATGAGGATGATCATATTTTGGGGTTCATGGCATCTAAAAGATTGAAAACAGTCCAGCTATCACAATAGTTCACAGTGTCATTTACCAGGGTGGGAATGGGTGTTAATGTCATTCATTCTGTGTTCATTTTCTATGTTACATTCTTTTTAGCCATTCTAAGAGAGCCGTATTGTGATTTTTAGAGGCAGAATTTGACTTATTTCATGATCCCTTATCTCAGTTGTGCGAGCTGAGGAAATCTCTAAGCAGCCTGCAGGCGGAGCACCAGAGCGCCCTGGAGAGAGCTGCTGTTGCTGCTGCTCAGGAGCAGCAGGCCATCCTAGACAGTCAGGAGCAGGCTAAGATGGCAGCTGAGGCGCAAGATAAGTATGAGAGGGAGATGTTGCTGCATGCAGCCGACGTGGAAGCACTGCAGGCTGCCAAAGCACAGGCTCTGCAGGCAGTTCATCTCAGACAGCAGCTGGAGGAGAAAGTTCAGAGCACCAGCGCACAGCTGCTAGAGGCCCGCGTGTCTTGGGAGGAGCAAGAGAAGATTCTCAAGGTAAAGAAATTGTGAAACAAATGGCTGTTATGGAAGTAGTAGTAGCATTTTCACAGTTATTTTGTTTCTCTCTCCACATTAGGGGAGCAGTCTAAATTAGAGTCTCGCTGTGAGGATCTGCAGAGGCAGAACACACTCCTTCACGAGCAGATACAGACTCTGAGTGGACAAATGGCCAGTCAGCTGCAGCGAGCCACCAGTGAGAGTCCACTCAACGTCTCTCTGACAGAGGAGGGCAAGTCTCAGGAGCAGCTCCTGGAGATCCTAAGGTCTTTTGTTTTCTCCCATATGTTATCAATTTCAGTGATTTATAATTTTGCTGAGAAAATGTGTGAAGGAGAGAAAGTGATAATAGATGGCAAAAAGGAGAAATGTAGATTATTCTCTAGTTTCCTTATTCATGGCAATCTCTCATTCCTTTGTGGTTTGTAGATTTGTGCGACGGGAGAAGGAGATTGCAGAGTCTCGGTATGAGGTGGTCCAGGGTGAGAGTCTGAGGCACAGGCTGAGAGTGGAACATCTTGAGAGAGAGTTGAAGGACGTGCAGGAGAGTCTTAATGTGGAGAGAGAGAGGATGCAGGTTGTTTTGGAGAACCCAGATGCATACTATTTTATTGCTGATCAACTATACTAGTTAAAGGGGTCCTATTATGCTTTTTCACTTTTTGAATTTTAGTCAGTGTGTAGTGTGTATGTTTGGGCATAAAAAGATCTACAAAGTTACAAATCTCAAAGTCCACTCCAAAGGGAGATTTAATTTTTAAAAAAATCCCTTTTCAAGAACTACAACGAACGGCTCGTTTGGACTACAAAGTTGTTTTCCTGTATTTGTGACATCACAAATTGGTCCATTAGAATATCATTAAAATAAATCCCGCCTACCGAAATTCGAATGCAGTTTCAAAATCGAAACCCGGTGCGGGTGTTTTTATATCACTGTATTTCTGATGGAAACCGACTGTCTTCAGAAAATTTTGGATGTCATTTTCATTTCATCTTGCAAGTAATGTCTGATAAAGCAGGGTTTGTGAGCAGAGCTCTGCTTTGTGTACAGCGTTACCTGGGAAACCGTGCTCTCTCCCGCTCCAATAGCGCCTCCTGCTGGCAGAGAATTCATTTGCTTTTAGTCATTCTGCCTAGCTGTTCACCAATCACAGCACACTGGGACAGCTAACCAATCACAACACATTTCGTTTTTCGGAAGGCGGGACTTCATCAAACCCGGAACTAATCGAGCCGTCTGTGCCAGACTGGGGAGAATGGTATTGTAATAATGCAAATTATGTGAAAAATTATGTTTTTCGAACCACCAAACATGAGAGCATGTTCTAGTACACCCCTAAAACGAAATCAAGACTTTGTAAAAGAGCATAATAGGACCCCTTTAACTGCCTTACTTACCAACCCTATACTTTCTTTTTACCTGTACCTGTTGCTCAGCCTGTGTTTAATTATGGTTTAAAGGTAACTGCAAAGACTCTGTCCCAGCATGATGAGCTGATGAAGAAGACAGAGACCATGAATGTGCTAATGGAGACCAATAAGATGCTGAGGGAGGAAAAAGAGAAACTGGAACAGGAGCTACAGGATACTCAAGCCAAGGCAAGCCACCAAAAGATAGTCAAAATACTGTTAAAAAAATAAATAACACCTGATTATGTATTTTTAGGAGTATTTTTATAAATTTTATTATAAAATTTATTTTAATTTATTTTACTTTGTTTAATGTTAAAACATTTATTTTTTTGTTTTGTTTTTAAATTGTTCTCCAAAAAATTAAGTTATTATTTTTTTTTTATGTGCATAATTTTGCATGTATGTTACTTTACATATTAAAAAAATTATATACACTATTGAAATTGAATAAAAAGTAATCTGTGTTTGTTTAAAGGGAATAATAACTTGGTAATAGTCATAATAATTGTTTTGGTTCACAGGTGCGTAAACTGGAGTCAGACATCTTGCCCATGCAGGAGTCCAATGCAGAGCTGAGTGAGAAGAGTGGTATGCTACAGGCAGAGAAGAAGCTTCTGGAAGAAGATATCAAACGCTGGAAAGCTCGCACTCAGGTCAGAAGTTTGTGTGTATTTTGAGGGGTTGCCTTCAAAAACTATCTATTACTTTGTCATCATTATACTTTCTTATGGTGTTTAGCACCTGGTGAGCCAGCAGAAGGACACTGACCCAGAGGAGTACAAGCGGCTGCACTCTGAGAGGGAAGCGCATCTCAAACGCATCCAGCAGCTTGTTGAGGAGACTAGTCGTCTCAAAGCTGAAGCAGCCAGGTTACAGCAGTTCTCTACCTTCATTGGTTTCACAGGCTAAAAGGTCTTTTCATTCATATCTTGGCTATTTTATGCATGTCGATTTTTCTTGCTCTCTGCAGGAGCAGTGGCTCTTTGACTATGCTCCAATCCCAGGTGCAGAACCTAAGGGAGAGCTTGGGGAAGGTGATGGTGGAGAGGGACACCCTGAAGAAAGACCAGGAGGCCAAAAATCTGGACATCCAGGAGAAACTGAAAACCATCACACAAGTTAAAAAGATTGGTCGACGTTACAAAACCCAGTACGAAGAGGTCAAGGTTGAATATGACAAGGTGCGTCAGGGTTTATGACTAAGAAAGTGGTTTGAATTTGAAAATGTGTGTTTGGAGTGACGGTCTGATTATTTGCAGTTGGTAGCCGCAGCAGCATCTGCACCAGCCCAGGATCAAGAGGCACAGCAGGCATCAGCTCAAGAACTTCAGGCCCTCAAGGAGTCCCTTAACCAATCAGAGAACAGGACAAGAGAACTAGAAGGCCATCTGGAGAATCTCAATAGAGTAAGTGCATTGCCTGGTTTAAAGATTTTATGTGACCCTTTTTAAGATCAGATTGAAATGATTGGGTACCTTTTTGAAATATGATACTCATGTCTTTTGTCCTTTGCAGACTATAGGTGAGCGGGAAGCAGAGGCACGCAGTGCACAGGAACAGGCCTCTCGTCTACAGGTGGAGCTGACGCGTCTCAGGCAGGAGCTTCAAGAGAAATCATCTCAGGAGGAGCGACTTAAACAGCAACTGATTGAAAAGGAGGAGAGGACCAAAAAAGCAATTGTAATGGCCAAGCAGAAGATCAGCCAGCTTACTGGTAAGAAATTAATAATCTTTCTCTTCCAGTTAATTTGACACTGAGGTTTGTGCTCTGTGGTAGATCTTTTCTTTTGATATTTGACACTTTGGCCTCTACTTCCAGGTGTAAAAGGTCAGCTCCAGAAAGAAAATGAGGAGCTGAAGCAACAAAAAGAGGAATTGGAAGTGCGAGTGAGTGCACTAAAGTCTCAGTATGAGGGGCGTCTGAGCAGACAGGAAAGGGAGCTGCGAGACCTCCGCGAGCAGCAGGAGAGACATGGAGAACAGAGAGATGAGCCTCCGGAGCAGGGCTCCAGCAAGGTAACACCACATAGTCGTGCAATTGCAAATCTATAATGAAACAAGTTTAACGTTCAAGTGTTTATGTAGATTTTCTTCTGTCTTCAGACCCAGGAACCGCAAAGGACAACAGAACAGCGACAGATCTCTCTGAAGTCCACACCAGTAGCAGAAAGAGGAAGGTATGGTATTTTTTGGGTGGCGGTACACATTCACCTATACAGTTAACTCATAATTATTGTCTGGCAAATTCAAAAACAGCCTCTGTACAAATCAGGCCTCTCTACACTGTTGCTTTTATAGTGCAAGCACTTCAGAGCCTCCAACTGCTAACATAAAGCCCACGCCATTGGCTGCAACCCCCAGCAAGCCTCCAGCCATTCCAGGAAACAAATCCACCCCAAGAGCCAGCATCAAACCCATGATCACTCCTGCCCCAGTGCCCACCCCTACACCCACTGCCACAGTCATGCCCACCACGCAGGTGGAGAGCCAAGAGCGTAGGTGTTGGACTGTGTTTTAAACAGGGTTATTATCATTAACTAAAACTGAAACCATAAAAAAACATTTTTTAAATAAACATTTACTGAGATGATTTATGAAAATTGTAACAAACTTGTTTTATTCCAGCGCGTTTTTTTGTTTAAAGTTCTAAAATATATATATTTTTTATTAGTTTTATTTTTATTACAGTTTTAGTTTCAGTAATTTTAGTAACTCAACCTTTTCTGTTAGTTACCAAAAAAAAAAATCTAAATTTGTTTTTCATTTAATGTTTTAATTTTGGATTCATTTCATTTAACAAAAATGATTTTAATAGTTTTATTTAACAATAACACTGATGTGCAAACTAATGAATTTTATCTTTCCCCCTTGACCTTGCAGCCATGCAGTCATCTGAGGGCCCGCTTGAGCATGTGACTGTGTATGGCAGTGCCAGCGGTTCAGTGCGGTCCACCAGCCCAAATGTTCAGACCACCCTGGCTCAACCTCTGCTGAACGTTCAACAGCAGATCCAGGCCACTGCGTTCATCCAGCCCACCCAGCAACAAACCCAACCACCTGCTGAACCATCCAATCAGGAACCTCCAGCTACTGTAATGCTCCCAAACTCACAGTTAGACAGGCCTCTTTCTACATCCACAGGGATATGGAGTGCCACCGCTAGCACAAGCAGTCCCAGTGCAGGTGATATCAGTTATGATATCGTCCAGATTAGCTGAACAGGTTTGTTAAGGCACCTCACTGTAAAGATGATCTCTTATGTGTCCTCCTTCTATAGTGTCCGCATCTCCTAGTAGTGCCTTGAGCAAACGCCCCCGTGAAGAGGAACAAGAGAGCATGTCTGCTGACACACAGTCCCAGGATGAGCCCAATGACACTCCCATTTGCAAGAGGGTTCGCATTCATAGAGTAGGTCTGGAGGTAAGTCAAGATTGCATCATTTACAAATAATTAAATCAGTGTGCAACATAAAACAACAAAATTATACATTGCAGGAAGAGATGTTGGCTGAGGACAGCACTGAGGCTGAGAGCGTTGTACCGGGTGAGAGCCAGGAGGCTCCTGACGGTGGACAGGTAATGGAAATGGCATGATGATGATGTGTGTAGAAACTTCCTGTTTGTATTCAGACAGCAGAAGTGTGAAACCAATAGAAATGGGTGTTTTATATGCATATCTGTGTGAAGGAGTTGGAGAGCTACGCCACTTTGGAGGAGATGGATGAGGAACCAGGACCATCTCAGTCTGTCCCTGGAGACCGACTTCTGCCCCATCCCTCCGAGGCCCATCGAAGCCCGGAGGAGCCTGATCATCATGTCATAGTCATTGTTAGTGACACAGATAGTGACGGAGACCACGAAGAGGAATCCGAGGAAGAGGAGGAAGATGAGCCGGTGTGTAGTTGCACCGCAGCTAAAATTCAGTGATGTTTATACTATTGTTATAAACTTTTTTTTTTTTTTTATTCTTTTTTTTACCACTTTAGGATTATGAGGAGGAGGATGAGGAAGAGGAGGAGGAAGATGATGATGATGAAGATGAAGATGGCGGTATTGGGGAAGAGGGAGAAGAGAGCAATGAAGGGAGCGGCAGCAGAGACTGCAATGAGGCCTATGAGGGGGACGACACAGAGGTACACACCAGGAATGTGCACCAATAAGAATTCAACTGAGAATGTAAATTCCTGAATTTAAATTGAGGTAAAAAACAGTTGTAATTTGAATTTTTTGAAGTAAAATTAAATTAAAAGAAACTTCTGTAGCTGTGTTTTTGTTAATACACTGAACTACCCATAAAGCATAACATTAGATATTGTTAATCAGTAATTAAAATGGCACCTATTGAAATTAGTTCTTACTTACAGTTCAAAAGTTTGGGGTTGGTAAGGTTTATATATTTATTCATTTATTTTTTAAAGAAGTATCATGTTCACCAAGGCTGCATTTATTTCATAAATGAAGATGGGAATATTGTGAGAGATTACAATTTAAGATCTTTTCTATTTTACTGTATGTAATTTATTCTTGTCATGGCAAAGCTGCAATTTCAACAGCCATTACTCCATTCTTCAGTGTCACATAATCCTTCAGAAATCATTTTAATATGCTGATTTGGTGCTTGGGGAAACATTTCTTATCAATATTCTTACCAATTAAATTTTTGTGGAAACGTTACACTGATTCTTTTGAATAAAAACTTCAAAAGCACAAATATTTTGTAACATTATAAATGTGTTTTCTGTCACTTTGATCAAGAATTGAATAAAAGTACTAATTTCCTTAAATACTTTTGAATGGTAGTGTTCTTTCTCTAATTAGTTGAGGAAAAAATTATCCTGTCAGTTGATAAATGGCCATAATTAGTCTAAAATATAATCTCTGCATGGTTTTTATTGCAAAGGTTGTGCTGGACTAATGAAATTTCCTTCTTGTGAATGGATATCAATGAAGTGTTGTTCAGTAAATTCTCTTTCCCATCATTCCAATTAAACATCCTTTAGGATGCGGTCATTGAATTGAAAGTGAGTCAGTTCTTCAATTCAGTTCGCCCAACCCTAGTAGACATGAGTGGTTTTAGTGCAGCATAAACACCTACATTTGGACTGAACATCAGAGATGTTTATGTAAGCATAAGTTTCCAATGTGAGCTGTCTCATGCAATTTTAATGATCCAACCGCAACTTGCCATTATGCAATGCATTAATGAATGGCTGGTGCAACAGGCTCAGTTTGACTACGCACCCTTTACACATGATTTACGACAATAAAAACATTAAAACTCATTCTGCTCCAAATAGCTTTGGACAAACGTTCTCTGTGTATGCATAAATCAAAATGCAATACCCATGAAATAAACTAGAAATGACCTTCCCGCTAATTCCCGCTCTACCTCTCTTCCACACCATCCTTTTCTAGGGCCCTGATCCCACAGATCCAGGCACTGAGACAGAGGAAAGTCTTGGAGCGATAGACTCCACCCAACGCATGGCAGATTCTCAGAGCTGTAAGTCAGTGTAACCTAACCATCTGTCTGAAAGGACGTATGGTAGCATCCGTCGTCTTGATCTTTCCATGTATTTACAATGAATAGGATTGGGGCTTTCAAGCTTCATAAAGTCAGATGTTGGTGTTTTAAAGCAATTTCTCTTTTCTTCTCATCTGTATATGACGTCTCAGTTGAAATTAGCACATTGGATGTTTTTGAAGCACCTGTCACCAGCTCTGCCCCTCGACCTCACCCCCAATCACCCAGAAGACCTCAGCATCCTCTTCCACCACGTCTAAACATCTTGCTCCCACCTGCTCAGGAGTTGGGACCCCCTGCTCAAGTCCAGGTGTGTGCAAAGGTCTCAGTGTACTATGTGGCATAGCCTAAGGAGCTTTTTCTTAGTTTGCTGTTGTCGGGCATTGCTTGGAATGTGCATTTAAAAAAAAATAACTTGCATGTGTCTGCAGCGGCTTCCAGTTCGACGGCCATCAGTGGGACGAGGCCTTCAGTTTACTTCTGGAATGGCCAGTAGTGCAGTGAGTCGCTTTTTGGTTCTTGGTTTGGTTGTGTTTGCATTTGAGCTTGAATGCTTGTCGATCAGTCTCAGTGTCTTTATCTTTTTTTTTTTTTTTTTTTCTTGGTTTTTCAACAGCAGCATTTCTATGAGGATGATGACAGGATGGTTCCTAGTACCCCTACACTTCCTCCTCCTCGCTCAGATGGATTTGCTGAGGCAATCCAGTATGTGTTTTTACTTTTAAACTTAGCTGTGGTTGTATTTTTTTTAATTTTTTTTATTTAGCCACATAACTGATTTTTTCTTTGTTGTATGAAGTTCTCCACAGGTCGCAGGCATATCACGATTTCGATTCGGTCCTTCAGATGACCTCCCACAGACTAGCTCCTCCCACTCAGATCTTGGCCAGCTGCCATCACAAGGTAGCACGTTACCTTAAGTTCTTTTTCAGACTAATGACTGTTCATTAACTGCTCTTTCTGTCAGATGTTGATTGGTTGGTGCATTTTTAATGCTGTGTTCTGTTTTGCAGGTTTAGGCATGTATGAGAGTTCTGTTTTCCTTGGAGCTCACGAGGAGGACTCAGGAGGCCGCAGTGTGCCCACAACCCCACTACAGATTTCCGCTCCTGGTACATACAACTGCTAACATATGCAGTGGCCACTTTTTGTGCAATTTCATTTACTGAGAATTTAAATGCCCCTTCAAAATGGCTGATAAGCTATTTCAAAATAGTTGTAGTATCCCATTTTATATCTGATTCTTCTCACTCTACCATTTTACAATCAGTTGAATCATCTTTTCTTTTTTTTTTTTATCCATTCAGTGACAATTTTATCAGAAACTGTGGCATCTGAAGCGATTGAGCATGCTTCTCAGTCTGTGCCCATGGTGAGCACCTCCACACCCGGCCTTAGTGCTCCTGCAGGCCCGAGTGGAGTGGAGGAGAGAGACGACATGTTCATGGATGCAGGAGACAGGTAAACATGAGCCCTTAAATCTACCCACATAAGACACTGGCATCACTATTTACTTTCATTGTTGCGCCATAAGAATTTTGTTAGATCATGGACTTCATAAATGGAGCAGAAGGTGTAGTATGTGTGTATATTAAGATAACGGTGTCTGATAAATATTTCTGCAGTGCTGAGGCTTCACTTGAGGCTGTGTCACAGACTGAGGTGGAGGAACCAGCCCAGCCATCAGATGAGGCCAGTCTGCCTTCCACAAGCCAGGAACCTTCATCTAGTTCTGCAGGTACAAACGCAGACACTAGAATTATGTTAACCTCCAATATCTCAGATCAGTTTCACAAATTCTGCGTCTTTTCTCTTTCAGACACAAGTAGCTCTCAGCCTCCTAAAGTCAGAACTGGATCTGGGAGACAGTGGACTGGTGGTCGTGGTTCTAGGAGCTTTGTAAAGAGAGGTAAGAATATGTACAATTTTCTCCAAATGTGGCAAATATCTTTTATTTTTTCATACATTTAGTTTTTAACCCAGCTGTATTAACACAGTAAGATTTTACATGATTTGACATCTTTCTTGACTTTCTTGCTGTAGATGGTGTCACGGGTGTGAGGGGACGTTTTGCCAGGTGATTCAGTTCTGGAGCAACACATTCTGAATTAATAGCTCCAAAAGAACACAGCCATACCCTTGTTCTGCTTTAAGGCTATGTATTATATGTTTTGTTTGTTAGTTAGTTTAATGCTCTGAGCAATCCATCAATGTTATTTGAATGATTTTACATCCGTACAATAAAATTGTTTTGAAGGAAATCTTTCTTTGTCCTTAATTCTGTCTCCAAAGGTGCAGCATTACCATCAATGGTTGTTTTCCATTGCACCTAAGACAAGTTTTCCACTACACCTAAGACAAGTGCATCACTAGAAATATAAATTTACAATATATGGCATGAGGGAAAGACATGAATGACTCAGTTTTTCTGGGTTTGTGGGCATTTAAAGAAGCTGGTTGCCGAGTTTTCCTTTGGACCAATAGCAGGTTTGAGGATCACTGGTTTTTCTCTTTCCATTTTCATGCTGTAATACTTGTCTGTGAAAGAAAGGAACAGAAATGCAACATTGAGAGCAGTGTTTTTAATTAAAACAAACAATAAAAAATTATTATTGGTAAATAAATATCAGAAGAAAAACTTAAGAAAATTAGAAATGTTGCATTGGCAACTGAATGAAATGAAGATATTAATTTAAAAAAAGTATAAACTTGAAAATATATCAAATAAAAGCTACTTCAAAATACATTCAGACATCCACAAAACTCCACCTTGGTTGAGAAGCTCATTAACTGTAACCTGAAACAGTGCTGGGACAGGGTCCAGTAGCAGCTTTAATGAATGACAAAACACTCACTTTGAGAGAATACGTAATACTTGTATCCCTCTTTCACCCTTGAGGGAACAGACACGGCTGAGGTCACCATGGTTGGAAATCCTTTCCAGGTGTTGGAG
The DNA here is from genome assembly GCA_039654775.1 of Spinibarbus caldwelli. Taxonomy (NCBI): domain Eukaryota; kingdom Metazoa; phylum Chordata; class Actinopteri; order Cypriniformes; family Cyprinidae; genus Spinibarbus; species Spinibarbus caldwelli. The sequence continues at coordinate 21,520,315 of CM077241.1, read as the reverse complement.
ATACTGATCACTTGCCCCAGAGCTGCATCTGCGAAAAGAAGAAATCCTTAAATGAACCAAAATGCTCAGAGGTCTGTTGAAGGTCACTTATCTGGTCTGGCCTCACCTGGAACAAAATGTCCTGTTTGAGGCCTTGGTGAAACATCTGTTCCAGGAAGTACTATATATGGTATTTTCACTTTTCTGCATGTCTGCAAAAATGCTTGTCTACACACAACCTTCTCCTCTCCCTTTGTCTAATTTCCTCTTATGTTGTCATTTAAATGTGATTCATCTCTTAAACGTAATGCTGTGTTGTTTGAAATGGCATTATTTTCTAAACAAACTTGTGATTCTTTACCAGCTTGTCGTCTGGCTCTCGTCCTCACTGTAAACACAGGAATTCTTTGCTTTTTCCCACAGTTTGGAGTAACCTGGTATGTGTACTTTTGTGCCATCCCACCTGCAGAAATCAATTTGAAAGTCAGAGACAGAATAAAGTCTTGGAGCAACAGATTCCGACACGCACCTAATAAAAACAGGCACTCATAGTATGCTTACAAAATCTACATGTACATTTTTCTTTTAATTCTTACCTCTTCTGAAGAAGATTACAGACTCTTTTCTGCTTCTGTACTCAGGTATAGATAAAGCAGCTGTGATACGACCAATCTGTCCGAAGCCCTGGCTAATGGGTTTGGGAAAGCCAGGATCCATCACACCATTCTCAAACCTCCAGTAGTTCCTTCCCTGTGAAATACACGTAAACAGGACATGTCAGTTGTTGTCGAGCATTTAATTTGACACCACTTCTATTATAATTTTCTGTGATTTTCAGTCTGTAGTGAATTGAAGTGTTTTGTACTAATGACCATGTATCAACCTTGAAGAAGTAGGTTCGGCCCTGGCAGTTGCAGCGGGTGTACACCGTGTCGATGGGAGATGGGATTCCCCACACCTTTGTAATTAACTGAGGAGGATCAGGATTTCTCTGTTTGTCTAGTGTCCAAAAATAATGTCCTGTAGAGAAAAAAGGGAAATACACAAATAACATCTGGTTTCACAGTTCCCTACGCGTTGGAACTTTCCATTTAAATTTTTTAATAATGACATTTTTTAAATATTTTTTTTTCCTTTTACTCTGTGCTAACATTTAACATCTTAAAATGGAAAAGATAAATGCTTTGAACTAAAATAAATGAAGTGTTGCTATAAAGTGAGCGTGCTGTGCCATCTGGTACTTACCTCTGAACACCACAATGGTACCATTTCTGAGAGTAGTCAAACCACTGACTGGACGCCCACTGCAGAGGTTAGTGTCATAATCATCTGCAAAAGAAACATTTTAGTTCTTAATTATTTAAACAAATTATTTAAACAAAACAAAGTAAAAAAATTATTTCAGGACCAAAGTATTAAAATAATCCAAAACTCTTTTTTTAAAAATAACTAGAACTTGAAATATTCATGCTAGCATTAGTGTCAGCACAGATGGGAAGCATGAAGGCTCTTAGTGGAAACAAAATAACAATAAATATTAAGCATGAACGATCTTACCAGCTTGATAATCTTTAATACTGTCTGTTTTGCCATTCTTGTCTAAGGTAGGTTTAAGAGGTTTTTCTGCTGGTTTGATTGGAGCAATGCCACTAAGATCCTTGAGAGGTTCCTTAGGTTCAGATTTGTCGTTCTTGTCTATATTAGGTTTAGTGGGTTTTTTTGTTGGCTTCACTGGAGCAGGAGCAGATGGTGTCATCTTTGGCACAGGGGTAACTCTAGGATCCTTGAGAGATGAAAGTTCCTTTGGGTCTTCACCCTGTGCCTTGGTAGTCATTTCAGTGACAGAATATTCTGTTGGTGCTTCGCTTGAAGGACCTTCTGTTGGCACTGCGCTTGGTGGACCTTCAGTTGGTGCTGCACTTGAAGGACCTTCTGTTGGCGCTGCACTTGAAGGACCTTCTGTTGGCGCTGCGCTTGGTAGAACTTCTGTTGGCGCTGCACTTGAAGGACCTTCTGTTGGCGCTGCGCTTGGTGGAACTTCTGTTGGCGCTGCACTTGAAGGATCTTCTGTTGGCGCTGCACTTGAAGGATCTTCTGTTGGCGCTGCACTTGAAGGATCTTCTGTTGGCGCTGCGCTTGAAGGACCTTCAGTTGGCGCTGCGCTTGAAGGACCTTCTGTTGGCGCTGTGCTTGGTGGACCTTCAGTTGGCGCTGCGCTTGAAGGACCTTCTGTTGGCGCTGCACTTGAAGGATCTTCTGTTGGCGCTCCACTTGAAGGACCTTCTGTTGGCGCTGCACTTGAAGGATCTTCTGTTGGCGCTGTACTTGAAGGATCTTCTGTCGGCGCTGTACTTGAAGGACCTTCTGTTGGCGCTGCGCTTGAAGGACCTTCTGTTGGCGCTGCACTTGAAGGATCTTCTGTTGGCGCTCCACTTGAAGGACCTTCTGTCGGCGCTGTACTTGAAGGACCTTCTGTTGGCACTGCGCTTGAAGGACCTTCTGTTGGTGGATCTCCAGTTGGCGCTTCGCTTGAAGGACCTTCTGTTGGTGCTGCGCTTGGTGGATCTTCTGTTGGTGCTGCGCTTGGTGGATCTTCAGTTGGTGCTGTGCTTGATAGAACTTCTGTCGGTGCTGCACTCGGTGGACCTTCTGTTAGTGCTGTGCTTGAAGGACCTTCTGTTGGGTTCTCATCAGCAGGGAGCATGCTGCTTGCATCTGGAGAGAACAAAACTACTACAATTATGGTCAACATGCACATGAAAAATAGTCTCTGTTCGGACATCAGTTTGACAAAATAAAAGTTAAATGTTTAATTTTGAAATCATCAACATATCTTTGTGAACAAATGTTACTTTTTTGTTGCATTTTGCATATTTGACTCACCAAGACCCTCAGAAGGTGTGGACTCACTTTCATCCTTAGGGATCGTTAACTCTTCTGCCTCGGCACAAGAAAACAACGTAATTTCAACTGAGTACAATGGTTTTACCTATGGTTGCAAAACCATATTGACTGAAACTGAGGTGTGTCTTGCCAAATGGGTGATTATCTAAAAATGTTGTCTGCTGTAGTCATCAGCTTTCTCTATTGTCATAAATTATCAAACGTCAGAGTAAACTAGTTTATGATTCCCTTTTCAACAAGTGCCCTACAGGAAAACAAGATAAAGAGAGACAAAGACTCACCTCCATTCCCTTCATCATTGGTCATCTCCTCATTGGAGGTTTCTACCAAAAAAAAAAAAAAAAAAAGACGTCACAATTATACTTTAGGAGCACTGTTGCTACCAAATCAAGTTACATGAAGTAAAAAATCAGTACACCTTGATTCGGTTATTTGTGACAAAGCTACAGTAATTATACCTGTAGACTTTTTATTCTTTATGTTTAGGCATAAGTTAGTGGTCCTTTGAGCTGCGGTGGCAGTGTTTCTTGGTTTTAAGGCAGTATCTGTGACAGTCACAGAGATATAAGCGTAAAATCAGGGCAAGATTAGATGCATGCAAATGGATGGATACATCTGTAATTCCAAATTTCTGTTGTTAATTATTTGAATGAATAAATAATAAATATTACCATTCAATTGTTTGGGGTCAGTATGATTTTTTTTTTTTTAAAGAAACTAATACTTTTATTCTGCAAAGAAGCATTAAATTAATCAAAAGTGACAGTAACGGCTTCTACACGGTTACAAAAGATTACTATTGCAGATAAATGCTGTTCCTTTAAACTTTCTATTCATCAGAGAACCTTGGAAAAAAACTATTAAGAAAGGAATATTAAGCAGCAAAACCCTTTTTAACATTGATAACAGTAAGAAATGTTTCTTAAGCACCAAATCAGCATATTAGAATGATTTCTAAATGATCATGTGACACTGAAGATCATGGGAGTATTGAATGCTAAAAATTAAGCTTTGTAATCACAGAAATAGATTTTATTTAAAAATATATTCTAAAAGAAAGGTTATTTTAAATTTCCAATAATATTTCAGAATATTACTGTTCTTACTGTATTTTGATCAAATGAAGCCCTGGTGAGCATAAGAGATTTCTTTCAAAAACAAAAATATCTTACTGACCCCAGACTTTTTATATATTTCTGTTGTGATATGCTGTTTAGATATTTTTGCAATCAGTGTATGTTAGTCACATCAAATCATACAATTAGTATCAGTTATTGCAAATCTATTTACAACCACACATGCGTTTGCAGCGTTATCAATGGTAATTTATTTAGGTATTATCTGATTCAAATATGCTGTAGTTCCTTTAGCAACTACACACAAATACTCTTTGTAGTTTACATCATTACCTTCCACCAAGCACATGTTCTCATAATCACGGCAGCACTGACTGTATGAAACACAGTCAATATCACAGTGACATGGATTGCCTCTATGAAAAGGCTCCCCACAGCGTCCTTTGCATGAGTCCTCTGTGATCAGAAATAATAGCAATGCAGTCTCACCAAAATGATTCTATAGACTGTTACAAAGAATATAGACTAGACCAATACTTATGACATTCACAACAAATGCTACACCAATATTAATGAAACAGCCCCAGAGGAGAGTTCATATGAAAGCTTACTTGTAGTACACATCTGTGTAAAGTCTACACAGCACTCATTCAAGCTCAGACACTCGTAGTCACATTGGCACAAACTCCCTCTGTAGTAGCCTTCTCCACAACGATCTCTACAGCTACCTGGACAGTAAACAGTTTTAGTGTTTACTTTACAGAGAACAGACTTTGACTGAAAATTCAGCATGTTGAGAAACACATATGTACATTTAGACAGAGACAAACACAACAAGAGATGAGTTAATTATTTCCAGTCTCAACAGAAATCAGTGCTTGTTTTAGAGTAAAACAGTTCACTGTTATATTTACAGAATAAAGATAGATAGATAGATAGATAGATAGATAGATAGATAGATAGATAGATCAAAGTTTGGAATAATTAAGTTTTTTATTTTTTATTTATTTTTTTTAAATTATGTTATACAAAACATTTTTTTAAAAAAATGTATTCCAAATATTTGACTGGCAGTGTAGATAGAGCAATATTCTGCTGACTTACTTGGATCTGAAGAGCCTGTGGAGGCATATGCAAACAGCAGCAGTAAGGACAGATATGTGGCCATCTCGGTTGTTCACTGTTGGAATCACCTAAGAGAGCCTCTGTTTTTTCACCAGCAGTGAACTTCACTTTTATATAGAGGCAGAATGCGTTGGTGTTCCCTGACGGTCCAGTTATACCGTCAGTGCTGAATTAGTAATCGTCTCGTTTGCAAGGGTGCGGTGATCCACATGGGCAAACACACTTGCGCATTCCCCCTCACTGTGTGTGCCTGTCGAAAACATTTACAAAGTTCGCTGGGTGACATCACAGACTATTCCCATTAAAATGTTCCAGATGGGGAAAACGGTAGACATAAAAATACATCGTTATCAATACTTTTAGGAAATGTATTTCTGTCAATAGGATTTTCTGGGCGCTTTTCTTGTCTCTAGCATCCAAATTATCTCAAATATTTTTAAGCAAAGCTTTCTGTGATGTATATGAGATATATAATGCATATTATAGTGATAATTAATGTTAATAGCCTAGTCTACTGTTTTGTCACTACTGTCCGTGTCCGATGCTGAACAGAAAGCGAACCTCTCAAGAAGCAGATGCTGTTGTCATAGTTACCCTCCTCCTCAAGAGAACGCGACTTTTTTCGCAAGCACTGGGGTCTACTTGCATTTAGAGATTTCTGACGATTTTCTGTAATCTCATTTTCGTGGTTAGTGCTGTTGAAACATATATACTTTATATCCAAACGTACAATGCTAAAAAACATAGCCTACCTTTGGGGAAAAAGTACCCACCAATTTTTTTTTTCCCCCTTAATTGGTCCTGATTTATGTCATTTTGTTTTTCTAGCATTAAAAATCAAAACAAAAATCAAACAAAATTCTTAAAATGGCAGAATGATTATCAAGACATTTAACTACTACTCTTTAGAGACTAATTTGTGATTTATTTACTTTTTTACTTACATTTAAATATTTTCCTTTGTATTTTTTTGTTATATATAAAATGTGAGTGTTTATTTACATTGCATGCATACATTTATTTTATTTCTAATTTTCCTTAATTTATCTTATAGTCCAGTTTTAGCATTAATACTACTATTATATTACTACTATAATATTATGTTGGCGACTGACTCTGGTGACTCTGTTATCCTAATTATGTTAGACTTAACCTCGGCTTTTGATACAGTTGATCATAAAACTCTTTTATCTCGACTAGAATATTTTGTGGGTATCCGGGGAACTGTTCTTTGCTGGTTCAAATCATATTTAACAAATAGAAGTTTCTCTGTCAGATTGGGCAATTTTTCTTCATTGCCTGCCAAACTTTCCTGTGGAGTGCCGCAGGGTTCTATTCTCGCTCCCATTCTTTTTTCTTTGTATTTACTTCCTTTGGGCTCTATTGTCAGAAAGCATGGTGTATCATTTCACTGCTATGCGGATGATATTCAAATTTATCTACCTCTGAAACGAAATAAACATGCTGCTCTGGAACCTCTTTTTGCGTGCCTGGATGAAGTGAAAACGTGGCTCTCTCAGAATTTTCTTTGTCTGAATGAATCAAAAACCGAGGTTATAGTCTTTGGCCTTAGTGAAAATTCAGGGAGCAGAAGTATAGATCTGGACTACCTTGATCCTTTTACTTCTTCCTGTATTAAGAACCTAGGTGTTTTCTGGGATCAAAGTCTTAAATTTGATAAACAAATAAATGCGGTTAGTTCCTGTTTTTTCCAGCTACGTCTTCTCTCCAAAATTAAATATTTTCTCTCTGTGAAAACTTTAGAGATTGCTATCCATGCTATCATTACAACTCGCTTGGATTACTGCAACTCTCTCTATCTAGGCATTTCTAAATCTTCCATTGCTCGTCTACAATTAGTACAAAATGCCGCTGCTAAATTCCTCAAAGGACACCGTAAATTTGATCACGTTACTCCTATTCTGAAATCATTACACCTGTGCATCTCAGAATTGAGTTCAAAATTCTTCTCTGTGTTTATAAATCTATAAATAATCTGGCACCGAGCTACTTATCTGATCAACTTCATATATACAATCCTACTCGAAATCTGAGGTCTGGTGATCAAAGACTTCTCTCTGTCCCCAGATCACGGTTAAAGCATAGAGGGGATACAGCCTTTGCAGTAGCTGGCCCTAGGCTGTGGAACAGCCTTCCAGCCTAAATCAGATCGGCACAGTCTTTAACTGTTTTTAAATCATCTCTTAAAACCTATTTCTTTTCTTTGGCTTTTAATTCAATGTGAGTTTATGGTATGAATGTGTGGGTTGTCCTGTGTTTTTATGTTTTTATCTGTTTAGCACTTTGGTCAGCTGTGCTTGCTGTTTTTAAATGTGCTATATAAATAAAGCAAACTTGAAAACTTGAAACTACTAATACCAAAGTCCCTTTCTACTACTACTAATTCTACTAATAATATTAATAATTGTTAATTATTATTATTAATGATAATAATAGTTCTACTAATTTACTACTACTTATAAATAATAAGTTTATAAGTAGTTCAGCAATAAAAACCATTCAGCAATAAAATCGTTCATGCAATAAAATCCACCGAGGGGAAAACCATTGACAGTATTCCGGTGGATACGAGTCGACTAAATATATACAGTGCACTTTAAACACCTTCACATGCAAGCGCGTGGAACAGACTTTCTATTTAAATGAATCCCACTTCGTAAAATACTCAGCTAAAAATCAGTCTTGAAAGACGTATTCTCCTTTCATTATTAAGAGACAGAGTCACCCCTGTACAGCAACATGGTTTCGTCCAAATCTATAACAGGAAGAGCCGGTGTTTACCGTTTGCGAACAGGAAGTTGTGCATCGTGCCATAATCGATGCGGTCTGTCAAATCGACTGATTTGTCGTAGAGATAATGAATTTAAAGTGTTTGTCCGCGGCGCAAAGACTGGGTCGAAGTTAACGGAAAGCAAACGCTGAGATCTTTTGCAATAATGGTGTCTGCTGGAAAGGAAAACTGGTTTTCTTAGGCAGTTCGCTTCCTGCGAGGTGACACCGCCATACAGGTAGCCTGCTCGCTGTACAGCTGTCCTGTATAAGGAATAAACACAGAATAAACACTTCTCCTGAATACCGAGTAACAATTAACAAGCGAATTAAATCAATCTAATATATGACTTTAATAGCTTGTCCAGTGTGATTCTACCAGCATTGATTCAGTATAAATACGCTCTGTCCAGAATCCCTAAAATGACACGTTGATTAGAAAACTTGCATGTCATTGCGACCATATGCCAGTTATTACTGTGACATCTTAGTCTGAATGATATTTTCAGGTTGTCCATGAAAGCCAGGTTAGAGCATTGAATTGAAATTATAACTAACATTCGGCTGCTTTTTGACATCTTGCATGCTGCTTGTCATTGCATGTCAATGAATACTCAGTTACCCAGTTTCAAAAGTGAAATGTTATTGCATTGTCTTGATTGACATTGTCTTTCATCTGCATAGATTGAAGAGATGTGCATGCTTTTTGTAGTACAGGTATTCATTTTGTTTTTCACTGACAGTGTGATAGATACCACCTCATTGCAAGGATGGGTGCTGAGAGCAGTGCCCTGCCAAGCTGTGTGCTGGAAGAGCCCTTGCTGACACTGCCGTCTGGTCTCACCATGTACTCTGCCCTCCTCCGGGATCGCAAGCCTGCCTCCGTCTTTGTGCATAAGCAAGACAATGAAGAGAAAGTCAATAAAGCTGCCAAGGTAAAAGTAAACAGCTGATATGTAACCCCACCAATGACATGCATTACCTGTCAAAGGTCTGGACACACCTTACTCACACAATCTCTTTTATTAAAATTTTCCAGATCTTAGAATAATAGTAAAGTCATTTAATACAAATTGTATATAACAAATATGGGAACACACACATAAATATCTAAATATCTCAGCTATTTCAGTCATATAAATTTACCTGATTAATATATCTTACTTTACAGCACTTGAAGACATTAAGGCATCCATGTCTTCTTCGCTTCCTGTCATGCTCGGTGCAGGACGGAGGTATACATTTAGTGACAGAACCAGTTCAACCATTAAAACGGCTGCTAGACAATCTTACCCCAGAGGAGATCTGCGCAGGCCTCTATGACCTGCTGCAAGCACTAATCTTTCTACATGACAGGGTAAGACACATTTAATTATTGTTTTATTTATTTTTTTAATTTAGACACTTTAACTAACTTAATTAAATAATTTCTCTTTCTTGTCTCTTAGGGCAAATCAAGTCACAACAATGTGTGCGTGTCTTCAGTGTTTGTCAGTGAAGATGGCCACTGGAAACTAGGGGGGATGGAAACTGTCTGCAAGTTTTCAGAGGCAACACCAGAGGTGACATCCGTAACTACTGAAGTGTTCATTTATGCCTTATACATACCTTAAAGGGAGTGCAAATCTTTTTTACCCTCGGGGAGTCAATTTCTTTTCTGCTTCAAAAGATTAAGAGAAATTACATTCTTAATGGCATGGTTCTGTTACAATTGGTTAAATACCTTTAATAACAAATATATACAAAGTTGAGTACTGTAACTCTTTGTATGTATGACTTCCTCTCCAGTTTCTCAGAAGTATCCAGAATGTAAGGGAAAATGGTGCCATTCCTCCTGAGGAGAAGGTAGGAACAATATTTGTATTTTTTTTTTTTAAAGAAATAAAGGCAAGGATGCACTGACAGTAAAGATATTTGTAATGCTACAAAGATTTCTTTTTCAAATAAATGCTGTTCTTTTAAACATTCTGTTTATCGAAGAATCCTGAGAAAATAAATGTACAACAAAGCAGCATAACTGTTTTATAATAGCAAAAACATTGATAATAAGAAGAAATGTTACTCGTGTACCAAAACAACATATTAGAATGAAAATTCAACTTTGCCATTGTAGGAATAAATTACATTTTCAAATATATTCTAATAGAAAACAGCTGTTTTAAATTGTAGTAATATTTCACAATATTACTGTTTTTACTGTATTCTTAATCAAATAAATGGTGAACATAAGAGACTTTGTTCAAAAACATTAAAAATAATCCTTCTAACCCCAAACATTAATTGAATGTTAGTATATGTAGTCATATTCAGATTTGTTGCCAGAATTTACAAGGCCTGGGACAAAATTAAAGGCTGATGTCAGTCCTGATTGCTATGTCTCAGCAATATAATAATGTTTTTTAATTATTTTATTTGTAGCTTGAAGGATTCAAAACTCTTCCCGACAAGCAAGCCCACTCCCGAGACGCTTTTTCATTCGGGGTGATGGTGGAGGCCCTTCCACTTTTGACGGGACATGGTAAGTAACACTCTTAATTCAACAGACGCATGTAAAGCAGGCTGAGTATGTCTAGGATTCATCCTGTTGTGGCAGTTGCTAAGCCTTTACTGGACAGACATTGTGACATAATTGTTAATGGACTGACAACTGCGTGCAAAACGATTTTACATGCCGGGTACAAGTTTTCCATTCATGGCTGGTTATGATGACTTCAAAGAACAAAATGATCCACTTGAGCACTGTAATGGTGATGCAACCTTTTGGCTTTTATGTTGTTGTTTTTTGGAACAGGGCCTTACTGAAAACATATGCTCTGTTGTTTTTGTGCTATCTTCTTTTTACTTTTAGTTTCACTCACTAAATTGTGGTATGTTTTTCCATTCCCTGTTTCTTCCACGTTTTTATTTATTTTTCCATGTCCGCTCCCCATCTTTGTAACCTCCATGTGCTCCTCCACCCAAACTTTCTGTCTTAGTCTCAGATGATTTGTTGGAGAGTCTAAAGAACATGCTGCAGGCCAGCCTTTTGACCCCTGACCCCATGTCTCGCCCATCTCTCAGCAGTTTGCTGACTCACAAGTTCTTCAGGTTCGCTTTTAAAACTTTTTGGTAAAAAAAAAATAAATAAAAATTATGGTCAATCGTGGTCTTTTGAAATCAAATTTAATTTTACAAACGTTAAATTTGCCTGTACTGAAATAAGATTATTAAGATAATCAAATGATTTAAATACCTAAACTTTGCAATATTTAATTCTTATAGAAATGACTTCTTAGAAATTATGAATTTTCTGAAGAGTTTGACTCTGAAAAATGAAGAGGAGAAGAATGAATTCTTCAAGTAAGTCCCTTTCAAATGCATGATTTTATTACTCTAGAAGGGTGACATGCTTAAATAACTAAGTGCATTTCTGTAGGTTTCTCTTGGACCGAGTTCAGAACCTTCCAGAGGAGTTAATTGCTACACGTCTGGCTCATAAACTGCTCAATTCTTTGGTGTTTGCTGAGCCCATGGCTGTCAAAAGCTTCCTTCCTCACCTCTTACGGCCTAAGCAAGGTAGAACCAGTCAGCAAACTTTTAGAAGATGCTGTCTGTACACTTCAGGCATGTTCTTGGTGTTCTTTAGTGGTGACTATCCGTTTCCTGATGTACAGACTCAAGTGTAAGCGCCGGTGAGGAGTGTCTTCTGTCTTTGTCTTTGTATCGGAGATACGTGGTTCCTCAGCTCCTTAAGCTCTATAAAGTGAACGAGGAGCACGTCAGGGTCGTGCTTCTCTCCCACATTCACATCTATGCTGAGTTCTTTCCTCATGAAGAACTCAAAAATCAGATTCTTCCTCAGGTACTGTGTTCATATCAACAGCTTAGTAATACTGAATTCTTTCAAGGAAAGTGAGGATGTTTTTAAGTTGATACTGGGGTTGTATGAGTTATTTCCCGCACTTTATCTTGAAGGTTTTGCTGGGAATGAGAGATACAAATGACTCACTCGTCGCTATGACACTACAGAGTTTGGCTGTGCTTGTCCCGTTGCTGGGAGCCCAAGTGGTTGTTGGTGGGGAGAGGACCAAAGTCTTTAAACGGACTACGCCAAACTTCACCAAGTCCACAGAGGTCACCCCAGAAAGTAAGACACTGTCTGTTAACGCACTTTTACAATGAGAGGGAGTTTACTAATTCTCTGCATGTTTTACTAAATTAATTAGTTAAAGTCAATCAAGGTCATTTATTATGGTCATTAAGATTACTTTCTATTTCTAAAAAAAAAAAAAAATTAGGCTGCTTAAGTTGGTATATTAACCTATATTCAATGTAAATGTTATATTTTGAAGTCACTGGAGGGCGCTGCTGCATCAATGTCATTGATAGAAAACTAAAATAAATATATACTAATATATATATATATATAATAAAAAGATTTTAAAACAAATATTTAAAATTAATCACTGATTACAAACAGATTAAACTCAAATAATTATCTGTCTATTAATCATCTACTAATGTGAAGACATTTATTCACACATTGATTTCTGTTTAAAATAAATGTTGTTCTTTTGAACGAAATTTCAATCCATCAAAAAAATAAATAAAATAAAATATCCAGGAGGATAATATACCACAGTTTTCAAGAAAATATTTAGTAGCAGAACTGTTTTCAGCATTCAGTAATAAGAATGATTTCTGAAGGATCATGTGAGACTGAAGACTGGAGTAATGACTGCTGAAAATTCAGCTTTGCCATCACAGGAATAAATTACATTTTCAAATACATTAAAATAGAACAGTTTCACAATATTACTTCCAGTTTTGATCAAATAACCATTAAAACTCTTACCAATCTCAAACGTCTTTTCCTCTGCAGCATCACCTGTGCATATTGTTGGGCCATCACATCCCCATGTCTCGCAACCACCAAAGGTCCTGAATCTGTTCCCTAAGGGCTCAGAGGACAAAAAGGTGGTTTTAGAAAATATGTACTCCTTCCAAGCAACTGAAAAAAACACCGCCCAGCATACCATAGCAGAGAGAGCAGGTATGCCACAACTGATATTAAAGGCACTCTTAACAGTAACATTTCTCAACTGCTTATTGTCAAGCAATAATTTCAAAAGAAAGGCTGATTTTTTCTAGAATTGCATTTTTTTGTCCCTACTTGGTGTTTGAATGTACAGCCCTTCTGAATTTAGTGATCTCTTCAGTATTTAGCAGTGAGATGCCGTTCCCGTTGAATGGGTACAGAATGGGTACACAAGCTGCAGACAACACGAAAACTAACGTAGCGGTGAGATCCGACGAAGACTGGCCTAACTGGAGTGACACAGAGGAGGCAGAAAAGGACAAGACCCAGTCAGTCCAGATTAGCATTCGGTCAGCAGACATCCCAAATCAGAGCAACTCCGCTTTACCAGCTGACAACGAGGATGAAAGCGAGGAACCCTGGGATGATTTTGAGGACTCAGAAGTGACTCCAGTCTCTGTACCAAAGACGTCAACAAAAAGCACGGTGTTATCACCATCTGAATCTAGCGCCGGATCTTCAAGGCAGTCAAAAGCACTCAAACTGAACTCTAGTGTCAAAAGCGCTCCAGATCATAACCATACCTCATCATTTGACACAGGTTGGAATCAGGCAACTGACACCCTCAAACTCAGCAAAAAAAGTTTAGCATTAGAGCCCAAGCCAAAAAGCACAATCAAAAGCGCTGAAGCTGGAAATCTCGGGGAGGAGTTCACAATTGCAGTGAAGAAGAAGCCAAAGCCAGATCCAGAACTAGACTTCTTTGCAGATATGGTCCCAGATATAAAGCTGTCTTCCTCATCTCTTCTGCTCCCTGTGGAGAGCTCAGTCAGAGAACCCATCACGGGACACACAACATCAGACCCATCAATAGATACACTGAGCCTCACTACCAAGTTTGCTGCGGCTGACTTGACTGAGGTAAGTTTAGCTGTGCGACCTGGCATCTATTTCATGGCTTTATAATTATTGAAACAAAATGATGTACTGATGAACTTTTGTTTTGCCTTCACAGACGGAGGCAGAAGGATGGGGTGATGACCTCAACTGGGAAGATGAGAACGCCTGGTGATCAGTGTGGACCTCTACAGAAAGCCATATGAGAGATTCCAATACAAGAACACATATGCCATCATGACATTATCACTAAAGACCAACATAAAAATTTAGTAACTAGTGAGTATTTTAAGATTCCCCCACCCAGTCCAATATTATAATTAATCTATTGTCACCGTAGAAGTTGTTTGGCTACAGAAAAAGATTGTCTTGTTTAGCTTTTTCAAGATAGCATGATGGACCTAAACATGCCAAATTCTATTAGGATTCCTTCAGTCATGTTGCATTGTGGAGGGGTACATAACCTGGAAATACATCCACTTCTAATGTCAGTTTTTATTTGTGCCATACAGCTTCTTTTTTTATTTTTTTTTTTTGTTCACTGAGCCTTAGAGGACAGACAGCCTCAAATTGAGAAGAAATATATAGACTCTAATTTGTGTTCATTAGATAGGGTGAGAGCCCGACATAATTTATTTGTATTATCAGCTGCTGATTAAATAAAATGGTTTTATGGTATTTGACCTGCTTTGATTTATTTTTGACTTGTATGGTTAAGTTAAAGTAAATCTGGTGAAATTTTGATTTAATATTGACTACGAAATTTGGTAAAAAAAAAAAAATCTCCCATTGACTTGAGGCTAGGTCGCACTGCATCGACAGACTCCAACGGAAGCCAACAGACATGTTTGATGGATTTCGGATCTGTGTGTTAGCCCTGTTGGTCTGCTGCCATTGGTCGGCATTTGTTTTTACTGACTGAACATTCAATCAGTGTTTGTCAGGTCAGGAATGTCTGGACAGTGTGGCATGATTTTCTAACAAACTGAATCTGGTAATTGCTGGTGTCTATTGGTGCAGTGTGAATTAGCTTTTGGAATGTTCACAATTCAAAATTTAATGGACAGCTATGATGTTATTGTAATATTTAAATATTTAATTGCAATTAGTCATTTTCATTGCATTTATTTGCATACTAAGTAAAAATTGGGCTTTTTTTATTACATCTAAGTTGGCATGAGATGAGAATTCACCCAATCTTTTTTGTAAATGTAATTTATACATCTTATTGTGAACAGTTCATGTTCATGTAAGTTGTTGTTTTACTTTGACTTCATTGTTTAATCAAAACGTCATCATCTTCCACTGAAAATGTCTGGTTACATATTCAGGATTTCTCCAATCATTTTGTTCGCCTAAAGCCCACCCTTTCACAATCAACTGCAAGCATTTTCATTTCCTGCATGCATTTTTAAGAGCAACACCCACATCTCAACAACAATTGATGGATAGATCCAAGTCCGCACCCTACTTTTTTCATTTTCATCTCCAATTACATGCTATTTCTTACCTGGCTTATTAGGATGGTGGCATTAAATTCAAGCCATGTTGAAATTACCACAATGATGAGATTAAGTTGGAGGTCTCAGAAAAATCATAGCTGTAATTATGAGGATGTGAACACTTTTTACAAAGTCAGAATCTTGAAATTGCAACAATTCTGACACAGCATGAATGCACCATTAAAAGCAGAGCTTTAAGGCCAGATTTACTAACAGCAAACCATCTTTTAGCATTAAAATAGTACTGTCAAGATTTACTAAAGACAGCAGTGAATAATTAGCGCTGAAAAGGTGTGGACAGTTATTTTTGCACCTGACCTTATTCAATATGCATTTGTAGGAGTTTCCCTTTCAGACGCAAAATTTATGGGAAGAGTATTAAAATGAATCACGCAACGCAATTTACTATCATCTGCACTCATCAAATTTCTAGTAATTGCACCATTATTTAACACAAAAAAAAAAAAAAAAGCATGTCTTAAAGCAGGTGTTAATTTGTGCTGCTCTTGGTGGATTGCGCTGGTCATTATGGAAATTATCTGTCTGCGTCTGTGTTCCTTAATGTGCACATTGTTAGTAAATCACACAGAAATTTCTCCTCCCATCGGTGCTTTTATGGATCTAATGCTAATTTGCCCTGTTTAGTAAATTTGGGCCTTTGACTTTAGTATTCAATGTTAATCGCTCACAATCAAACCACTGACTAGAAAATCTAAAAACACTTACATTTTAATGAAGTTTAATGAAGAATAAATTTAATGGTCTTTGGAGTGACCCTTTTATATATAAACTTAAAAAAAAAAAATACAACTTTTATACAAATATCTTGGGTGACAGCAAATGTAGTGACATGGAACAAAGGCAGTCAGAGATAGAGGTGTTGTTGTGGTTGAATCAGGGCTGCTCTACTGCAGTAGTGTTGATTTGCGTTATCAGTGTCTGTAAGACCTCAAGCCTGGTCCTGACACACTGTGGAGGGGACGAGCTGTGGCCTGGCCCCACTATTTCCTGAAGGACTTTCAAGGCACTTCCTGCTGTCTGAAGGTATCGCTCATACTCCTCTTCTACTTTGGTCTCCTGTCTTGCCCTCTTCGGACATGGCTGGAACAGGTGAAGAATCACAAAATTAGTATAAAAATTGTTCCATAGGTGTATCAGACAGGAAAGTAAGCCATCCTCTCACTTACTCACCTCCTCAGTAAGTGGAGTGTGTATAGGTGAGCTGTTCTCACACTCCATTTGCTCACAGTGTTTCTCTATTATACTCCTCCACTCCTTCAGACGTTCTAGTCTTGCGTCCTCAGACTCCTGGTGTGCGACGATCTGTAGAAAGTGATACGTTAATCTATGTAAGGAGCACTGCAATAAGACACAATTACATGACTTTTTTTTTTTAATTTAAGTCTATGCATCTCTCATTTCATACCTTACTGAGAAAGTTTAACACTTTGGTTTTGATCTCCTCTGATGCCAATGTTTGAGAAATCACTTCCTCGTGGTTGGTTATCTTAAAGTTACAAAAGAGACATGTGAGCTAGATTACAAAACTGTTGATTAAAAAAACGTAATAAAGAGGGATGTGATTTGAGATTTATTTTTTTCCCAAATAAATATATAAATAAATAATAATAAAAACTCAAGTTCTTGAGAAAATTATCACTTAGGTTTACATTACAGGATTTACCTATACTTGTTCAAGTAAATGCACCCTTTATATTCAGAATTATTAGTTATTTTAAGTCAGTTTTTGTGTTGTCTTTCAAGAATGTATCAATATACACTCCTGATTTACTCAAATACAATTTTAATAATTGAGGATATTGTCTGTTATTTAATAAAAACATGGTTATATAACAGGGAAATTCCCACCTCTCCAAAGAGGCCAAAGGTCTCCAGGACATGATGGAGGGTCAGCCAGGATGGCTGAGTCAGGAGACTATTAAACAAACCACTGATTCTGGGCAAAACTTGGCACTGCAGTCACACACATACATATACACATGTGACCCGTGCTAGCAAAATGAGTCGGAATAAGCAAATTTCCATTAAAACGCCTTCAAAATGATATATGACTTGTTGGAATCGGACAAAAAATGACTGAGCTACAGCCGTTTTAAGTCGATAGAGTCAGCAGAGTTAAATTGAAGAAAAATGCAGTTTAAGTTTTCTGAAAATTCCAAAGCAAAATCACTCAGCAAAGTTGCATATTTTCCTCCAATTCTTTTCTTAATAATAATAACTATATAATTAATCACAATATATCTATTTTTTATTTCATCTTTGTTATTAAAAATAAGAACAAAGATGCAAATAAACAGTAGTTATTCAAGAGCAGCGAGTGATTCTGTCTTTTCTTTTAATGTTTGATTAACATTGAGACAGATCTATATTAAGACCTACTGTAATGCATGGATCAAATGTTACACATCAGATTTTTCCCCAACAGATTATGTTTGTGTGAATCTCGCCAAGACATATTTTGCAATAATGTAGCCTACGTTACAAGGAAATCACGCGAGAGGAGAGGCACGTCTTATGCACGTGTTTTTTTTTCCCCAAATGTCAGTCAGCGTGATAGTTTTGTTTTCATCAGCATGGGTTTGAAAATCATATTTCACTGGTTTGGAGAATTCGATATGAATATTCACAAAGCTGGAATGCTGCGCTTTGCAACAATAGACCTACAACTTGTGGTGAGAAGCAGCAGCAGTCGTCCAGAAGTGAGCAGAGAAAAAGGTACTCCTCTCAGAAGACGTACAAATAAAGATTTATATGTTTAATTACTATTTAGAGCATTGGGATCACTAGAAGAGGGCTTAATTAACTAATTTTTGTGAAAACCTCAAATTCGACCAAAACTGACATTTTTCACTTCTTTTGCCTGTAGCTCAAAATTAGACCGTGCGCATTCCGACTCATTTTGCCAGCACGGGTCACATATGTACACACAATGAAAGAACTAATTTCCTGTCTTTTTACTCATATTCCACTTATACCTGAATATTGGGAGAAATAAATACTTTTCCCATGGAAGCAAGGAACTCCAAAGCAGCTAAAAGCAGGTCATCAGAGTATTTCTGGATAGTCAACCCACTCAAACAGGAAACAGCCTGCAATTTCAAAGAAAAGGAAAAAGAAAATAAAAATGCATCAAAATGAACAAAGATCTAAAAAGATTTAAAAGAAATAAAGCTATGAAGTCCCTAAGAAAACTATCAATGGGTCATTTTCCACTTCTTGGACCTCCATTTTTACTATGATAAAAGATCACCTGAACGATGACATGTGGCTCTACACTTTTGATCAGAACAGCTGATATTGACAGGAGTAACTTCACAGTGCACTGGAGAGGAGGATGAACCTGCACCTGATAGTAAATGAACAGTGAAAAAAAAATATTAACCCAATTACAACTGAATAAGAATAAGATTCTTCACTTTCTCATGTCACCCCTTTCAGTGCTACTGTTTAACATATAAACTTTGTGTAAAAAAAACAAAACAAAAAAACATTCAAAGATTAAGAGTCATTTTTTTGTAATGTTTTTGAAAAGTATTTTAAGCTCACCATGGTTTTTTTATTTTCAAATATTTATTACGATAGGACAGTACAGGACAGAGGAACAGGGGGGACAGGATTGGGAAAGGTCCGCGGGCCAGGACTCGAACTCGGGATGCCCGAAGCACAATGGCACTACAGTACATGTCGGCACACTGCCAACAAGGCTATCGGTGCCGACAAAGCTGAATATTTTTTTTGTGGAAACTTTTTGTGAAAACCATGGCATTTTCAGAATTATTTGATGAACAGAAAGTTCAAAATAACAGCACTTTATTTGAAATAGAAATCTTAATAATGTAAATGTCTTTACTGTCACATTATATCAATTTAAAACACCCTTGCTGAATAAAAATATAAATTTCGTTCCAAGAAAAAAAAAAATATATATATTGTATTGACCACAAAATTTTGAACAGTTGTGTGTATGTGAAATCTGATCACCTGGTTGCTACTCATGCGACTCCACAGCTGAGAGACAATCTTCACAGAAGAAAACACACATTCAGCCTGCAGGTTACTTCCTCCCATCAACATCAACACACAGCTAAGTATCTGGTTCTGAATCACAAAGAGAAACCGAGCTAAAAACCAGGCCTGGGCAAAATATTTATCTTAAAGGCCAGTCTGGCTTTTAAGGGCAGGATGTCAGATAGAGTTGACTTCCACACTGTGGATGTGCCAATCTACAACACAATAAAATCTTAAGTGTTTAAACAACAATAAAAATCCCAAAGTTTCCCATGGCCAAACTGTATAACTGCAGGGTTTTGTTTTGTGTAATCAAAACTTTAATCTACAACAACCCTCACCACAATTTGTTCAGGGTAAGATTTGGCATAAAACACATTCATAGCCCTGGAATTTCAATCTGGATCTAAGACCGTCTGTTTCCTCTTCATTACCCAGTTATGTCTTGGGTAATGATCCGTTAGCCGTGAAGTTATCTTTATATGCCAGCATTTTTGATGTTTTTAAAATCAAGGCCTTGTGTAATTCAAAATGAAGGCAAACATCCTGATAAGTATAAAGTTTATGTATTTAGTAGCGCCACTGTCACTTCATTTCTCTCACAAGTCTCGGTATATCTCTCATCCTGTAGCCGTTATTCTGCCATTCCTGCACCACAAGAGAAGCCCCGGCAAGCACCTCTTCCTCCACCCGCATACGTGCCTCTGGGCACAGACACCTCAGCAGAGTGTGGTGCCACACGCACAGGTTCTCCTCCTGAGCAGGAGGAAAGTGCTCCACAAACTCCACCTGTCACAAAAAACACTCAATCACATTTATAAATGTACTATTTTGCCACCTACAAAAAAAGACAGAACAACTGTGGGAACA
The DNA here is from genome assembly GCA_039654775.1 of Spinibarbus caldwelli. NCBI lineage: Eukaryota > Metazoa > Chordata > Actinopteri > Cypriniformes > Cyprinidae > Spinibarbus > Spinibarbus caldwelli. The sequence continues at coordinate 21,500,126 of CM077241.1, read as the reverse complement.
GAAGTAAACTATATTACAAACTCATCAATGTTCTGAGGACGTTTTTTCTGAGTTGTGTTCATATTCTTTATCTGGACGAGAGAAAAAGAAACTAACCTGGTGTTTTGGTGTCATGAGAAATAGCAGATGTCCAAGCAGCAGGGCCAAATGAAACAGCTGATAACCCTCATCAGGATATGACCTTATCAAGACAGTACAACAATACAGGTCATGGAAGCAATTAGTGGATTACTAAAAACCTGGCATTTTTTTTCTGGCAATTTGTTCAAACATAATGTTCAAACCGAGAAAATTTAAAGAAGAAGAAAAAAAAAAAATTGAAACACTCTCCAAAAATTGGATTACAATAGGTCAAAAGAGTATTTAGTAATCTTTAAAAATGTCAACAGATTTAGAAACAGAAAATTAAATTGTAAGGATACAGGACAGAACAAATACAGTCTTGAAGCAAAACATAGATGTATGGTTTAAAAGGAAGACAAAGGTATTCGGACTGTCTCTAGTTGTCAAATGTAAAAAACACACAAATGTATAGACTACCTTTTTTTTTGGAAACAACCTTGTTTTCTTCAACAAGGATGCATTAAATTGATTAAAAAAGACAGTAAAACAATTCAAACTACTTCAAATATAGTTCAAATACTGTTCTTTTGAACTTTCTATTCATGAAAGAATACTGGAAATTACACTTTGAAATATATTAAAACAGAAAAAAGTCATTACTGCACAGCATTACTGTTTTAGTTTCAGTTCAGTTTCAGTTTAATTTATTTATATAGCACATTTAAAAACGACAGAGGTGATCAAAGTGCTGCACATTACTGTTTTACTGCATTTTTGATCAAAGAAATGCAACCTTGACAAACATAAGAGACTTTTTCAAAAAAAAAAAAAAAATCTTACAGACCCCTAACTTTTGAATGGTTGTGTATAGATTTACACAAACTAAGTTTGTTTATAAGTTAATATTATTGTTTTTACTGTAATTTTGATCAAATAAATGCAGACCTAGTAAGCATAAGAGACCTTTGTGCATTTGTGTTTATCCATACACATATGGTATCTAGAACCCATAGAATAAGTTGTTCATTTAACACTTGTAATAATTAACAACATTTACAAGAATACCAAGCACACAAGAAAAATAAAACAAGACTGTTGTGATAGACAGGTGTGTTCTTCCCCATGCTCATCTTGACACCAATTGTCAGCTCAGTCAGGGTGTAAGAAAGAAAAAGGGTCCCCTGTGGTCCCCCATCACAGATAGGTTTCCAGAAAACCACAAGAGCACAAAAAAGGTCACATTCCCAGCACACTCCACTCACCAGGTGAGCAATAAGGAGAACATGATGAAAACACAACTCGGCCGTGCCATACCTGAAAAGAGACACAACTCTGATATTGTATATAAACATGTTTTTCTCGCATTCTTTAGAGCAGTAGATGTTTTCCATGACTAGCAGAGCAAGGTTATCAGTATTATTTAGGGGGGTTTAGAAAGTACTGAATGACTCCTAAACCACAATGACAAAACTTTGGAAACTGATACTTCTAAAAATATTAAAAACAGGAATGTCCCGATTGCTCATGCTTGGCGTCTGTGACAGCTCTGGAAAGTAGTAGCACTCATGGGTGTGTGTCTACACTTACCGTGCCAGGAAGCACCAGACATCTGTGGCCAAGACAGCCGTCTGCATGTCTGCCTGCAATACGGCGGCTAATAGTGACCGCTCCTGAAAGAAGGAAACAGAGAGGACAACAAGATTTTATGATGTTTTTTTTTTCCTTTTTTCTGATGAAATGTCTTAAGTACCAGCTATTTTTCAGTTGGCCAGTTGAAAAAGATTTCAGCGTTATTTGCAAAGCAATTATAAGTATTGCATAAGAATATAATTATGTCAAGACTTATATCAAGCAAAAATGCAATGTCTTTTCAAAACAAAATATTTTAAATACATTTTATTTGCCACATCATCAAGAGAGAAAGATCAAGCTTGCAACACTTAAACAGAATTCAATAACTTCAATAAAGGAGATCACTGACCAGTGGGGCAAAGTGTTGAGTGGGCAGAACAGCCACACAAGCACACATATGCACACACACATGCAGGTGCAGACTGACTCTACCCTGAGCCTGCCCTCGCAGCATTACCCCCGGCAACCACACCGGCATGGCACGCTCCAACACACACCGCCAAAAACTCTGCAACACTGCCTCAAACACAGACCATCTGCGGAAAGACAGACAGCCAAAAATACTAGACTGCACCTAGAGAAAACTAATCTCAATTTAAGTATGCACCATTTTCACATTTCCAGGTTTGAAATGCAGTCGTAAACAATAGATTTTTCAGATAAATGACAAAGATGATGCATAGTAAAATTTTTATCAAATTATATTTTTTTTCAGCAGGGATTTATTAAATTAATCAAAGTGACAGTGTACTTTTATACACTTACAAAAACAATCAAATTCAAATAAATGCTGTTCTTCTGAACTTTCTATTCATCAAAAAATCCTGAAAAAAATGTATCATGGTTTCCAAAAAATATTAAGCAGTACAGCTGTTTTCAAGAAGCAGAAACAGAGGTTGCAGAGGTTGTAAGCATACAAAACATCTTTAAAAAATATTACAAAATCTTGCCGACCCCAAACTTTTTAAAAGTACTGTACAATGAAAGGCCATTTAATTGCAGCATTCCCTTTTGCTCTAACAGCAAAAAAAAAAAAAAAAAAAAAAAAAAATTAATAAATCAGTCAACACTACTAAATTTTATTTACGAATATCATTATCACATTTTTCACACAATATATATATTTTATTTTTCAAGTTTAAGAGTACTGATTTATTTTCTTTAACAAAATAGCTAGTTAACAAATAAAACTGTAAACATTATCAATAAATGCCAAGCCAGTTCGGGGAATGTTGTATAATTAATGATACTAAAACTCAAAATGATGCTCAACTGCATCACTTTTGACTGGTTTGCCAATTTCATCCTGCTAAATTATACAAGTGTAAAGTACCTGGGAGTTTCCTCTGAAAACTGACTGCCATCACTCCACAGCCGCAGTGCCTCCTCTGGCTGGGAGGAGAGTTTACCCAGAACATTCACCAGTAGCAGACATTGTGGTAGACAAAGCTCTGTACTGCACTCTAAAATGCACAAACAACAAGAAAAACTAACTAGATAGTAAAGTTCGTAGACAAACTTTAAGTTGGCTTGAAAAAGCCTAACCAGAAAGTTTGAAGTAGTTTTAAAAGCTTAAAGTTTGAAGTTTTTCAGTTTTAACTAGTTTGAAGTTTAAAGTAGTTTTAAAGTTTGAAGTTTTAAAGTTTTGAAAACCATACAATTTACCAGAAAAACAGATAGTCACAGACAGACAGACAGACAGACAGATAGATAAACAGATTTATGCGGTTGCTAGCAAGTGACTAGCATGTTGCTAGTATGATTAGCAAGTGACTAGCATGTCGTTAGCAAGTTACTAGCATGTTACAAGCATGATTAGCAAATGAATAGCATGTCGTTAGCATACTTAGCATCTTGTTAGCATGTTTCTAGCATGATTAGCAAGTTACTAGCATGTTGTTAGCATGATTAGCAAGTTACTAGCAAGTTACTAGCATGTTGCTATCATGTTTCTATTTTTTAATCCAGCTAAAACCAGCTAAGACCAGCCTGACCTGCTAAAAAAGTAGCCAAAACCACTTTAAAACCAGTTGATTCAGTAAAAAAGCAGCTAAAAACCAACTAAGACCAGTCAAAGCAGCCAATCAGCTTAGGCTGGTTTTAGCAGTTTTTTTCAGTAGGGAGTTGTTTAGCTTCGCTATAGCAATAGACAGCTTAAAAACACCATAAGATTCATTGTAGAAACGTTTTTACGCCCTCAATGAAAGTCTATGGGATTTTAGGAGGTTTTGATAGTCTGGTTTACGAAAACTGTAAGCCGGATCAGTTAGAAAAGATATAGCAACCCGAGTCAGACCAGTCTGAAGGTCTGGGCCAAGTTTGGTGGTTGTAGCTTTAAAGGTCTAAGAGGAGATACATTTTAATATATGGTCTCAGAAGAAGAAGAAGAAGAAGAAGAAGAAGAAGAAGAAGAAGTTTAAATAGGATTTCAGTAAGTTGGCTTTTTCAAGCCAACTTAATTAGCAATTTTAAAAAAAAGTTTAAGAAAACTTAAATGACAATTTTGTTCCCGCAGTTTCTAGTGACCTTGTTTGAACTGTGGTCATGTTGTATTCATTTGTTCTTTCATTTTAATTTAGTTAAATCTTAGTCATGATTTTACTAAAACAACGGAATACTCCACAGTGTACAGCATGAAATGAATACTGAATGATTTTCCCTTATCTATGAGCCTGTAATTAGTCTGAAAACATCAAACTGCATTTTCCTAATGACTGAAGATAACATTAGTGTACTCCCTCACAAAAGCTGCACTGAATCAGGCAAAAATTCAAAATCTGTCAGACAGAGAGTGCCGCTCCACGTTGCAATGTTGGATGAACTGCCCTGTAATAATAAAAGGGCACGAGCACTAATTCAGTTTAAGTGACCTGGAAACACACAGGATATACACTCAGCAATGTGTCATGGACAGACAGTCTCTCTGCATTTTTATGTAACTATGTCCTTGACATGAAAGAACTTCATCAACAATTCTTTTCACCCTCCTGAGATTTTGCAGACAGTGACCCGTCACTCACATTACAAACAGAACAAAAACTTCAGTGACCAGGTTGAGTGATCTATGAACTTACAATGTACAAGCCAAATGTTTTTTTGGAGGAAATGTTAAAGGAATGTTCCAGGGTTCAAGAAGACCCTGGAAGTTGTTATAGTAGTTTGCAAGAAGCAGCTCACGGTGATCTGGGTCCAGGACAGATTCTGCAAAGGGTTGGAAGGAGAGCAGCTGTGTCAGCATGGGAACAAGAACCGCCACTCTCAACTCCTCACTGAGGGCAGAGGGCACAGACGGGGCACACACAGAGGGAGGGAACTTGCTGAGGAGGGAAAAATCACAAGCTTAATTAGACATAATGGACAAAACAAAGAGGGAAAAAATATGAAACTTTGACATGATTTTAAAACAATGTTGTTTGAAATCCCCACGTTATGAGTGTTGACCTCATGCAACATCTTTCAATTACCTGTGGATTTGGAGATACAACCGGTGAAATCGATGACATGACTTGGGAAGAAATGCTTTAAATTCCTATCACATGACAAAAAAAACAGAACATTATAATTCTATTTCAGACTGTTACAATTATTTTAACAAGTTTTGACGTTTTTGAGGTTTTTTAACTTTCATTTTCCCCTCAGTTATCTTTGTGTAATGGACTGATGTGTTGGCAAAAAAACCTACACATCTTTGTTGCTTTTTGGAAAAGCTTGTATTCTGGACAGTGCACAACTTCCTATGAGAAACAAAAGGAGGAAGTCAGATATGAGATGACCTTTTATATAAAAACATGCTCTTGTTTTACTTATCCAACAAAGAAAAAGTCCCTGATAAATGATTCTAGGCCACCATTATTGCAATAAAAATAACAGCAACCAATAAAAAAAGAATCACCATCTCTGTGAAAAAAATGCACTGTTCTGTTAAAAATTTGAACTGATGATGAGTCTACCTGCAGGCCTGCCTGTTGGATCTGTTGAGCCAGCTCAAGACATTTTTGGACAGACATATACAGGTCTTCACACAACGAGAAGGTTATGTCAGTGTGGCGAAGCCGATCTTCTACTAGAGACTGGTACTTCACGCTCTGTCTGAAATCAAACACAGACCGTTAGTACATAAATCTGTATCATTTATTTCTTCATAGATTGAATAAATAAGTATTATGTGTAATTTAAATTTATAATGTCTGAACTTTCTAAGGTTTGGGGACAAGAAGGTTTTTTGGCTGTGTAACAATTTCTAGTTAAAAAAAAACTGCTCTTAAAATTACTTAGACATATATTAATTTAATAATAAATTTAATTGAAAATGGGGGGGGGGGTGTCTTGTAGTCAAAACACTGAGAAACACTGCATTAAACTCCAGCAAATCAAGCAAAAGTCAGACTTTCCTTTTTATTTCAGCACATAAAATTCCTCTTTTTATGCAACATGACCATAAAAAAAATCTTTCTATTTAAAGCAGATATAAGGCTTCATTATACTCACTTAATGATAACTTTCCATGTGTTGGCATGTAGTGCAGTGTCCAATCTGGATATGATCAAGCATATGTCCAGCAGATTGTGAATCACTGCAAGTCAAGCACAAAATTCAAAATAACTATTGAAAAACACATCCATCTCTTCACTGGAGATTGCCTGAAACACACTGAAACTTTCCCTTACACAGATTAGCACAAACCTGTGACAATATCCGACACTTCCTCCTCAGAAGCAGTGTCCTCCAAGTTAATTTTGTCCAACAGTTCCATCAGGCTCTTCTGCAAAGAATAGGCCTCTTTAAACAGGCCCTGAAGCAGATCACCCACCAATGACAGCCTTCCACTGTACATGACCTCACTGTCCTATAAACACATCAGTATCATACTGAAATTTAGGGAAAAATAAATTCGCTGCACAACCACTATTACAGTTCACAAACACACTAAAACAGCCTTTTTGGTGTACTCACAGTCAATGCAAAAATATGTCCATCGCACTATATAAAAATAATGTTGTACCTTGCAGTGCTGGAAGGTGTCCTTCAGGACTCTGAGGATGCAAGAGGGCAGAGAGCGAATGGTGTCAAAGGAGACAGACTCTTCGAAGGAACAGACATGACGCACACAGCCAGAGAGAGACTCCAGGGTCTGCACCATCATCTGGCAAAAACACAAATGAAGATTTTTTTTACTGCTGTAAACAAACTTAAAATATCATCAAATATGGCATATTCAAACCTTCAAAATATTTCTCAAAAATACATGCAGCTCTGTGTTCTGACTAGAAAGGCCTCCAATTTGCTTGCTGATTTCTTCCAAAAGACTTGCAAACACTTTTACCACCTGTGGATTGTACATGACAACACATGAAAACATGCTTCCCATTGAATATTTCAGGCTATAGATTTGGAATGGCACAAGTACCCAAGTATTCAAAAGTGACAGCAATGATCGATCATGAAAAGGATGATTGTGTGACTTTTCTAATTAATGATGACAGTATTTTGGGTGGGATTTGCTGTCCAGACTGGAAAACTAAAGTAAAACTACGGTTTAAAATGAGCAGTGATGTCTGAAATCACTTTCATATGAATCACTCATTTATGATGAGTTAATTAATCCACAACCAAATCACCTCAGTTTTCTAGTGTTTATTCACTATTCATAAATAACTCACGCAGCTCAAAAGCAATGTCTGAAATAATGCACTATGATTGGGTTGTTTGAAACAACCTTAGTCTCAGCTGCTGAGTTAAAAAAAAAAAAAAAAAAAAAAAAAAAAAACTGATGCATTATAAATAGCTAGCGGTGTTATTTTAACATATCATATTCATTAAGAGTATGGTTTAATTATATTTGTTTTATTATCATTATGACACCCCGAATACTCAAGTACTTGTTTTAATAAGCTGTCAAGTAAAAAAAATAACAAAAATGCTTATCCGTACTATAAAACTGATATTTTGTGGGAATTTAAATCTCAAACCTTGGGTAAGACAGTGGAGAAACACCCAGTCTCTAATTCAGATAAAGAAAGATGAGGAAGGAACCTGCTTGTGATTAACTGCAGAATATCTGTGGAGGTTATAAAAATAAAATATATCAAGAAAAACACTGAAATCTAGGAACCTGTCAAAGATAAGCTAGTTAAAAGATGCAGTTTGGCACTTATTTGGCACTTTCACTTACTTATTTCATTTATTTGCTTAGATATGTCTCAAAACCAAACATGAAAAAAGGGTTACATATATCATACAAAGTAAAACGTATGTTTGCAGGTACACCCAGGGGTGTAAAATACTTGAGTAATTTTACTTAAGTATTATTTTGGGGGATTTGTACTTTATTCAAGTACAATTTAAATTGGCTACTTGTACTTTTACTTGATTACATTTCTAAGAAAAACAGTACTTTTTGCTTCTTACAATTTTATTCTTGAAAAATACATTACATTTTTATTTTATCTTATGCACAATAAGTATGGTAAACGGAAATTCAAATGTGCGTGCTTGACGTGAGAACCAATGATACACAATACACACCAAAAGTGTATTTATTATTCTTTCTGTTTTGATAGAGCAATTAGCTGTGTAATATACTGAATGCACAAGATTGAGTGCAAATAAAATCAGTGATGAAAATTTAAATACAATTAATATTTTTGTGGGAATTATTTATTTTTTTATTAAATGTTACAAATCTCAAAAAAAAAAAAAAAGTGTTTAAATGAACATTGTATGTTAAATGAATTGTAATTTATGTTTAGTGAAGTTCTTACCAGGTAGTGGATAAGCTGTATTTATAATATGTTATTATATAACACATTGAGTAGCAATTAGGACTGTCAATGAATATTTTTTTTAATCTTAATAAAATAAATTCATTATATGAATTGCTCATTAATTGAGAAAAACTCAGAAAAACTCTAAATGCCCCAAATAAACAATTAAAAATTTAATTATCATTTTAGACAGTGATGTTGAATAGACAACACAAAAAGTGGCCTTTCAAAACGTTTTAATTATATGACTCTCCTCATTAATTCAACACATTCTTGTATTATGTCTGGAATATGTTTTTAGCCTCTGCATCACATCTTGCTCTTCAAAGGAATAGTTCACCCAAAAATGAAAATTCTCTCATCATTTACTCACCCTCATGTCATCCCAGATGTTTATGACTTTAGTCCATATAATGCAATGAGACAGGACCACTTCATAAATCATACAAAGTGAACACGACGGTCAAGTTTAAAATATTAGTATTTGTATTTCTGTATTTATCGTTTCACTTAAGACGACACTGATTCATTAAGAGGGGTTGTATGAGTTACTGTCATATTCATTTTTGGACGTCCCATACACTTGCATTATACAAAGAGAGATGATTTTTTTTTTTCTAAAACTCTTAGTTTGTGTTCATCTGATAAATGAAAGTCATATATATTGGGGATGGGAAGATTCCCTGATTCGCTCGGTGCATCGGCAAAAAAAGGTTACGATGCAATGCATCGGTTTAAAAAGTTTGCATCGGATACAAGTTGGCATTTGTATCGTGATGCATCGTTTCTAACATATTTGCATCGGTAAAAACCGATTTATCTATATATAATTACTAGTGGATGCGCTACACTTTTATTGTTTAGAAAGTGACCAATAATCTGTGACCAATATTTTATATGTAGATTGATTTCTCCTCTCGAAACTGTTTCTCAAGCTCGTTCTCTCATCACCACTGCGCGTGAATATGATGTATCACAACAACACTACGGAGACCTAAGGAAAAGTGGGGATTAAAGTCCAAAACCTGACTTGAAATAACCCAACAAATCAATCGGGGCTAAAGCGGTTCCATAAACGACAATGTAAGTTCGCAAAATCTAACTAATTTGTGCACGCTTATTCTTAATCAGCCCTTAATGTCGATCATGAATCAAATCGATCCACCATGGCAAACAGCGAATATATATGTGCTGTTTAATGCATTTGAGACGTTTTGTTAATAAGCCTGGCCTATTTGCTAAACTTGTTTTATGAAACAGGCCTCGAGGTGTTAGAAGTCAGAAGACACATAAGTTAATTTATGATTTGCTGTCTGTCTGAACCAAAGAAATAAAAGCGATCATTTTTTTTCAGTTGAATCGTATTGCATCGAATCGCATTGTGTTGAATCGAATCGAAATCAAATCGCACTGCATCGTAATAGGGGTGAATCGTATCGCATCGCTAGCTGCTTCACATGTATCTTCAATGTATCGTATCGTTGGCTATGCATCGAGCTGCGTATCGCATTGGCCTCAGTTATGGAGATGCACATCACTAATATATATACATATGGGATGGCATGAGGGTGGAAAGGATAGTTTCCTTTTAATCCCTTTCCCTGTATTTGTGTGTGTGTGTGTTCCACTGTGCTGCATTTTAATTGTTGTTGTTGCATTAGATGTATGTGTTTGACCTGTGCATTTTGTTTTGTTTTCTCCCTTTAACAAAATTTCTGTATGTCTGTTAGAAAAAAAATGTACTTCTACTTTTTTAATACTTGAGTACAATTTAAAGTTGTACTTTTTTACTTTTACTCAAGTGTCAAGGCCAATCTTATTCATATTGTTACATCAATAACAAATAACATAGTTCTAAACAATCAAATACATGTCACTGCCTACATTCATACATTAAAATATAGTAGTCAACATTTGAAGAGGATCAAACCCTTTCATCAAAGTTTTCCTAAAACCAAAACAATACCCGTTCTTGTCTTAGGACAACTTTGATTAACTTTTTTGATCCAGCTCAAATGTTGACTACATGCCTGGAACTACAAATGAAATGATTTTGAGAAGGAAGTCAGAAAAGGATATAACTAGTTTGGGGAGGACCGTTTTGAGCTCTTATTGACAGGTCTCCTGGTTCCACTGAGACTTCATCCAAAAGGGTCACTTGAGACATTTTGGTCACGTTTTTTCAAAACATAGCTGCATTGAAAACAAAGTTGCAACTTAGGCCGATTTTATATATTTAGGTAACGTTAACAAATACCTCGCTGATAAAACGATGGCCAAACATGTTTTCTTGGTAAAAGGTATTTTATTCGGTCAATTTGAAGATTAAACTAAACTTGCATCATACACCTTTTTTCAAACTATTATCTACTTAGAACTTACCGACTCACTTAAGGAAACAACAACGATTAATGAACGCGTTCATGTGTCTATAATGGACAATAATGAGATCCTGAAGCATATTTATGTCTTCTGTTTGAGTTCTCCACATTTCCTTCTGCCGGGCAATTTCAGTCGTCGGCACTGGATGGGGACTCTTCAAGAAAACGAAACCTGTTGGATGACTGTCCTAAGCGCTAAGTGGGCCGTATTTAATGATATGCAAAGTAAATTTCTTCACTAGGTTAGTATTTAATTCACCAAAGTACTTTAACAACAGTACAGTGCTTATGCAGGCCCCTTTAAGCGTGAAATGGCATGGCTCCCAACTTCGCGGCGTTTTCTTTGAGGTGTACTTTAACCAAAGCCACTAGAAGGCACGCCTGCAAATATTAGCCGAAAAAGCGTAACGGCTAAAGCTAACGCTTCTGGTCAGGCAGTACGTGGGAAAGGAGACCAAAGGCCGTTTTTTTTTTTTTTTTTAATGGATGTCAATGGAGGAGAGGCTTCACTACACTGAATAAACAACTTTTTAGAGGAAACAGCTCATCATTTAATGAATCGACAGCCTATCTGCTAATCTACAACGTTTTCCACTAAACAATACTTTTGGATTGAACTATTTTTAGAGTTTACCAAGAAAAAAAATGCTGTTTTATAAGAGAAGTCACTGACTTTTTGCGACAGGTGGTATTCAGCTTACGGCATTTCCCATTCATTCCTATGGTATCCGTAAACGGCGATTGAGTGTCGCACATCTCCGACTGAAATTCAGTCACGTCAAGGCTGTAATGTGATTGGTTATTAAGGCTCACGTGATCCAAGTTTTCTGTTACGCTTTCTCCAATAGTAAGTAATACAGACCCTCTTATCTCCCTATAGTAAGAAATTCTCTGGTTTAAAGGGGTCCTATTATGCTTTTTCACTTTTTGAATTTTAGTCAGTGTGTAGTGTGTATGTTTGGGCATAAAAAGATCTACAAAGTTACAAATCTCAAAGTCCACTCCAAAGGGAGATATTTTGTTTCAAGAACTACAACGAACAGCTCGTTTGGACTACAAAGTTGTTTTCCTGTATTTGTGACATCAGAAAGTGGCCCATAAATCCCGCCTCCAGAAATTCGAATGCACATTTCAAAATCGAAACCTGGTGCGGGTGTTTTTATATCACTGTATTTCTGATGCAAACCAACTGTTTTCAGAAAATTTTGGATCTCATTTTCATTTAATCTTGCATGTAATGTCTGATAAAGCAGCATTTGTGAGCGGAGCTCTGCTTTGTGTACAGCGTTACCGGAGAAACCTCGCTCTCTCCCGCTCCAACAGCGCCACCTGCTGGCAAAGAATGAATTTGCATATATATATGCCGCCATAAATAGTGTAAGTCTGTGGTACTATGGTATAAATCAGTGGTTTTCAAACTTGTTCCTGGGGACCCACAGCTCTGCACATTTTGCATGTCTCCCTAATTTACACACCTGATTCAGATCATCAGCTCATTAGGAAAGAGCTCCATGAACTCAAATGAGTGTGTCAGATAAGGGAGACATGCAAAATGTGCAGAGCAGTGGGTCCAGAGGAACAGGATTGAAAATCACTGCTATAAATAAATTCAACTGTATAACAGTTTCACTGCAATTCATGTTATAATGTTAGAATTAAAAAACAATAAATAATACATATTACTGTTGCACTTATCTGTACATAGTAAATGTAGTTATTTTTAAGCTGTTGTTGACATCCTATCTAAAACGTGATTTAGCCAAAAAAAAACAACTGTACCACTTTAACATGTCTTGCAATATCCGTGCGTGCACAGGTTCTGCGCGATCCTCTTGTTCAATATTCTCGGGGTCTGAATTGATATGGCAATATTGACTAACGTCTCCGGTTACTATCGTAACCTCGGTTCCCTGAAAGCGGGAACGAGACATCATGGAGAAATTCTCCGTTATGGGAACTCCTTCCCTTCAACCTTTCCTGAAGTCCTATTGGCTCACGCCAGTCCAAATGACTGGCCAATTGTCGCGAAGTATGCAAATCGCATGCAAATACCGACGAGCTCAAGAGACAAAATGCGGTGCCCGCGACAATTACGTCAGAATCGGATACTAAACGCCGCTTAGCTGGTCGAGCAGTGAGCACAGCGACCTCCGTGATGTCTCGTTCCCGCTCTCAGGGAACCGAGGTTACGATAGTAACCGGAGACGTTCCCTCTCGAGCTTTCATGAGACACCACAGAGAAATACTCCGTTATGGGAACGATATTCAATCCCGCCGTGAGAGAGGCTACGAGCAGCCTGTACAAGTTACACACTCAGCGAAGATAGAATACACGCATACAATTCCCACCAATAACGATGGTTGAAGGCGGGCTCACAGCTGATAGGTGGAGGTAAGCCAATGAGCGTCTAAACCCCAGGTATACGAAATTTGCACATCTGGTCAGTAATAACGTAGGCTGTGCTGAGAACAGGGCAGAACAGACGCAACAACTGTACTGTAAGGGGCTGCACAGAGATAACTGTGTTTAAGCAGCATAAAACATAACATGATAATGGTAGCACTTAGTGAATCACACAGGAATAACAGGAAGCTGCACTGAGTACAGGGCAGACAACAACAACAACAATCGCATAGAGGGCTGCGCAGAGTAATTACTGTGCGAGGCAGCAACACACATGAATAGAGGTAGCAAAACATGAATCAGTCACTCACCGACAGCACTTGGGAGGCTAAGGACTGAATGTCCAGCTTGTAAAACCTGGCGAAGGTATTCTGAGAAGACCAGCCGGCTGCAAAGCATATATCCTGAATAGACATACCTCTAGACCAGGCCCAGGAGGAGGCGATAGTCCTTGTTGAGTGGGCCCTAATGTGCAAAGGGCATTCCAAACCTTGGCTCGTATAAGCAGCCGTGATAGCGTCCACAATCCAGTGGGAAAGCCTCTGTTTTGACACGGCCCGGCCCTTCGCACAACCACCATAGCACACGAAAAGCTGGTCAGATTGCCGAAAGATGGCCGAACGGTCAATGTAAATCCTCAAAGCCCTGACGGGGCACACCGAAGTCTGAGCATCTGCATCATGCGAGGTTGATGACTCAGAAGACAGGGCAGACAACGACACAGTCTGCATTCTGAAGGGGGTAGATAGTGATTTAGGCACGTAGCCCGGTCTCGGCCGGAGAATGACGCTGCAGTCACCTGGTCCGAAGCAAATACAGTCGTTGTCCACAGAAAACGCATGTAAATCCCCTATGCGCTTAGCCGAAGCAAGGGCAAGAAGAAGTGCAGTTTTGAGAGATAGCTCCTTCAAATCAACGGATGTTAAAGGCTCGAATGGTGGCTGTGAAAGAGCTTTTAACACCACCTCTAGGTCCAAGGGCGGGACTGAAGGTGGACGCGGGGGATGCAATCTCCTCACTCCCTTGAGAAAACTCACCACCAGCGCGTGCCTGCCGATCGATTGCCCACCCAGCGGGGAACGAAACGAGGCAATAGCTGCCACATAGACTTTCAGTGTTGATGGTAGAGAACCACTATCCAGTCTGTACTGTAGAAAACGCAGAACATCCGACACAGAGCAAGTAGCTGGGTCGATATGAACATCACTGCACCATTTCACAAACACTCCCCATTTCAGAGCATACAAACGCCTCGTAGCGGGTGCCCGCGCCTCCGAGAGCGTGTCGAGCACACGAGAATGCAGGGCGCTCAGCTCCTCTGATATCCCCGAAGCAGCCACACATGAAGGCTCCACAACTGCGGGTTCGGGTGCCACACCGAGCCGCTCACCTGAGATAGCAGGTCCTTCCTTATGGGGATCGGCCAGGGCGGTGCCACCAGCAGCTCTGTCAGGTCCAGGAACCAAGGCTGGTTCGGCTGGTTCGGCTAGTTCGGGGCGATGAGTATCACCGAAGCCCCCTCCTCCCTGATCTTGCATAACACCAGTGGCAATATCTTGATCGGAGGAAACGCATACAGCCTGGCTGCTGGCCAGTGCGATGTCAGAGCGTCCCCCTTCAGCGGGGAGTGAAACAGGGAGAAGAACAGCAGGCAGTGTGCATTCTCGCTCGTGGCGAACAAATCCACCTCTGCTCTCCCATAGCGAGTCCAAATCATCCGAACCGACTCGGGGTGCAACCTCCACTCTCCTTGGGGAATCCCCTTCCTCGAAAGCATGTCCGCCCCGTGGTTCAGGAGACCGGGGATGTGCGCTGCTCTGATGGAGAGAAAGTGGCGGTCCGCCCATAGCAGGAGATTCGCTGCCTGCTCGTACAGAGCCCTGGAGCGTACGCTTCCTTGGTGATTTATGTACGAGACCACGGACATGTTGTGGGTGCGAATCAGTACATGTTGCTGTTCCAGCTGCGGCCGAAAATCCGTTAGAGCTAAGAACACCGCTTCCAGCTGCAAGCGGTTTATGTGCCACCGGCTCTGAGGTTCTGACCACAGCCCTGAAGCTGGCCTGCCTTCGCACACTGCTCCCCAGCCGCGAGTCGATGCGTCCATCGTGACCACGACACGCGACGTCACCAAACCCAGGGGAACCCCCCGGCTGAAGAGCTCCGGGTTGCGCCACGGCCTCATAGCTTCGATGCAGCCGCGGGAGATCACGATGCGCAAACGGCCCGAAGTCCACGCCGTCCATGGGACTCGAGATTTCAGCCATAACTGCAACGGGCGCATGTGTAGTAAGCCCAGATGACATACCGCTGAAGCAGACGCCATGAGTCCCAGCAGCCTCTGAAATTCCTTCAAGTGAACAGAGCTGCCCAGTCTGAAATGGCGCAGGGAAGACAAAATGGCCGCCGAGCGCTCCTGAAAGAGGCGGGCTCGCATCTCCACCGAGTCGAAGCACACCCCCAGATATGTTATAGACTGACTCGGGGCGAGAATGCTCTTCTGCATGTTGACACATAGCCCTAGGGACTCTAAGTGACGAACCAGCATGTCTATATGGCTGAGTAGCATGTCCCGGGACTGAGCTAGAATCAGCCAATCGTCCAGATAGTTGAGAACGCGCATCCCGCTCGCTCTGAAGGGGGAAAGTGCTGCATCCATGCACTTCGAAAAAGTGCGTGGGGCCAAAGCCAGCCCGAAGGGGTGAACAGAGTATTGGTACGCTGTGCCCTCGAAAGCAAACCTCAGAAAGCGTCTGTGATGTGGTGCTATCTGAATGTGAAAGTACGCGTCCTTTAAGTCCACGGACACAAACCAGTCCCCGGGGCGAATTTGTGCCAGGATCTGTTTCAGCATTATCATCCTGAACGGACGCTTGCAAAGCGCTCTGTTGATGGGCCTGAGATCTAGAATCGGGCGGAGTCCCCCGTCTCTTTTGGGTACCACGAAATAGCGGCTGTAGAAACCGCTCTCCAGCTCGCTCGGCGGGACTCGCTCTACCGCTCCTTTCTCGAGCAGACCGCATACCTCTTGTCTCAGAACCAGGGCATTTCGAGGCAATGTTAGCGACTGCACCACGCCATTGAAATGGGGCGGTCTGCGTCTGAATTGAAGAGTATATCCGTGCTCTATCACACAGAGTAGCCAACGCGAGATTCCCGGAATAACTTCCCACGCGCTCAGGAACTGACATAGCGGCTTTAGCGGCTTGTTCGTTGGATGTGCCGGCGAATGATGCGCGGCTATAACCTGTGTGGGCAGCAGCTCCGCACCGCTCTGAGGCAGGGCAAGCGGCACCGCATTGACTGAGTGAGGAGGAAAGAGCTCTTTTTGTGAGAATGTGTGCATTTTTATTGAATGGACATCCAACACACAAACATTTGAACACATGAACTTTTGGCGCTTTGGAGCCGGGCCACTCGCGCACTCTCCTCCTCTCTTCAGACCGTCAGGATGACGGCTTAGCAGCCAGCGGCGGGCGCGAGTCACGTCGCGGGCTCCTCCGCTGGCCATGGCGCTTCCTCCCGGGACCCCATGCCTTCCTCCGGACATCCGGCTCCTGGCGAGGAGCAGCAGCAGTCACCGCCGCGGTCGCTGGCCTGGGGTTATCCCTCCGTTGGGAAGAGCCAGGTGCCGACGAGGACCTGGATCTCGCCGTCTGCTGCTGGAAAGCACGCCTCGGCATGACGTGACTCATGGCTTTGGCACGCTTTTGAGCCTCCGCGAAGCGCTCAATAATGGACTCCACGGCGTCACCAAAGAGGCCGGAGGGAGTCACAGGAGCGTTCAGCAGCACCTTACGGTCAGCATCCTTGAGGTCAGCTAGGTTTAGCCATAGGTGCCTCTGAAGGACGACCATAAAACCCATGGCCTGGGCTGCTCGCTTTGTCGCCATCAGTGCGAAGTCCGTCGCCGCACGCAGATCCTTAATAGCCTCCGAAGTGAGAGCTCCGCCCTCCGCCGCCTGCAGGAGCTTCGCCTGAAAAACCTGCAGCACCGCCATGGCATGCAGCGCGGAAGCCGCCTCGCCATCAGAGGCATATGCTTTATTAGCGAGGTGGGCGGTGGTCCTGCATGGCTTCGAGGGAAAGCTGATCTCCGAGCCTAGGGTCTTGGCTGCTGCAGGACATAGGTGTGCAGCGATGGTCTCCTCGACAGGGGGAGAGCGCACGTACCCGTGGGCCTCCGCCCCATCCACGTGGGAAAAGCTGGCCTGTGTGGCAGAGTGGACGCGTGCCGATTGGGGCGCAGACCACGTTTTCACCAGCTGCTCGTGTATGTCGGGGAAGGAGGGGACCGACGCCCTCGAGTCAGCTTTCCAGGTGGACCTGAAATACCAGGAGTCGAGCTTACTCTTGGCAGGCTCTTCTGGAGGACTCCAGGTAAGCTCCAACTCCTGGACAGCCTTTGACAGAACCCTCATGAGCTCCTCTTGGAGGTCTGGGGGCCCTGTGCTGTCCGTTTGATCGGGCTCCGACCCCGCCCAATCCTCCCTCTCAGAGGCCGAAATGGACATCGAGTCATCCCCCTCCTCCTGGCCAAAGGACACAAACTCCTCGATGTTGGAAGGAGGGGGGAAGCACTCCTTGGTGGAAGGAAACCAGGGAACGGGGTGACTGTTGGGTTTGGCGGAGCGGCAAGACGACGCTCCCACCACCGGTAGAGGGGGGGCCCACCAGCGGCACGCTGGCGGCAGTGGGCCTCATCCCAAATAGGCCGCGAGCCATATCGCGGCGGGTCCGGAGCACGCGGGCCGGCAGGTCCGCGCAATGTCTTCAGTCAGACTCGTCCAGCGCCGCCTAGGCGTGGGCCAGGCCCAGGCAGGCGACCCAGTGATCCTGTTGATCCGACGGCTCTATTGGTCCTGCACAGATCTTGCAAACTGTAGTCATAATGAATTCAGCAGGTGAAGTAGAAGATTCTGATGTAATTGTCGCGGGCACCGCATTTTATACTGCCTCTCGAGCTCGTCGGTATTTGCATGCGATTTGCATACTTCGCGACAATTGGCCAGTCATTTGAACTGGCGTGAGCCAATAGGACTTCAGGAAAGGTTGAAGGGAAGGAGTTCCCATAACGGAGAATTTCTCCGTGATGTCTCGTGAAAGCTCGAGAGGGAACTTGCAGTTTTGTCAAGGGGCGGGGCAGTACTGAAACACCGTCTAAGCTGTTCGCCAATCACAACGCACTGGGACAGCTAACCAATCACAAAATATTTAGTTTTTCGGAAGGCGGTCATTCATCAAATCCAGAACTAATCGAACCGTTTGTGTCAGGCTGGGGAAGGTAGGTATTGTAATAAATGTAAATTATGTGAAAAATAATGCGATTTTCGAACCACCAAGCATGAGAGCATGTTCTAGTACACACCCAAAACAAAATCAAGACTTTGTAAAAGAGCATAATAGGACCCCTTTAACTCATCTCATTCAAACCACACTCCACGGTGATTGGTCAGAATATGGCATATTTCCTTTATGACCCAATTACAAACTAAAAGATACTTTATGGATGTACAAAGCGGTGACGCAGCAGAACAGCTTCATGGTGATCACAAGTTTAGTGGTCAAGTCTATAAGGCTCGTACAGTGTTTTACTGAGGTGTTTTTCCACCTGAGGTGTTTTACCACTCGGGTAGAGGAACATTTTTCCAGTATATCATTGTATGACATCCATGCATGTCAGTTACAGATGGTGGGATTTTGTTGTAACTTGTCAGATTCTGACCCAAATATTAAAAAAAATAAATAAAATAAAACCCACACACACAAACCACAAATATTCATAAATACTTAGTTTTATTTAAAAGAAAATCAAACCACATTTTTTGCTTGTCGTTGGTTCTCAAAGACCTGGAGAGGACCAACTTGGGCTTTTCCCTCCCACTGCAAACCTGTTGCAACTTTTAGAGAATAAAAAATAAAGGGGGATGAAACCAGTCAACATAAGGATAAGTCAGAATAAATCTGCAGATTCCTTTTTGGGCTTGTCTCACGCAAAAATATACCTGGAACTTTGGGGAACATGTTATCCGTCCTCAATCCACAGCTTGTATCACAGCAGCCACACACCTGATCACTTCCTTCAGAAGAAACCCATCTAAAAACAAAAGTAAACTTGTCTAGAGGGGTGTACATCATATAGAACAAGGGTGTCAAACTCAGTTCCTGGAGGGCTGCAGGCCTGCAGAGTTTTGTTCCAACCCTGCTCCAACACACAAACCATCTAGTTTTTAAATAAGCCTGATTGACTTGATTAGCTGGATCAGGTGTGTTTAATTAGGGTTGCATCTAAACTCTGCAGGGCTCCGGCCCTCCAGGAACGGAGTTTGACACCCCTGATATAGAATATAGTTGAGTCACCCATCAAGACCCACCCATTTGCTCTAAAAGAGCAAGACTTATGCTCTTCATCAACCAGGGACAATGAAGTGGCACGTGCTTTTAGAAGACAGGTGATGTAAATCTGCCAAGAAAGGCCACTTATTAGATGCAAGAACTTGATTGAGGAGGGGGGAAATATTAAAATTGTACACTTTAACCACAAATAAAGCCAATACATACAGTACCACTGCTTTCCTGCTGGAATCTGAAGGCCTCCAACTGAAACTGGAGTTTATCATCTTGCACTCGGGGCAGAAAGCTGGACACAGAGCCTGTATACTTTGCATCGGTAAGGCAACTAAAACACCAAGAGACTTCATTAGGATCTTAAAGTCTCCCACTTGTATGAGAGCTCAGTGAAGTTTCTTACCCATGATTTTCAATAAAAGAATACATTGGAGCAGATTTCACATCAGGGCCTGCAGTGGCAACACAATGGTCCACAAATACACGAAAGGGAACATGGTTGTACTGCTTTACAGATGCCTGAATATTAATGACGTCATTTTGGAAGAAAACTTTTGAAGGTCTTTCAAATGCCCAGTCATCTTAAGAGAAGAGAGGAGAGGAGGGGATAAATAAATAAGTAAACCTCCCCATAAACAAACCAAACTCAGAAAACACCACTGAAGACAAGAGCAAAGCAGAGCAATACAAACCAGTCATGACCTTCAGGGAGAACACCAGAATATCCTCTGCGACCTTGGTGGACACATACGGGATCCAACTTGGCTGAAGTTCATTACTACTCACATTCTGTCTTCTGTAATAAAATCTATTCAGCTCCAGAAGACTTGAACAGCAAAGTGACACTAGTAGTGCAAGCCAAAAAATAAATAAAGTAATGACCTGGGGTAGTGGCATTCAATACCAATTGTAGCGCTGCTGGACCTTACAATTGGAGTGCTCTGTAATGCTGCTGGTCTATAATCAAGGGTATAGATATAGACAAGCTCATCCTCAGTCACCTGCAAGTGAGAAAGAATTTAAAAGCTACCGACCACTGCAGGACTTTGGGAATGAGCAGATGCACAACAAGGTTAAAAAGCCAGAAGACACACCATAAGTTTACTGCCACACTCCTGAAGTGCCGAACGAAAGATCAGGACTTTGGCAGCTGCATCCACATCAATTACACTGCAGCCCCCTAGAGACAGGAGAGAGGGCTCAAGCAGCTGGCTGGTGCCAAAGAAGTCCTGCTTGACTTCCACATGCACCCCATTTTCCCAACACTGGACTGCTACACTGTTGGAAGGTCTAGGCTGCTGCAATTTAAAGTTAAAATCTGGCTGTGCTGGCTCTTCTGGGACTTCTGGAAACTTCCAGGTTAGCTCCCTGACTGGGCCTAGAAAATCTTGTTTGGACTGAATACTTGAAGCTGCTAGATTTGGACTAAGCGGGGCCAGCTGAGGCCTCGGAGTTTGAATCCCATAACGAGCTTGGATTGGTTTCCATGGCTCACTAAACTGAGAATCAACTCTTTGAGGTTTTTGCATCAGCACCCGGGGCCAAAACCCCCGAGCCTTTGGTCTGGCACAGTGCACTTGATCAAATGTGCTGAATAGTAAGAGCCCAAGTACACATTGCCTAAGTCCCATTATTAGAGCCATCACAATACCACACAGCAACAATATGTTGTTGCACTATTTTATAGTGTCATGAATGATATCCCCACCCACCCTCAAACAAGCTTAATTGCTCTGTGGACCATCCTAATCAAGGAATCAGTGCCTCAGTTGCACTGATGTTCATCAAGCCTCCAAAACAAAGTAAAACTAAATTAATTAAACAAGGGAAACATTTTAAGAGTGCTTCTGTTGCTTGTAACTATTTTAAGTTTTACATTATTTGACCTGTTATTGACAGTTATCTTGGGGATAGAGATATTATTTCTTACATTGTTAATGTCTGATGAGCTCGTCGCCAACACAAAAAGTTACGTTGAATAACTGCACATCTTCAACTTCTTCGTAATCACATCTTTGAAGACTGATTGTACATTTAGATGAATGAAAATACTCCAGTGGTTCCTGTAAGTGAGTGAAGGAATAGGGAGCTGTCCACACATTCCTACACTCATCAAAGTACTTACCAGAATACTGTCTAGAGGGCATACACTGGCTGCCAATATTGTGTTCAGCTATATGCCACACCCCTCTATTTCAAAGTGACACTTTCAGATTTTTCTTTCAACATCCTTGACGGTAAGTGCGAACACATGCGCCAGCCACATACTAAGGGAAACAAAAGCCCATCAACAGAAGGTTATGATGGCGATAACATCTACAGGAACTTCCAAATACAGCACCATTATGTTCAAAGACTCTAAATGTGTCACAGGAAGTTGGGAATTTCACAGGGGAAATAAATCATAGTTAATCACAGCACTTTCCCTTGTTCAGCCTTACTACATAAATTTTGTTCTAAATAAAATATAATACTTACCTTGAATTAAAATGAATGACTACTAAAGATTTGGCATTGACACCGTAAAATGATATCAAACCTTTTTTCCTTTTTGAGAAGGCCTCTGCTAAAAAAAAAAAAAACACTTGGCACTGGCAACTTTTAGCATAACTTTATTTGAACAATGAATACACTATTTAGTGTAAAAATAGTCTTTTTGCTGTGTAAGTCCTTTCGTTTAACCTCTTAATGGTAATAGACAATTAGGGTCATATTCAGGGTCTCAGGGTAGGCTAGAGGAAACTGGTAAAGGTTTCAACTTAAGAAACAGGATGGGAAAATCACTTGTGTTCAATACACATGCCATCTGTAAAATAAGATCCATTAAGGGTTTTATTGAAAATCACACTATAAGCACTATAACTATATAAATGTAAGACTTCACACAATAATGGGCCTTTACAATTCAATTGTAATGGTGAAAACAGTGATTGGTTCAGTGAAATGTTTTCTTACCAAATATGAATCCATACAAATTTGTAAGCTTGTATCTCAATGCCAAATTTCTCAATGAATTCCAGTAGCAAGTTAACTACATACCATGAATCATGCAGACTCTCTTTTATTTGTCCCTGATGTCTACATAGACACATTCCGTGATGGAGACAGGAAACTGGATGTTTATCACTCTGCAAAACACATGCAGAGTTCCTGTGCATGTTAGACCTCACTATCAAGGTCAGTGATCTAACCTCAACTCTGACACTGCTGACAGATCAGTGAACTTTGTTTAATTTTATTCAAATGAAAATGAGGGATAGCTAAAGTGTTATTAAAATTAATTGTACACTTGCACAAAATGTTCATGTCCATGAATTTAAAGTGATCAATTTAGACTTTTTATTCCATAGTGATTTCATAGTCTTTGAAGACAGATTTTAGCTTTTCCACTGTGACAGCATGGTCAGCCTTCCCATATCCCTAGAAAAAGAAAAGAAATGTTAATCTCTTTAAAAGCAGGCTTTGACTAAAAACACCAAGAACATGCCTAACAAATAACATTTATATGAAAGACCCACACTTTACATACCCGGTCTATTTTAAGCATATTAAAGGGTCTCCTTATAATTATGAGAAGTGATCTGATCTCTTATGAAATTTACTTGATATAACGAAAGATAAATATCTGAATAGTAGGCCTACTTCTACCTTTTGTGCCTCTATGATACTGTAGTTTTTGCAGGTGTCCATGTAACCCCTGCTGTAACCTTATGTCACAATATAAAGTGGTTGTTGTAATGTTTAAAGATGTTACCGTAGACTCTCCAAACACCCGAAGTTTCTTTTCTGTGTTGTTGTGCTCAATCTTGCCACCACCAAGACAACTACACTCCAGTCCCAAAGCCTCCATAGCAGGATTCACTTTTTCAAATATGTGATCTGAATAAATAAGTTGAGTGATGTAATGAGAAGTATAAATAGTAGAAATGAACCATTCCTGAAACGATCATGTTTATTTTGAGATCTGCCATTAAGTTTCAGTCTGGTGAGCCTGACAACAGTTAAACACATTCCTACAGCAGCTAGTACTATCTTCTTCACAACTCAGCATCTCAATCAAGCTTAAAAATTAATTCAATGTCACCTGTCCATCAATTATACCAACGTTTTTATGATGACGTTACTTTGGATATGTTTCCCTCAATGCCCATAAACAGTGAGGCACAGAATGGATGCTGCTACCACTTGATTTATAAATACTGCTGAGCTGTCTGAGAAGGGTAAATTTAACTCGCTGGCTTGCAGAGACAGACAGTCACGCTATTGCACTTGCAAGCGTGCACACTTACTGTGGTACTCCGCAGTTTTAGTTCCCCTCACTATCACTTTTTGTTCCGTTCCACCTTTAACCTTTATATTGACTAATATGTATTTAAACTTTCCCTCCGGATCAATGTCGACATCGGTCACTTTGCTCAGAGCGTCTGCCATCTTCGCTGTGGCAGCTGCAGGCAACAGACGAACCTTATACAGTCATCATCACGCAGTACGCGATATTCTTAAAGCAATATCAACAGACTCTCCAACCGGAAATACGTAAAAATAAATACATTAATTAATAAAAATTTTTTAAAAAAACACGAAGAAAAAATGTGAGTGAATTATTGGTAGAAACTTAAATTAAAGGAAAATTTTTTGGAGAAAAATATAAATTCAGACGTTTATTATGTTATTATCAGGGCCGGATTTATGCATAGGCATTCTAGGCAGGTGTCTATGCTCGCTCGTCCAGAGGGGGCCCAAACACAACGAAGAGATATATAATATATATTTTTTGTTATACTATGGGATATCTACAACAGTAAAAGAACTAAAACCCCAGAAAACATTGAGCAAATAAATATAACAAACAATAGGGTAAAAAATGACAAACTATTTCCACCTTTTTAATGTACGGAAATCGCGCTTTGTTTCTTCCGTTCTGTCTCACAGACGCACACGCACGCAGTACAGACACGCACTCGCGCTGGACACACACGGACACAAACTTCAAGCTGCCCCGCGAATTTATCAATAAAATGTGACCCGTGCTGGCAAAATGAGTCGGAATGAGGAAATTTTAAAAAATGAGTTCTTTTTATTTTCACATTCTCCATTAAAATACCTTTAAAATGATATATGACTTGTTGGAATCGGACAAAAAATGACTGAGCTACAGCGTTTGAAGGCAGTAGAGGCAGCAGATCTGATTTCGAGAAAAATCAAGTTAAAGATTCCAAACCAAAATCACCGAGCAACGGTGCATATTTTCCTCCAGTCCTTTTCTAAATAATAATTACTATATTGTTAATCACAATATAGCTATTTTTTTTATTTTATCGTTGTTATTAAAAATAAGAACAAAGATAAACAGTAGTTTTATCAAGAGTAGGGAGAGATTCCGTCTTTTCTTTTAATGTTTGATTAATATTGAGACAGATCTAGTTTAAGACCTACTGTAATGGATCTAATGTTACACATAAGATTTCCCCCAACCGTTAACCAAACGTTCATGTAAGACATAACAGATTATGTGTTATGTGTGAATCTCGCCAAGACATATTTCGCAATAATGTACTTCATAAGGGAGATCGCGCGCTCGAGGAAAGGCGCGTCTTATGCACGCGCTTTGTAAATGTCAGTCAGCGCGATCGTTTTGTTTTCATCAGCATGGGTTTAAAAATCATATTTCAGTGGTTTGGACTCATGTCATCGAGAATTCGATATGAATATTCACAAAGCTGGAATGCTGTGCTTTGCAACAATAGACCTACTCGTGGTGAGAAGCAGCAGCAGTTATCTTTAATCTTGAAGTGAGCAGAGAAAAGGTACTCCTCTCAGAAAACGTACAAATAAAGATCATTTTAGATGTTTAATTACTATTTGGAGCATTGGGATCGCAACGGTTTCCACTGATTAAGACATATTTTTGTTTGCTTGGGTGGTAATATTAGGCCTATTATATTAATAGGGAAGGGGGGCCCAAAAATTTGTTTTGCCTATGTCACAAAAAGAGGTAAATCCGGCCCTGGTTATTATTATTATTATTATTATTATTATTATTATTATTATTATCTGGTTCTTCAAACAGTTTACGTCAAGCTTGAAAAAAATTTTTTATATTGGCTTGTCATTGCGACATTGTGCCTGTTATCTCCCTCTCGCAAACCCTTCCTTTCCACAGCGGACTTTCCCTCTCAGCCCACATCAGCATAGCTATGTAATCAAAATAGCCTAGTAATTCCTGAACTTTTTGTTTTAGGAAATTTTTCTATGTTGTTCATAGATTTAAAAATCTCAAATTAATGCCATGAAAGAAGAATGAAAGAGGATTGTTTTGGAGTAACCATATATTTTCACCAACACCGAAATTGTTTGTCTGTTTGTTTGTTTTGTATGGCTTCTTTTTGTAATATGAAGGTTATTTAAGTTTTGATGTTGTAATTTTATCAATTATTGCTACTTTTTATTGTTTAACCTATGACCCAGACTTTCAGTCATAAACTGAAAACTGAACTGAATCTATCATAAGCCTAATATCATCATAAAAATGTTTATTACATTTTAAAAATGATGATAATCCAAAGCACAGTCGTCAACCTCTTAAGTATTTATTGTGTGAAAATGTTTTGTTTTTACTTGCAACTGTCCCTCAGTTGCAACATCATTTCTATCATATCCATTTGCCCCCCAAAAAAAAAGAAAGAAGAAAAAAAAAGAATTAATTAAAAAAAAAAATCAAGGCAAATATCACATGTATAAGTTTTATTTTTATAGTGCAACTTTTCCTAGCAAGCTGTACTTTTAAAACATAAAAAGTCAGCCTTTTTCTCAAATAATTTTCAAATGTTATTTGCATCATCATCATTTACACAATTTTAATTAATTCATTCTGCTTCTAGCCCAGTCTAATATGTGATAACTATCAGAATCAGAATCAGAATCAGAAAGCGCTTTATTGCTAAGTATGTTCACACACACAAGGAATTTGTCTTGGTGTTAGGAGCTTCTGGTACAGAAAGTACAAACATAGTGCAAACATACATAAATTTAAGGTAATAAAACACTAATATTAAAGAGAATATACAATAAATTATAAATAACAGCAGTAATAAAAATATACAGAAAAAGGAAAAATATCCAGACAAAATTGTGAATGTGCATATGTGCTAAATACCGAAGAAGGTTTGTTGAGTTGTATACAGATGTCCAGTACTGAGGTGTGTTATGTGTTGTTCAGGTGGGATATGGCCCGGGGGAAAAAACTGTTCTTGTGTCTGGCCGTTCTGGTGCTCAGAGCTCTGTAGCGTCGGCCAGAGGGCAACAGTTCAAAGAGAGAGTGGGCTGGGTGTGAGGGGTCCAGAGTGATTTTCTTAGCCCTTCTCCTCACTCTGGAGGTGTAAAGTTCTTGGAGGCTGTGCAGAGGGCCACGGATAATCCTCTCAGCAGTCCTGACTGTCCGCTGTAGTCTCTTGATGTCTGATTTGGTAGCTGAACCAAACCAAACAGCTATAGATGAACACAGGACAGACTCAATGATGGCAAAGTAGAACTGTTTCAGCAGCTCCTGTGGCAGGTTGAAATTCCTCAGCTGGGCCTTTTTCACAATAGAGTCAATGTGATTGTCCCACTTCAGGTCCTGAGAGATGTTGGTACCCAGGAATCTGAATGACTCTACTGGAGCCACAGTGCTGTCCATGATGGTGAGTGGGGGAGTGCAGGGGGGTTTCTTCTGAAGTCTACAACCATCTCCACTGTTTTGAGAGTGTTTAGCTCCAGGTTGTTAAGACTGCACCAGACAGCCAGCTGCTCAACCTCCCGTCTGTAAGCAGACTCGTCTCCGTCCTGGATGAGGCCGATGACTGTAGTGTCATCTGCAAACTTTAGGAGCTTGACAGAGGGGTCCTTTGAAGTGCAGTCATTCGTGTAGAGGGAGAAGAGCAATGGGGAGAGAACACATCCCTGAGGGGCACCAGTGCTGATGGTGAGAGTCCTGGATGTGAGTTTGCCCAGCCTCACTAGCTGCTGCCTGTCTGTCAGGAAGCTGGTGATCCACTGACAGATGGAGGTGGGTACAGAGAGCTGTGTGAGTTTGTCTGAGAGAAGGTCAGGCATGATGGTATTGAAGACCGAACTGAAGTCCACAAATAAGATCCTTGCATAATTCCCAGTTTTGTCGAGGTGTTGCAGGATGAAATGCAGACCCATGTTGACTGCACCATCCACAGACCTGTGTGCTCTGTAGGCAAACTGAAGAGGATCCAACAAGGGTTCAGTGATGCGCTTCAGGTAGGCCAGGACCAGTCACTCAAATGACTTCATGACCACAGACGTGAGAGCGACAGGTCTGTAGTCGTTAAGTCCAGTCATTTTGGGCTTTTTGGGGACGGGAATGATGGTGCAGCGTTTGAAGCAGCAGGGAAGTTCACACAGTTACAGTGATCTGTTGAAGATCTGTGTGAAGATGGGGGCCAGTTGGTCAGCGCAGACTTTTAAACAGGTAGGTGAAACACCGTCTGGGCCTGAAGCTTTCTTAGATTTCTGCTTCCTGAAGACCCGGTTGACATCCTCTACACAGACCTTAAGCGCAGGTTGAATGGTGGAGGGAGGGAGGGAGGTTGCAGGGGGGGGGGTAGGTGGATGTGTGAAGTGCAGATCAGAGCGGGTGCTGGGTGTCAGTCTGGCCTTTTCAAATCGACAGTAAAACACATTGAGATCGTCAGCCAGTTGTTGATTCTCCACAGACTGTGGGGGTGGTGTATTGTACATGGTGATGTTCCTCAGACCAGTTCATACTGACGCCGGGTCGTTTGCTGAAAGTTCTCTTCTCAACTTCTCAGAGTAGTTTTTTTTTAGCCACTATGATCTCCTTTGTTAGTCTGTTCCTTGCCTGGTTATACAAGATTTTATCCCCACTTCTGTAAGCATCCTCTTTCGCATGACAAAGCTGTTTGAGTTTCCCTGTGAACCACGGTTTATCATTATTTAATGAAAAGAATGTCCTGTTGGGGATGCATATATCCTCACAGAAACTGATATATGAAGTTACAGTCTCCGTGAGCTCATCCAGATCGGTGGCAGCAACTTCAAAAACTATATCATTATAATTAAATTAATCCACTCTGATCATTTAGGTGAATAAAAAGAACAGAAACAATCATCCTTCATTGGAGATGTTTATATCAGATTTGTTGTTAAATGGATAGGTTTGTATGAGTTTTATATCAATTAGATAAGTTAACTATCACAAATTATTTTCACACACATTTATTATTATTCTTTTTTCTTCTTTGCTCACTAGTCATTTTCCGGTGCCCTCATGGCAGCTATTTCTGTAACATGGAAACTGGTACAACTCTGTGCAAACACATTAAACAGAGTGGCATCCAAAAAGGGTCAAGGTCACACAGAAATCAAGCTGAAAAACTTGAACTTCAAAACGAGAAACCTCTGGGGATCTTAAGTACAATAACAGCTTTTAAACAAAGGAAATTTGAAACAGACCAGATAATTACTGAACAAATATGTCTTACATACAATGATTCCTGTCTTACTTTTGATTTTTACTTTCATGTTGAATTGTGAATATTCTTATGGGTGTTCCTTGTAATAATTTTTAATAAGTCATACAATATCAGTTTGTAGAATTAATTCATTGTCTTAAAATTTTATGGTAGATTTTCATGGCATTTACTACACAGAGTAGAAAAAGTCACCATTAATTGTATTTCCACATAACTGGGAAGATACAAGGTGCCAATAGAATAATTACTGGTAACAATTCCTAGTGATTCCCCTCTCGACCCATATTGTATCCCTTTTTCCTTTATAAACAGAGTTGGATATATTCACAGGAAATATGAATGTTCCTGCCATTAGAGCTCCCTGTTGATTACATTTTCACACCAAAAAGTGAAAGTAGTATATACAATCATTAGTAAATAAATAAATAAATAAATTGTCATGAAAGTGTTATTTCTATTTCTGAATATACTGTGAAAATATGCAGTCATCCCTGTGGCCATATCAGCACCAAAAGCTCTACAATATTTCCTGAGAGGTCACTTCCTTGCAAACTAACGCCTTGAGAGTGTAAAAAAGAGAAAGTGTTTCCTCCTTGAGAGAGGGGTATTTCCATAAACTAGAATTCCATTGCTTTTACTGGCTGATGTCACAAGTGGATCCGGGAAGGGAAGTCCTGAACCATAGCTGAGCTCCTATTTAAATGCCCCAACAGAGTGATTACCAGACCAGATTCTCAAATCAGAACCATTACATTAGTAGAGAAGTACAGAGACAACCATTAAGAGGACCATTTCTGCACATCACTGACAATGGTACGTAATTTTAAATTATGCATTTATATAATTTTAGTGTCAATAACTATTATGCTCATCCATATAATTCTTTAATTTTGCAGGACATCTTCAACAAAGTACCATTGCAATTTTTGGCTTCCCTTGTTCTTATTTCTTCAGGTAAGAAAGCAAACCATACTAGTGTAAGAACTCAACTGAGTAAATACAACCTGTAAACATAGTTCACTCAAAGTTGCAATGGTTTAATTCTGCAGTGTTAAACTTATGGGGAGCCACTGAAGGCTGGTCATACCATTCCTCAACATCCACTATGGACTGGAAATCTGCCAGAAACTGGTGCAGGCAGCATTACACCGACATGGTAGCCATCCAGAACAAAGATGAGATTTATCACCTCAACAGTATCTTTCCAAAAGTCAGTGGATATTACTGGATTGGCATTCGTAAAATTAATGGCAGTTGGACCTGGGTGGGAACTAATAAGATGCTTACCAAGGAAGCTGAGAACTGGGCATATAACGAGCCCAATAATGGAGGGAATAATGAAGACTGTGTGGAAATATACATTAAAAGACAGAAAGATGAAGGCAAATGGAATGATGAATCCTGCTTAAAGAAGAAGACTGCACTGTGCTACACAGGTAGGTACTCTTTATGAATGTCTAAAGTTTTTTAAGGGGCCAGGGTCCCCATACAGGGGAGAAATATTTTCCAATTATAACAGTGATTAAGCATATGCTTACTACAATTTGTACTCTTAGATAACATCGGAACTTCTAGATTCCATTTTTTTCTGATTTATTTCTTCTGGACTCTGTTTTAATGGTTAAATTAAACTGTAGTAACCAAATAGCATATCTGATATTATAAGATTTAATGAACTGAAATCATAAAACTTATAAAATTTAACAACAATTTATCAACTTCTATTTTATAACTTATTTAACTATTACTTACATTTTTTGTCAAACAGAGTGGTGCATAACAGAGCTTTACTGTTAAAATTACGCTGCTTTTGATTTATTCATCCAAGGTTTGCCAAATTCCGTAATATTCCATGTTACAAAGTCAGTTCCATTTTTATGAACTGCATTTTCCCCATTGCGGAAATCATATGGCCCTAACATTATTTTGAGGACCCACTAGCTATGGGTTGTAAGGCATTCAATAATTAGTAATTATCCATTTTTCTTTCTCAGCGTCTTGCAAAGATGACTCCTGTGTCAGTGGTAAAGGAGAGTGTGTCGAAACCATAAACAGCCATAAATGCTCATGCTTTGGGGGTTTCTATGGAGAGCGATGTGAACATGGTGGGTTATATTTCTCTAGATACTGTTAATATATCTATATCGACAATGAAAGTTGTGAAATGTAACCATGTTACCTTTATTCTGATTTTCAGTTGTAAAATGCAATCCAGAGGACATCACCCCACTACATCATGCTAGTGTCCAGTGCTCTGATCCTCATGGAAATTTCTCATATGACTCTCAGTGTGAATACTCGTGTGCGGAGGGTTATGAACTAAAGGGTTCCAGTACGACAAGATGCACTTCTACTACAGAGTGGTCAAGCAAACCACCAACCTGTGAACGTGAGTTGAATTTACATTGTGAAATGAAAATGACTCATTTGATCAGATGCTTTTTAAAACACTTCGACATCTTTTTGCAGTTGTTCAGTGTCCAGAGCTGATCAAACCACAGAAAGGCGAAATGCATTGTCGTTTTCAAAAGAGCATCTTCAGCTACCAATCCACCTGTGAGTTTATGTGTGAAGAAGGATACACGCTGCGAAACTCCATCTCTTCAACACTGTTCTGTGGGGCAACGGGGCTCTGGAATGATTCACAACCAACTTGTGAAAGTAAGAAGGGTCAGGATTTTCTAAGAAAAACACCTTTGAAAGTAGTTCAGCAGCAGTTCTGCTCTTTGCTCTTTAACATCTCTGCTCTTGGAGATTAATGATGATCCCCTTTTTCTGATTTTCAGTAATAAAATGCAATCCAGAGGAGGTCACCCCACCAGATCATGCTAGTGTCCAGTGCTCTGATCCTCATGGATATTTCTCATATGACTCTCAGTGTGAATACTCGTGTGCGGAGGGTTATGAACTAAAGGGTTCCAGTACGACAAGATGCACTTCTACTACAGAGTGGTCAAGCAAACCACCAACCTGTGAACGTGAGTTGAATTTACATTGTGAAATGAAAATGACTCATTTGATCAGATGCTTTTTAAAACACTTCGACATCTTTTTGCAGTTGTTCAGTGTCCAGAGCTGATCAAACCACAGAAAGGCGAAATGCATTGTCGTTTTCAAAAGAGCGTCTTCAGCTACCAATCCACCTGTGAGTTTATGTGTGAAGAAGGATACACGCTGCGAAACTCCATCTCTTCAACACTGTTCTGTGGGGCAACGGGGCTCTGGAATGATTCACAACCCACTTGTGAAAGTAAGAAGGGTCAGGATTTTCTAAGAAAAACACCTTTGAAAGTAGTTCAGCAGCAGTTCTGCTCTTTGCTCTTTAACATCTCTGCTCTTGGAGATTAATGATGATCCCCTTTTTCTGATTTTCAGTAATAAAATGCAATCCAGAGGAGGTCACCCCACCAGATCATGCTAGCGTCCGGTGCTCTGATCCTCATGGAAATTTCTCATATGACTCTCAGTGTGAATACTCGTGTGCGGAGGGTTATGAACTAAAGGGTTCCAGTACGACAAGATGCACTTCTACTACAGAGTGGTCAAGCAAACCACCAACCTGTGAACGTAAGTTGAATTTACATTGTGAAATGAAAATGACTCATTTGATCAGATGCTTTTTAAAACACTTCGACATCTTTTTGCAGTTGTTCAGTGTCCAGAGCTGATCAAACCACAGAAAGGCGAAATGCATTGTCGTTTTCAAAAGAGCATCTTCAGCTACCAATCCACCTGTGAGTTTATGTGTGAAGAAGGATACACGCTGCGAAACTCCATCTCTTCAACACTGTTCTGTGGGGCAACAGGGCTCTGGAATGATTCACAACCCACTTGTGAAAGTAAGACGGTCTGAATTTACATCGAAAAACTTATATTACAATAATTCAGCAGCAGTTCTGTTGTTTGCTCTTGGAATTCAATGATGATCTCCTTTTTCTGATTTTCAGTAATAAAATGCAAACCAGAGGACGTCACCCCACCAGATTATGCTAGTGTCCGATGCTCTCATCCTCACAAAAATTTCTCATATGACTCTCAGTGTGAATATTCCTGTGCGGAGGGTTATGAATTAAAGGGTTCCAGTACGACAAGATGCACTTCTACTACAGAGTGGTCAAGCAAACCACCAACCTGTGAACGTGAGTTGAATTTACATTGTGAAATGAAAATGACTCATTTGATCAGATGCTTTTTAAAACACTTCGACATCTTTTTGCAGTTGTTCAGTGTCCAGAGCTGATCAAACCACAGAAAGGCGAAATGCATTGTCGTTTTCAAAAGAACATCTTCAGCTACCAATCCACCTGTGAGTTTATGTGTGAAGAAGGATACACGCTGCGAAACTCCATCTCTTCAACACTGTTCTGTGAGGCAACGGGGCTCTGGAATGATTCACAACCAACTTGTGAAAGTAAGAAGGGTCAGGATTTTCTAACAAAAACACCTTTGAAAGTAGTTCAGCAGCAGTTCTGCTCTTTGCTCTTTAACATCTCTGCTCTTGGAGATTAATGATGATCCCCTTTTTCTGATTTTCAGTAATAAAATGCAATCCAGAGGAGGTCACCCCACCAGATCATGCTAGTGTCCAGTGCTCTGATCCTCATGGATATTTCTCATATGACTCTCAGTGTGAATACTCGTGTGCGGAGGGTTATGAACTAAAGGGTTCCAGTACGACAAGATGCACTTCTACCACAGAGTGGTCAAGCAAACCACCAACCTGTGAACGTGAGTTGAATTTACATTGTGAAATGAAAATGACTCATTTGATCAGATGCTTTTTAAAACACTTCGACATCTTTTTGCAGTTGTTCAGTGTCCAGAGCTGATCAAACCACAGAAAGGCGAAATGCATTGTCGTTTTCAAAAGAACATCTTCAGCTACCAATCCACCTGTGAGTTTATGTGTGAAGAAGGATACACGCTGCGAAACTCCATCTCTTCAACACTGTTCTGCGGGGCAACGGGGCTCTGGAATGATTCACAACCCACTTGTGAAAGTAAGAAGGGTCAGGATTTTCTAAGAAAAACACCTTTGAAAGTAGTTCAGCAGCAGTTCTGCTCTTTGCTCTTTAACATCTCTGCTCTTGGAGATTAATGATGATCCCCTTTTTCTGATTTTCAGTAATAAAATGCAATCCAGAGGAGGTCACCCCACCAGATCATGCTAGCGTCCGGTGCTCTGATCCTCATGGAAATTTCTCATATGACTCTCAGTGTGAATACTCGTGTGCGGAGGGTTATGAACTAAAGGGTTCCAGTACGACAAGATGCACTTCTACTACAGAGTGGTCAAGCAATCCACCAACCTGTGAACGTGAGTTGAATTTACATTGTGAAATTAAAATGACTCATTTGATCAGATGCTTTTTAAAACACTTCGACATCTTTTTGCAGTTGTTCAGTGTCCAGAGCTGATCAAACCACAGAAAGGCGAAATGCATTGTCGTTTTCAAAAGAGCATCTTCAGCTACCAATCCACCTGTGAGTTTATGTGTGAAGAAGGATACACGCTGCGAAACTCCATCTCTTCAACACTGTTCTGTGGGGCAACGGGGCTCTGGAATGATTCACAACCCACTTGTGAAAGTAAGACGGTCTGAATTTACATCGAAAAACTTATATTACAATAATTCAGCAGCAGTTCTGTTGTTTGCTCTTGGAATTCAATGATGATCTCCTTTTTCTGATTTTCAGTTATAAAATGCAAACCAGAGGACGTCACCCCACCAGATTATGCTAGTGTCCGATGCTCTCATCCTCACAAAAATTTCTCATATGACTCTCAGTGTGAATATTCCTGTGCGGAGGGTTATGAATTAAAGGGTTCCAGTACGACAAGATGCACTTCTACCACAGAGTGGTCAAGTAAACCACCAACCTGTGAACGTGAGTAGCATTTATATTGTGCAAACAAAAAGACATCTGATGTATATTTTACAATTGCTCCTTTTGAAATAGACTCTCATGAAAATTGTCTGATCTGTTCATAAATTTCCCCCTTTCCTCACAGTTATTCACTGCCCAGCCCTCGACAGTCCTGTCAGTGGAGAGCTGAGCTGCACTTCCAGCTTTAGTTATGGGAGCAAATGCAGCTTCGTTTGTGCTGAAGGATTCCACCTCCAGGGAGCTTCAGAGATCAGCTGTACAAAAACAGCAAAGTGGAGTCAGGAACCACCTCGCTGTGAAGGTAATCAACAAACTTTTGCCTCATTTATGATTTTACAGGTTAATTTATTGTATTTCAAAAATTAAGCTAGCCTAAGTAAATTTTATCATACTAAACACTTTGTCTTTTCGACTCTGTAGCAGTGCTCTGCCCACATCTTCCTGAGCCAATCAACGGGCATATAAACTGTTCATCTGAAGAACCCACCTTTGGCACCTTCTGCCTCTTCAGCTGTCATGAAGGCCACCAACTTGAAGACCACAGTAACGAGATAGTGATGTGCAACTACAATGGGAGCTGGTCAGGGGAAGTGGCAGTGTGTCAAGGTAAACAGCAGATAATGATTGTGGGATGCAGACAAGTCATTTCGTTGATGAAGTGAGAATGACATTCTACAGCTTATTTCCTTTAATTTGTTTTTTCAGCTCATCCCGATCCGTCTGCATCGCTCTTCAAAATGACAGAAGTGTCTCTTGGGGTTTCAGGCGCTATCAGCGTCTCTGGTCTGGGCTTAGTCCTCTGGATACTGAAGAGACTGAAGAAAAAAGGCAAGCCAAAAAGTCTACTGAGTTTGTTGAGCTTGTGAATATGTTCTTGCATATAATTCTTTAATAATATACTGAAAATGACTTAAAATGCTAAATTATTTCTTTTTGTTTTCAGCTGACAATTTTGACCTGAACAGGTGAGATATGTCTTTTTTTGCAGTTATATTTTTCTGTATCATTACTGTCATTATTTATCGCTTTTGGTTTATACATATCCTGTTTAACTCTGCTTTTGTCTATTTAATTTTTAGTACCTCGGATATTGAGGATCCACCACAGTTTTATAAGAACAGTGTTGACAGTCTCATATAGAGCAAAATAGCATCAAATAGCATACAGCATATATGGTGAGCATATATTCCTCATGCACGCATGCAGTATGTGTAATGATAGTAATGTAACTTATTCCAGTAAATAATTCATTGAAAGACTCAAAACTGCCTCACTGGACATAAAAATTTGTGTCATCACAAATGATTTGTAACTGATCTGATGGGCATTATCAGTGTACTAGGCAACAGTCCTAACTGAACATGATTTCTACTTCCCAACGGAAGGTTTTATTATTTACTTGACTGAACATATTGTTCTATACTGTTTCTGTACTGTCTTTTTATGCTATTAATATACACATTTTTTGTACTATTTATTGTTCTAAAACTGTATTGGTCCTATTAAGCTATTTTTACATATAAACCAATAAAGGGTGACTTTTATGATGTTATGACTTGTGTGTTTCAGTGCATTTTCATCTTTCAGATGAGTGTTTACAACTTTACAAAAACATACATTTATCATTTTTCAACATCAAAGCATAAATACACATTCAATGTGATTGATCATTCCATTTGAATAATCAGCAGTATATTTGAATCTTAGCACATAAATAAAGGCTAAAATTGAGGTCACTGTACTCTTTCTTTATCTTTTCTCAACTGTATTCATCTGTATTCAACTGTTATTCATCTGTCCTTCATGACTTGAAGGCTGCATATAATCATGAAGCGTGTGGTTTTTTAAATATATTTTTTGTGAGATTAGTGACTTTTTCAGAAATACCTTTCAGAGGTCAAAGTGTATTTTGAATGACCCTTGCCATAAATTACCCACGTTTTATTATTTGTATTCTTTTTTATGATGAGTGTGAACTTATGTTTAATTGATTATCAATCATTATATGCATCTCAGCACCATTCTCTTTGTGCAAGAGATTATTTGACAAGATAAGAGAACATATAAGTCAACCAACAAATTCCAAAAAGTGACATCTCTTGCCCAGGAGGTTGTTACTTGTTACTTAATGTTTATTCTTTCAAACCTGTGAAGAAACATGCTTTAATTTAATACTAATGACTAATATATAATGGGAAATTTCTCTTAGGCTGAAGAATGAAAGACCTATATATCTTGGATGACCTGGGGATGAGTAAAAAATCAGGAAATGTTCATTTTTGGGTGAACTACTCCTGTTTGTAAATGCAAACCAATAAAGTTTGACTTTAATGTCGTCATGGGTGTTTCAATGCAGTTTCCACTTTCAGACTGAGTGCCTAAAACTTCAAAAGCATAAAGGTATCATTTTTCTACACCAATTTGGAAACAAAAAACAAGTGTGACTGACCGTTCTATTTGTAGAATGATCAGTCATATATTTGAATCTTAACACCTATAAAGGCTGGGAATGAAGTCACTGTTCTCTTCCTTTATCTTTTGTAAACTTTAAGCGCATAAAGCCATTAGCATTGTGAATGCACTGAAAGGTTTTGTTTAAATAACCCAGGTCATGTTCATCTGGACGTATCCTGTGACTGTGTCATTCCCTGAAGTTGCGTATAATCAGCTGCTGAGTTTTTGTTTGTTATATATTTTAGTGAGGTATTTGTTTTACAGAAATACCTTTCAGAGGTCAAAGTGTCTTTTGAATGATCCTTGCCATAAATTAGCCACATTGTATTGTTTTTATATATTTTTTTAAGTATATGATAAGTATGGTCTGATGTTGTTTGATACCAAAATCATCTAATCATTATATGCATCTCAGCACCTTTCTATTTGTGCAAGATGAAACTTTACGAAAAGATAGAAGAACATATAAAAGATAAGCAATGTCCAAAAAGTGACATTCTTTCCCAGGGTGTTACATAATGTTTATTCTTTCAGACCTGTGAAGAAACATCCTGTAATTTTATGCTAATGACTGATATATATGGTGGGAAAACCCACTTTGCCCACAGTTTTCAGAGCAAAAGAGACTTTATGTGAGAACAGGCTGTTGAAACGCAACTAGAGCTGCGATGAACAATATTCTACTAACGACAAGTGATTCAGCTGAAAGGAGACTAAAGAGAACCATGGTATGTTTCAATTATTATGAAACTTTGCATTTCATTTGAACCTTTTTGTTTCAATACAAGCCTTTTAAAAGCTACTATCCATTTATATTAGCAATTAAGTGGCTGTTTTTATTGTTCAGACTGGAGGTGTTGTGGCGCTTAAAATGACATCTGTGCACAGAGGAGTTTTGATACATCTCTGCTTCGTATTGGGTAAGTGAATTCTACATTCATCATCCTTCCAGAATAAAATACATTTGAAAATTTAATTTAATTTTAACTTTTGATGTCCAACATTTCAGTCAGTGTTGAAGGATGGACGTATCACTTTAGGGGCAATGAGGCAATGATGTGGAATGAAACAAGACAGTGGTGTCAAAAACATTTCACAGACATTGTGATGGTCCACAATGAAAATGTAACACGTTTCCTTAAAGAACATTTGACAAAAATATCTACATCTCCCTACTACTGGATTGGAATGCAAAAGATCAATGGCAGTTGGACATGGGTTGCCAATGAACAAACCGTGAAATATGAAAACTGGGCAGCCAATGAGCCCAACAACAACATGAATGATGAAAACTGTGTGGAATTGTACATCAGCGAAACAAACAATAATGGAAAGTGGAACGATGACAGCTGTATGGCTAGAAAGTATCCTATATGCCACAAAGGTAAGGAGTTGAAGATGAAAAGTGCCTTATTTGTTCAATTGGTTGATTCATTTCCAGTTAAAGCAATATATTTATGTTAACTTTCACGAGTCTAACAGAGACATTTCTGAGAAAGAAAAATGTAGTGTTTAATAGTCCAGAAAGGATGTTGTTTTATATATAAATCTATGCATTTTCTTTCAGCACAATGTCCAAACAGTACATGCACTGATAGAGAGGACTGCAAAGAACAAGTCAACAGCTTCACCTGTGTGTGTAAACCAGGTTTCTCTGGGCCAAAGTGTGAAACAGGTCAGAACAAATATTATTTCAACAGATAAACAAATGTAAATGAAAATTTTATTGGGTGAACTACTTTAAGACATTCCTTGGTCATGCAGTCTTTTTTTTTTTCTCTCCAGTCGTTTCATGTGAGCCACTATCTGCACCACCACATGGCAGGATGAATTGCTCCGGTCTGTATGGGAATCATTCCCTCAACTCAAACTGTAAATTTTCTTGTGCTGGTGGTTATAAACTGAATGGTACAGCCGAGCTCAAATGCAATTCCTCAGGTGCATGGAACGCACCACCACCTTCATGTGCAGGTGCAATAGATATTTCATGTTATGATTCTGTGTTTACATCAAAATGTCTTTATTATGTAAATATATGCATGTAAGATTAAGTTGAAGTTTTTCTGTTGTAGCGGAGTGCTTTCCCATTGTTTTGTTTGGTGGTGGATTGATGAACTGCACTGAAGGACATGACGGCATTAGATCTGTCTGTAGAGTACAGTGTCCACCTGGACATTTGCTGGTGGGTTTTGCTGAGTTCACCTGCAGAGCTGATGGCACGTGGGAGTCTTCCTTTCCACTAATGTGTGCAAGTGAGGAGTTTGCTCTTTTTAGTTGTGTATCACAGATACTGAATATAACGAGTGCATCATGTAATAGTAGATAATATTTATTATTTTGATTTTTTTTAAAGCATTTAATTTCAAAATATTTTGGTTAACTTTTAAGATACCATGTACAAGAAATATTCAGGGAACAGTACATGTATTTATTGTTGCTACCACTAAGCCGCTATGTTATTTTAAATCCATCAGAGAATGCTGCCATATTTATTTAACAAATTCATATATTTATAATCTGAATAAATAACTGATTTAATTCTGAATAATTTCCACACGCGCACACAAATTTCCTTCAAAACCAACCCTGTTACATTCAAAATATTGAGGGTTTGAGGAACATTATGCCA
Organism: Spinibarbus caldwelli; assembly: GCA_039654775.1. NCBI lineage: Eukaryota > Metazoa > Chordata > Actinopteri > Cypriniformes > Cyprinidae > Spinibarbus > Spinibarbus caldwelli. Next base: position 21,460,059 of record CM077241.1, on the reverse strand, counting down.
AATCATGTTTGAACCCCATGGTTAAATTAATAAAAATAAAAATAAATTAATGAAATTATTTTTAAAATAGGAGAAGTGTAAAAGGAAAAGAAAAGGGAGGGAAAGGACAAAATTTCAGTCTTAAAAAGATTCATAAATCATTTTAGGAAAAAAAACAACAACAACATAGACAGCAATATTCTGATTTTAAATGCAAACATTTTGGCATAATATGAATTCTTTATAGACTTGTTATATCTTTCCTCAGGTTATGTCCATTTTCTATTTGCTCTTTTGGCATCTGTTGTCATCTCAGTGTTTTGTGGCTGTTTATTTTGTTGCTCAAACTGCAGAAGGAGTGAGTATACTGTGAAGTTTTGAAGAGTGTATCAAATATCAAACAATTGCAAAGAGAAAAATATATAATTTATTTTATTTATTTATTTATTTTGTTGTAGGCAAAAATTCAGAGAGATTAAGGTAGGTTATGTTAATTTTGAATTTAAGTTTGGACAGTTCACAGAAATCTTACTCCATGTTTTCTTGCAGAACTCAACAAGAAACGGTGAATCCAGCATATGAAGCAGAGCACACACCACTAGAGGGCCCTCTCTGTTCAGCATAAACATTTCTAATCTGGATGTCTAAACTGGTTTTGACTCAAATCTTCTTCTGTTCATTCTTTTTGTAGAGACTAGCTTTGCTTGTGCAAATATGAAATAGTCAATGAATGAAAGTCAATAATCTCTTTGTCATCTTTTGCTCAGAAATGCTATGTGTTGTTCATTGTTGCTGTACAACAAAAAAACAAACACAAAAAAAAAACAAAAAAAAAAAAAAACAGTGTGACCTGTAGAATGTGTGACATTAAAAATCACTACTACTCAAACTAATGTATTTCTGGCATATAACAGCCTCTTAACACTCTTATGTTGCTTTTCCCTTTTATGGGAGCCAGTGGCGGCTGGTGTAAAAATTTCTAGGTAGAGCATCACATCCAACAATTTTAGCATACCATCCCGGTATTATTTATCCCAGTATAACAAAAGGAAAGGTTTTAAGGCTTTAAACATTTTAAAGATAATTGTTTTACCAAGTTAAAATTTGAGGATGATTCCCACAAAACTATATTTTCTGCAAGCTTTTTTCAAGATTATTATTATTTTTTTAATTTTCATAATTCACAATTTATGAGTACAGTGCAACAGCAAAAAATGTGAGGAAAAAATAAATGTTACATTTGTTTAGTGCATTTTCTATATACAAGTCAAGCTGCAATACCAAACAGAACCACACGGAGATGCCAACAGACCACTACACCAGTCGCTTAACCTGACTGTATATAAATATATACGGATCCATTCAGAATTAGTAAACAGAGGAAAACACAGATTAAAAAAAATAAATAAAACATACTGAATTTGTCGAATGTGGTGATCTGAAGTTGACTTGACATCACCAGTGAACATTTCGTCTGTCAGAGTGAGTGCTGATGCCCACCCAGCAGGCATATGACCGACCTTCAGCGTTGAAATATGGTTGAAATAATGTCAGTTTTTGTATCAATGTGGAAACAACGTTTAATGCTGAACGGTTGCATATGTAAACACCACTGACCATTGCAAACTCCTATAAAAACACGCTCCCCCACACATATAGCACTTCAGAACCATGGTAAAAATTCAATTATATGGTTTCTAGGCATTTGTATGAAAAACAGGTAGTCGAGTCAACTTCAGATCACCACATTCGACAAATTCAGAATGTTTTATTTTTTTTTTTAATCTGTGTTTTGCTCTGTTTAATAATTCTGAATGGATCCGTATATATTTACATACAGTCAGGTTAAGCGACTGGTGTAGTGGTCTGTTGGCATCTCCGTGTGGTTCTGTTTGGTATTGCAGCTTGACTTGTATATAGAAAATGCACTAAACAAATGTAACATTTATTTTTTCCTCACATTTTTTGCTGTTGCACTGTATTCATAAATTGTGAATTATGAAAATTAAAAAAATAATAATAATCTTGAAAAAAGCTTGCAGAAAATATAGTTTTGTGGGAATCATCCTCAAATTTTAACTTGGTAAAACAATTATCTTTAAAATGTTTAACTAATATAATAAACTTCGATATGAATATTTCACATTTCAAACACAATACCATGGTGTTGTTTGTGTTACAGTAAATCCATAGTAGATAAATGATGGTGATTTGTAGATTGAAAAGCCTTATGACTCTATTGTTGTCCAGATAGAGTCATAAGCCCCCCCCCCCCCCCCCGTGCAGTAAATGACTTGGTATCCCTGTGATGGGTTTACAACAAATTTATCAGACTAGATGTCTTGGTAAAGCTATGAAAATTATATCTGATAATAGGCACCCACTGTATAATGAGTTTCAGCTGTTGCCTTCAGGCAGAAGATTTAGTATACCGGTGTTTTTTTAAAAATAGGGGGAAAAAATCTTTTATATCACAGGCAGTGAAGTTCTTAAATAAAAGATAGGTAAGAAAGATGTTTTTTTTTCTTCTCTTCCCCTTCTCTAAATGAGCAGGTCTCATTCAGTATTAGTATTTTTTTGATTAAGTGCTGTGAAATTTGTAATTTCAATTTATGTTGTATTGCCTTTTGTGAGAACCGCATATTGAAACAAGTCACTGAAACAAAATTTCCCCAAGGGGATTAATAAAGTTACTAAACTAGCTAACTTAGGGACCCCACCCAGGTTAGGAAGTACAGGTCTAGAACAGTGACAGCTAGTGTAACACTGTGGTTGAATGTGATTGAAAAAAATCCCTCCCTTCCGCCCTAGTGAAGAAACCACCCCTGATAGCAGCACTATTACATAATTTCCCATCACTCTTTAGTTCCCATGCAGTGTATTAAACTGAATGTGTTCTCAGAAATCCTCTCAGAATAAATGAAACTGCATAGTTGCAATTACGGTAAGATGAACAATCTGCATTACTTTTTGTAAATATATATTTTACAGCTATTGATTATATTTTACTTGTGTATGAATAAAACAATGAATATTACTCTAAAATGCATCTGGATCTGGACCCCTTTGGTTTGATGACATGCATAAATGAGAATACAAATAATGTCCTAATAAACATGCATATGTATTTCTCATCCTTCAGATGGTTTTGTGGGCACATATTAGACTATTTGGATATCTTGTCCTTATAACTGGAATTTATAATGGTATGTTCTTGTTTACTCTGTTTCTACAATATATGAATTTTTGGGCAATTAATCAACATGTTTCATAGATCACAGACCACATATAAAATTTCACGGTAAAAGCTGTTCACAAATGAACTACACATTATAATAAACTAAGTTTTGATGCAATGCAACTGTGCTTAACAGTCAAGGCCTGGACTTACCATTACAACATAGACATTAATATGGACTGGCCGACAGCTCGTCAGTGGTGTCAGAAGAATTTCACTGATATGGTGGCCATCCAAAACCATGCAGAAGTTGATTACCTCAACCAAGTTCTACCTTTCAATCAAGCATACTACTGGATTGGCATTAGGAAGATTGATGGTTACTGGACGTGGGTTGGGACCAAAAAGCAGTTGGAGCCTGAAGCCGCAAACTGGGCAGAAAATGAACCAAATAACAAGGGATTTGGACAAGACTGTGTAGAGATCTACATTAAGAGGAGCAAAGAAACAGCAAAGTGGAATGACGAGAGGTGCAGCAAAAAGAAAGCCACTGTCTGTTATTTAGGTGAACGCAATTTATAACATGAAATACTGTGAAGTTTAACTGTAAATAAATTCAAAATATTTTAAATGATAAAGTTTTGTGTAATAAATATAACAAATGTATATGATAATGTACATCAACAATGATTATTTTAATGGCCTTATACTGTCGTAAAAGTATATAAATATTTTTCATATGGCGTATGATATTTTCATATGCATGCTTACATAAACTTTAGTTTATACTTGTGGGGTCCTTAATATCCAACTCAATTTGCAACACGGAAGTAAAGCTATTTTCTGTGAATGTGCGAGAATTCCGAATCTTTATCCACAATAGAGGCTACATAGAAAAATGTGCTGTAAACTGCGCCACAAACCAGCGTGTTTATGAATATGATAATAAATTAAAATAATATGATAACAAATACCCATTTGTAATATCAAGCATCATAACGGATTGTTTTTGTACACCTAAAGTAACTGGAAGTGGATGACAGCCTCGCACATTGCAAATGGCCGCACCAAGCGATTAAAGCTGCTCAATCAAATCAAAACAATTAATTCTTTTAAGGATGTGCAGTATATTTGAAGAGATTATTTGCAGTTTAATGCACATTAACCTCTGTTGAATAATAAGTATATAATGTATCCAGTTCTGATTAAAACCTCAGCCCTCATTTGCAGTCATTACATCTTACTTTCTTGTTTCAGCCTCTTGTTCAAAGGAATCCTGCAGTGAGCATGCTGAGTGCGTGGAGACTATTGGGAGCTACAAATGTCAATGTCACCCGGGTTTCACGGGCCCACGCTGTGAGGAAGGTGCTGTAGAATCAATCCAAGCAGAAATATTTTGGTCTTCATTGTGTGCATTTTGTAACAAAGTTACCATTTTCACTTTTGCAGTTGCACAGTGCAAGCCAATTAAAAATCCACAGCAAGGTTTTGTGAAGTGTGACGGTGTCTTTGGAGCATTTCATTTTAATTCGTCATGCCAGTTCCAATGTGCCACAGGGTTCAAGCTGGAGGGGGCACAGAGGCTACGCTGCCTTGCATCAGGGCATTGGGACAACACGACCCTTCCTGTTTGTCAGGGTACGGCCCGTGAATATGTTGCCACACCTTCACAAAAAAAGTACAAATACTGATATTTACTATTTAGGGGTCAATAAATTAGCTTCTGTACTTCAGGATACTGCCCCAGTGGCAGCTTTGTAGCTTTATTTCTTAGAGTGCATGCATGAATTGTACAGCAGTAACTCTAATACTTACAGCTTAATAAAAAAAAAAAAAGTAAATAATTATTATTTGATTGCTGATATGTTTAGACTTGTTTAAAAACATGTTACCCTTACAGCTGTCCAGTGTCTGCCCATTATTGATGTCCCTGGTGGTTGGAGTATGAACTGCACTCACCCCCTTTCCATTAATAGCTTCAACTCCAGTTGCGAGTTCAAGTGTGAGGAGGGATTTGAGCTCAAGGGCTCAAATACAACATGTTGTGACCAGACTGGGCACTGGACACACAAACCCCCCACTTGCCAAGGTACTGCACATCTGCAAAACAGTCCTCACTGAATCATCAGACAGTTGCTGGGATAAAAGTGCACTGAATATGCATGTGACGTAAAGTTTTTATTAGTTCTGAGAACAAAAGAATAGTGCACTTCCCTTCCTTTCTTGTGAAACATTTTAATGTTGGGTAACACTGCTAACCCAGATATCATGTGGATGTGGGCCACTTAAGGCAATGATACGGCACTGCTGGCCTTCTTATGGCCCATACAAAATGGATGTAAGACTGAAGTGGCCCACATGTAAAATAGCAAAAATGGCCCAAATGTATCAAATCACATGTGGGCCTCTGTAATGGTATTCACGGCAATGTGTAATCTGAATGTGACCCTAAAGTGGCCCATGTGGTAAATAGTAAATATGGCCCAAATAGTGCCAACCAAATGTGGCCCACCTTTGGCAAAAATGTGGCACTATCGACAAAGGCTAATCAGGGAGTAATCCAAATGTGGTCCACATATGTTTCAGTAAATGTGGCTCAGGTATATTAAAATGTATCTGGGCCAGTTTTGGCAAAGATGTGGCACAGTGAGCATTGGCTAATGTGGCTGTGAGCATAAAGCGGCCCTTATATGATGCCGCAAATGTGGCTCAGTTATCCTCAAACATATGTGGGCCAGTTTTGGCAAAGATATGGCACAGGGAGGACTGGCTAATGGGGCTGTGAGCCTAAAGCCCGGTACACACCAAGCTGACGGTCGGCCGTCGGGCAGTTTTTGTTCGTCGGCCGACTAAATTTTCTCAGTGTGTTTCGCACCATCGGCTGAAGTTGGTCCTCTTTGGCTTTTCTTCGGCCGAATGTCGAATCGGCGTCGGAGCTCGTCGGTCAATCGGGCCATCTGATCATTCTGATTGGCTGTTCAGCTGGCGAACCAGTGTGCGAGAAAAGCGCAGAACAGACGTGCTACTTGGCCGTCGGGTGTTGAGCGTCGGCTTGGTGTGTCAAGGGCAACTTTGGACCCAGATGCTGCCGACGTGAGCCGAACCCGCAGTCTGCTTTCGTTGCTACTAGTTTCGTTGGCGTCGGCTTGGTGTGAACCGGGCTTAAAGTGGCCTGCACATGATGCTATAAATGTGTCCTAGTTATCCAAAACCGTATCTGGGCCAGTTTTGGCAAAGATATGGCATGGTAAGCACTGGCTAATGTGGCTGTGAGCTTAAAGTGGCCCATATATGATGCCACAAATGTGGCACAGTTATCCTAAAACATATTTGGGCCAGTTTTGGCAAAGATATGGCACAGGGAGCACTGGCTAATGTGGCTGTGAGTCTAACTTGTCCCACATTTGACATGGCAAATATGCCCCATATATTATAAAGCAGATGAGGGCCACTTCTGGTTTGGATGTTGCACTTGACACTGGCTAATTGAAATGGAAGTTTGAAATTGTAAATAAGGCTTAATAGAATTTGGCTACTTTTAGTAGGATGCAACACAATTAACTGATGCAGGATGATTTTTTTTAAGAAGGCTACATACCCAGCCAGACAGCAACCAGTGTCGACTATGTTGCTGTCTAGGCAGCAATTAATTTTTTTAAACATGCTTTTAATGGCAGTTTCCCTTGTTGTGTTGATTGTATTATTCTGTTCAGGTGTGCCTAGTTAATTATCCTTGTTTGGTCTGAGTACTTAAGTTCCTGTATGTTCACTTTGAGTTTGTTTGGTCTTACATCTACATGCCTTAAGTGTTGCTGTGCTACATTGTGTTTGGATTTACCCTTGTTGAGTTAAAGTCTAATGATATGTAACCTTTCATCTTCGTCGTGTGCTCTTTAACACAGCGTAGCTGTGACACTTACAGACTTACTGTGTAAGTAGAGTCTGAGTGAGAAGCATTTAGGTTCAAACTTGTAAAGGACTTATTTTAAAGTACTGGAATGTGTATTTAAATATAGATATTTATCTGTGACATTTGAATTGCTGTTTGTGCAAAACCTGGGTCAGGATGTTTTTACCAAGTAGGACATGTTTCTGGAACTTATTTGAACATTTAGGGAGGACATTTTTAAATTTCTCTTAAAACTTTGAGTATTGTTGATGCATAACTCGTTTAAGGCTTAGTGTGGCCAAAATAATGTATATTTATGGTTTATTTGGTTCATTATTAGCTAAAATGTGGCTGTGCAGTGGCCTGCTTATGGACCACTGCCAAAATGCCACCATTCCATGGAGCATGTGGGCCACATGAGGAATGTGGGGAAGACCAGGGTTAGAATAAAAATCAACTGTGGCCCACATTAGGGCCAGTTTTTGTTTATTTGGTTGGCTTACATGTGGCAATGCTAAGGTATACTTGAGGCCCAAATGCCATTATTCCACATGGTATGTGGGCCGGAATTAAAATAAATGTGGCCCAGATTTGGGCCAGTTCTGGTTTATTTTATTTATTTTCATGGCTGACATGTGGCCTTCCTATGGCTGGCTTGTGGCCCAAATTTTACAAACAAGAGCAGACCGCCCAAGTGCCATCATTATTCACAGTATGTGGGCCGGAGCAAGGTGTTGGATCTGGGCCAGAATTAAAATCAATGTGGCCCAGATTTGAGCCAGTTCTGCTTTATTTGGATTATTCATGGCTGACATTGGGCCTTCTTTTGGCTTACTTGTGGCCAAAATTTGGCAAACAGGAGCGGACCGCCCAAGTGCCATCATTCTTCACAGTATGTGGGCCGGAGCAAGGTGTTGGATCTGGACCAGAATTAAAATCAATGTTGCCCAGATTTGGACCAGTTCTGTTTTATTTGGTTTATTCATGGCTGACATTGGGCCTTCCTTTGGCTTACTTTGTGGCCCAAATTTGGCAAACAGGAGCGGACCGCCCAACTACCATCCTTCTTCACATTATGTGGGCCGGAGCAAGGTGTTGGATCTGGACCAGAATTAAAATCAATGTTGCCCAGATTTGGGCCAGTTCTGCTTTATTTGGTTTATTCATGGCTGACATTGGTTCTTCCTTTGGCTTACTTGTGGCCCAACTCTGGCAAACAGGAGCGGACCGCCCAAGTGCCATCATTCCACGCGGTATGTGGGCCAGATGAAAATGTCAGGTGTGGGCCTGATCTGGGCCTCAGGAATTTTGCTATCTGGGAAAACACACCCTAGAAGTGCACAAACTGTAAAAACCACTGTTTTAAGCTATTTTTTTCTGTTTGAATAGACATTAGTCAATATTTTATGCATTTGTCGCAGTGGTGACCTGTAATGCTGTCCTGGCTCCTGCAAATGGTCATCTGACATGTGCTGATCCTTTGGGAAAATTCTCTTTTCGTTCTTCTTGCAATTTTTCCTGTGATGAGGGATACAAATTGAGAGGAAAAGCTACACTCACTTGTCCAAGTGATGGCAATTGGTCAGCACCAACACCTGTGTGTGAAGGTACATGAATTCATGATTTCTCATTGTCATACTGAGTAACTAAAACATTTCCATCACAATGTAAGCTTTGGAAAATGCACTGCAAAAATGAGTCATAAACAATGTTTTTCTGCACTCACACATAATCAGTTAAGTCTATAGTCTCTCTTTCTATTTTGGCAGTTGTAAAGTGTGACCCCCTGAAGCCCATGTCACATGGTTCCCTGCAATGTTATGACCCTGTGGAGAAGTTTGCTTATGGCTCCACTTGCCGCTTAAGATGTGACTTTGGTTTTGTCCACAATGGTACAAATTCCACTAACTGTACCACACATGGGAACTGGAGTCACATCCCTCCTGTTTGCCAAGGTAACATTCATCTTTAACAATACATGTACATACACATATCTTCAGTTCATACTATAGTTCCAACAGAATCAGTTTATGAGATGCTTGTGGTTTTCCCACAGCTATACAGTGTCCGCCTCTCTCTGATGCACCAAGTTACGGAAGTGTGACCTGCACACACCCTCTCTTCACCAACAGCTACAACTCCAGCTGTGAGTTTAAGTGTGAAGAGGGTTTTTTGCTTAAAGGTACAGATTCAACCCTCTGTGACCATACTGGGCACTGGACACACAGCACCCCCATTTGTACAGGTTTGGCATCAGTTCTTATCATTTTGATTGCCCTAATAGGATTAAACCATATGAAATGTTATTAATCAGTTTACCTATAATTAATGCACATTTTTATTACGTTTTATGCATTTAGCAGACTCTTATATCATTGTATACAGATTTATTAGTTTAGAAGTAATAGGCTATTTTCTGTCCTGTTTTGACCCCCCCCTCATCAGAACACTCTGTTTAAATAGGCGTGTCGGATTGTAGATGTAAATAAACACCCACTGCTATGATTGGCTAAAAGTTGTGTATGTTTGACAGCCTACATTCTTCACACTTGTGTGGTGCGACATTACTGTTGGATTCAATATAGTCAGCACAGCATCGTCTTTTAGTTTCAATATTTCTGAAAATACTGCGTCGAATTGTGCCATGTTTGTAAATTAATCTGCAGTAAAATGAAGTAAACAAAGGACCAAGTTCTTAATGACATGGTCTGGAACTTCATTAAGAATAAAGTTCATCAAATAAAGTTTATAGTTTGGATTCTGTGTTTGCTGCTCTCATTATTTACCTACTACAAGTGCAAATCGGTAGGCGGGGCTAAACAGGCAGCGATGTAGAAGCAGGCATTGATCTTCTTCTGCAGAGGCGGTGTTTATCCACAGTCATAAAGTCATAAAGTGGTACATTCCACAACCTGTTGTTTTGGCAGACTGGCTTCAGTACAAGCTGTTTTTGGACTAACTATAAAGTTTTGAGTCCTGAAACTTACAGGATGTTTTTGTAGTACAATGACCTCTTATGTCAAAAGATCAAGGGAATTTTGATTTCTCAGTTCACGACCCCTTTAAAGAACCATTGTGGGTTCCCCAAGGAACTTTTAATGAAACAGTTTTTAAAACATTTTTTTTTTTTTAGGTTGAAGAACTTTTTAATAACATGGAATGCATTTTTTAAATTAATAATTTAATTCATTTATTTTTTAAAGAGTGTAAGATATTATCATAGATCTTTTGATTCTCTGTTCAATAGCACGGCAGTGCAGCCCCTTAATTAACCCCTCTCATGGTACTGTAACCTGCACTCATCCTAATGGGCAGTTCAGCTTTGGTACAGCGTGTGAAGTGAGCTGTCAGGAGGGTTTCAGACTGCATGGCACACCCCGAATGGAGTGCTTGGAGATGGGGAAGTGGACAGACACCCCACCCTTCTGCTTGGGTAATCGCTCTTGGGTGTTCCTATTTCACCTCACACATGTCAGCTTTTGATATCTCACATTCATCTGTCACCTCATTAAAATGAAATGAGATGAAAAGATAGTTGATTTAAAACATCCTGTCATGAAATGATCGAAGCAGGGCAGCTGATTATGGCTGTTGACATTTTTTTTTTTTTCCCATAGCTCAACAGTGCCCCCATTTGACAGCTCCAGAAAATGGCTGGGTGGACTGTTCTCATCCTCACTCCCTGTTTAGCTATAGTTCACAATGCTTCCTGGGATGTAAGACTGGCTTTGAGACTACAGGAGAGCCAGGCATGGAGTGCACTGCTTCTGGAAACTGGAGTCAGGAGATGCCCTCTTGTGCTGGTATCTACCTCTTGGCAAATGCAGAATTTGGTTAATTGTTTTGGGAACCAACTCTTAACATTAAAGGAATATTCTCTTTAGGTTCTGTTTTTGTAACAGAACCAAACCAGACCATTCTCAGAATGTTCTGGGGCCTTCTATATAAAGGCTTGATCAGGGCTTGTCATTTAAAAACCGATCTTAAAAAGAATCATGGGATGTAAAACATTCCTCACGAAATACTCTCCTTATGTTTCTCTTTAAAATGGCAGCTGTTCGCTGTGAGCCCCTTTCACTCCCTCATCATCCTGAGCTGGGACCTCAACCCTCAATGAACTGCTCTCACCCCCATGGAAACTTCAGCTTTGGATCTCAGTGTATGTTCCAGTGTGCTGAGAACCATAAGCTCAATGGAACCAGTCAGCTCATCTGCACCTCCAGTGGGTACTGGACCAACTCTCCGCCCAGTTGTGTTGGTAAGGCCAACTCTTTCTAACCCATATTTACTGCACTTTAATATTGCACTCAAAATTCAAGGCCACTAAAACTTAATGACAACATCTATTATGTGTTTTAGTAAAGGAGATGTCAGTGAGTGCCGGCATGCTGATGTATGCAGCTGTGGGAGCTGCTTCTTCAGCTGGTCTATTTCTACTTGGAGTACTAATGTTTCTGCTGATGCGCCAATTCAACAAAAAGGGTAAAAAATTGAATGATCCTGTTCCACTCTCGGCACAACCATTTTTAAAACCGTTAAACTAATAAAAATGGTAACTTACTGGCATTTGACACCAACATTAGTTGGTTGGTATTTAACAACATACTTTCATTGTTATAATTTATTATATAGTGCTTGCAAACTGTATAAATGTTTAACTTTAGTAAGTCAATTTAGCTTGGACTATTGTAAAAAATGAGGCCAGTGATGTGTGTTGGCCTAACACAACAAGGACCAATTGAGTCACTTTCAGGAACAATTTAGCACTAAAACGTGCTTGTTCAACTGTTGTTCCAAACCTGTATGTCTTTATTTCTTCTGTGGAACATGCAACAAGATACTTTTTATTGTTCTTTTTGTCCATACAATATAAGTCAATGGTTCCCAAAATGATTTCTCAAAATACAAATTCATACAGATTTGGCATAACATGAGGGAAAGTATGACAGAATTTTAAACTTTAACTGTTAGTTCTACAGTATCTTAACATATGTAATGTATTCTTCTCCACTGCAGCTCAATAAAGTCTGAGTGACTCTTCATGGGAAGAGAATTTGAACTCAACATTTGAATTCTATTAAAATACAAATTTAAGTAAAGTAACTGATATTTTCCATCTTGTTTTGTGCTTGCAATAAATGAATATTTGAAGTAAACCGTGTTGTGTGTTGAAACATCCACGACAGTAAGCTAGTATGGATTTATTTGCACACTATAAATAAGCATTTATATAGTTTCCAGCATTGTCATATGCTAATAATGTAATATCAGTAGGGTCATTCCTATCATTGTGACACCCTTCACAGGTGTGAGAGAGATGGTGTGAATACTGCCAGAAACACCCTGTTGTCCACCCACTGTTTCATATAGCATCGCCCTGGATGTGCTGCTCCAGAAAAGACATCCAGGCCAGAATGTGCTGCCTCTGGGCACTGTGCCCATTGTCACCCAGGCCCAAAATCCTGACTCTGGCCTCTAGTTGCCCCTTCACCTTTTTCCTTCTGTGAGAGGCTTTGGGGTCAGAAGGTATAAGTGCCAAAACATGTCATGTCTAAGGGTTTTTAACATTTACATATAATTTTTTTTTTTTTGATTTTTATGAGCTATTTCTTTATAATATGGTTTTGTTAAATTGTGAGCTTATTTTGCCAATATATTAAGAAATATGTGATGGGAACATGCAAATGCAATGCATAACACGGCCCTTCTATTTATTTCTGCTGCTGGTCAGTAGGAGCTCTTCAGCATTTCAGCACAGAAGGAGAGAGAGTTGCACGGGTGCCTAACCAGTCGCATCTGTCCGGGCATTAACGCAGCGTGACGCCAATTATATCGCTTAAGAGGGAACGGGTCTGCAGCCCATCCTGGCACGAAATGCGCAATAAATAACTGATCAGCTGACTGGATGCCTCCTGGCTGCTATCGTAAAAATAACGAGGCTATTGCTACCCGCTGTGACTGTATGATAGCCGTTTGATTATTTTTCTTTTGCTCTGGCTGCTTGGCTTGCCAAAGGCCAGTCTCGCGCCAATAAATGCACGAGAGACAGAGATGCGCGTGAGAGTGCGGAATACATTGACGCGTTCACACATCAGTAAACCGATACAGTTAGAAAATGTTATTCCTTTCATGTTCATTTATGTATTTATTTATTTTTATAAAATGTGCAACGATTGCATCAAACGTTTTGTGCTTTATTGACTAGGCCTACCTTTGCTACTATAAGCAAAGTGAGTCAGGTTTTTTTCAGTGGCCACTGTGATAGGAATCAGATCATGAGAGTCAGGAGTGTTTCAAGCCTTTTACCGGAGCACCCCATCAAAAAGTGTTACCATATCGTGATATGTTACTGTTATGGATATATAGACTGTCTTTTCCTGCTTCCTTCACAAGCTGCATGTGCAAAAAAGCTAAAGAATCCACCAGGTTCGAAACCACTGAAAACTCTGTTAATCCTGAAATGAGGGAAACTCTGGGTTTTCCGTTTCAAAATGGGAGGTTTGTCAAACTCGAGAAAGCAGGGTAAGTCAAGCCCGTTTATGAAAGAGAGGTAACTTTTACTCAGAGTCAGTTACCGTGGTAACTTACTCTGTGAACCTAACCTGGAACCTGGGGTGCGTTTCCCAAAAGCATCGTTAGCTAACTATGGTTGTAAGTTCTATTGAACTCTATTGGAACTTGCGACCGTGGTTGCTTTTGGGAAACGCACAAATAAATAGCTTATTAATTCATGCACGCTGCAAAAAATGCTTTTCTTGCTGAGAATTTTTGTCTTATTTCAAGTTCAAATATCTAAAAAGTCTTAAGTTAAGATGCATTTTCTATAGATATAAAATGGTATAATTTAGTCTTTTTTCCTGGGAGGTTTTCCTTTTAAATGCAAACATGTAAAATTGTCCGCCATAAGAAAAATAATCTTATAATGCAAACGGAAACAAGGATATTTTTAATTTCTTACCCCACTGGCAGATAAAGTCTGCAGATAAATTTGCCATTGGCAAAATAAGAAAAATACACTTAAATTCTTTTTTTTTTTTCTTTTTTTTATTATTTTATTAATTTATGTTTTTTTTTTTTTTTTTTTTTTGCCATATTCACATGCATATTTATTTGAGCGGTACCATTTTAAATGGTAGTTTTCTTTAAAAGATGCAGAGCACATTAGTAGAGCGCTGTTTGCAGACCTATTATAAGGAAAGTGCGTCCCTCTCACGCTCTTTCTGAGAATTTTTTCCTGTGCACAAATCCGTCAAAGAGGAGTTTCACTGGACTGTAGGTCAGTGGTGTAGCAATCGGTTTAAATGAGGCTAATCTGATAAATAACGTTCACTTGATAACATCTTGCTGCAACCTCTGGAAGTAATCATAATTTCCTTCAGGATTTCCAGTGTGATTGGATGCACTGATGACAAGCATATTCATCGCACCTTCTGAAAATGAAACTGATTACTGTATGGAATGGAAGAATGCCAGATGTAAGGGTAGTATGAGATATATGCCGTAACCGGAGCTGTTAAATAAACACAAATTATTCACAATTTATTTGGTCATCTTTATTTCCTATAAATACAAAAGCAAAAGTTATTCTTTTTCCTCTTGTATTTTTAAAATTCTTCCAATACTTGACCATCTCCTCTTCATCTGTCAGTGGTGCTGGTGCAGGTTCTCCACCCCTTTTTGGGTGCCTCTGCCTTCTTAAGTTGTCGACTGAGTGCAAGTTAATTTTCTTACTCTAAGAAATGTAACCTGTTGGATAAGAGAGTCATTCTTTCGGGAATCGGAGCGGCGATGCCCTTAAGTATTTACAAGTTTCTGCGAATGAAAATGAAAACATTTCTAAATACGTACCAGTTCTACAGTACGAGAAAATGCTATTTATTTGTTATATTATTTATTCGAATAAGCGCAACACGAACGTTTGTTCATGAAAACAAGTTGTTCATCTCATCTCTGCTCTGCAACCTCTCGTGACAGGTCCACATGACAGGAACAGACAGTTAAATTGTTCCTGCCCAGTGACTTGTGCCTCTTACATCTGGTGGTCTGATATCAGAGTAAGAAATGTGAACCTGGTACAGACAGAAAGAGGGTTCATTGCTGGGGCAAAGAGGCACAGTATGAAGGGCTTCCTATCTTTGCAGCATGCCTTACATTTTCACTTGACATTATCCTCAACCCCTAGTACACCAAACTATAATATGGGTACATTCCAGAAGGACAGCTCCAGTGGTCTGGCTTTTTGGGTGGTCACATACAAGCCCAAAATGCAAGAATTCAGGTTGGCTTTATCTAATAAACTCACAATATAAAATCGCTATTCATGAGAGACCATGGCCGGATGTGGTGAATATTTATGGGTATTTCTGATACTGAAGTGTGAATCTAAAGATCTGGGCGATGCTATGCCCTGTGGTGGACCACCATCTGGCTCTGGTAAAGTGCCATAAAGATATGCATCATGATAGGAGGTGCTGAAAGCCTAGACTAGGTATGACCTTGAGTTTGGAAAATGCCAGTTCTTAACGCACACTGCTGTGGATATTAAAAGTTGTACTCTCATAGAGACAAACTGTAAAAGAAATATCAAAATTAAATTTAATACAGTACATTTGATTTCAATTAATATTTCATTTTAAAATAAGTAAATTAGGCTCCAATTGCAAACTATGACATTTAGCCTTTGTATTGAGGCTCAGGACCTCTATCACAGAAGTGTGTCAACATTTGATGGTTTTTTTTGTTTTTTGTTTTTTGCATAGTTTTGTATATAAATGGATATAAATCAACTTTACTTAAAGCACAGAGTCATTCACAAGCTGGACCCACAATAAAGATATGAGTCTTTGACACACAATAGGATACATTTGCAAGATTTGTTTTCTACAGTGGATTATAGATAAATATTTACCTCATCCAGTGTTCTTTTTGTTTTCTGTCTTATAAATTATTTTATTTGTCTTAAATTTTATTTTGGTATAAGAAAACACTGCAAACGATTCAGTGCGTTAGTGAACTGTCTGAAAGAATCAAAGTGAGCAAACGGTACCTTTTCGCAAACGCTTTTGAACAATTAGTTTAAAAGAGTGATTCATTGGAGAATGTGGCATTGCTAGTTCTGATTCTAACAGCTGATATAAAAGACACATGACTTGATTGCTGAAATATTATCAGAAAAAAAATGGTATTCATGTGTGGTAATCATCATTGACATACAGTATAAAGATTTATCACTAATATTTTACTGGGTGAAGATGGGAATTTCACTGCAGTAAAAACTGTCTAGTGATGCCTCTGGTTGCAAATGGCAATTTACATTAATTTAATAATTCTTTTAATTATTTATACATTTATAATGCTGTTTAATAATGTCTTAATGTCATAATAATGCTGTTTAAAATACCAAGTGCCTGCAAATACAATACTTTTGCAGTCAGTAAGCATTTTATTGTAATTCAGTTACACACATAAAATAATAAATACAAATTACAAAAAGAACATTTTTTATCACAGTACATTTCCATTGTCAACAATCATCACCATTTCTACCCTAAAAACATGCATAAGCAGAATACACACACAAGCATACATACACACGCACTCTCTCCTCATATATCATTCCCAAGCTGTCTGAATGATGCTCAAGAGGCAAAATATGAATATTGCATTGAATACAATCGGTCAATGGGTGTTAAAATGGAGGGTTCACTGGATGACATACAGTCTCCAAAATGACACAGAGGATCACTGTCTGTATCGTCATAGAGTGTGTCACAACCTATAAAAAGAGAGATGGTAAAAGAGTATTTGTCACTGCATTTTTCACTGCAGAGTATCAGCACTGTATTTTGTGAGGCTAGTGTTTGTTTTGTACCATAGGGATGCATGTGGTCTCCAGGCATCTGAGGAGGGGTGAGGCCCTGTCTGAAGGGGTCCAGCTTGAAGCTCTGTGAGTCTAGACTGATATTCTGCTGGGTAAGTGAATATGAACCTGCACACTCCAGCTCAGCAGGCAGACCTCCACAAGAGAGCGCTGTGGTCATACAAATAGAAAAAAAAAAAACTTTTCAGTGTAGATGTTATGTTTATCTTTGGTTAAAGGATGAATTTAGGCCATGTAAGGTCTTTTCACATATAAAACCATTAACCCCAGGTCACTCTAATCCTTGGTTTAACAGAATCCTTGGTTACAGTTTTCCATATTTTACATTGTTCTTAAGTTAAAGTACTTAAGAATATATTTAATGAAACATAAATTGTTCAGTTTATAATTGGTTGTTTGCTAGGCTACTAAACAACTGGCTATAACATTCTAGGATGGCATTGTTTACATAACCCAGGGTTAAAAGCAGTGCTAATTACAAGCATAAATTTTTTTAAAGTGGCGTTTAAAAGGAATATAACCAAAGCAAAGCATGAAACTTTTGAGAACTTTGTATACCAGTGTGTTGTGATTGGCTATCCCTTTTCTCCTGAGGGGACACACTTTGCTTCTGCTGCTGTTGTCTTCTTGCCAGTTTTTTCATCTACAGAGACAATGAGCGTGAAAGAGATTCTCATAATAAAAAACATGTTCACATATAGTAATGAGAAAACTAATAAGAGAAA
The DNA here is from genome assembly GCA_039654775.1 of Spinibarbus caldwelli. Taxonomy (NCBI): domain Eukaryota; kingdom Metazoa; phylum Chordata; class Actinopteri; order Cypriniformes; family Cyprinidae; genus Spinibarbus; species Spinibarbus caldwelli. The sequence goes on along the minus strand of CM077241.1, from coordinate 21,442,408 downwards.
ATATCCCTGTATAATGCGAAGGAAGGCAGAACACACACATCGCTACCCTGAAAGGAAATCCAAGTCTAATCTAAGGGGATCTATACATAATATGTCATCAGTTTCCTACATGAGGCAATAACACAGCTTGTTTCCTTATTGGCAAGCTCATATACTGCAGAAAGAGGTCTGTTATCAATTGCATAAGTTGATGCTCTTTCAATGAGTGTGTTTGTCTGTGTCGGTGGGCATCACATTACCTTGGCTCTTTGGTTCTGGAACCAGACCTGAACGACTCGTACGCTCAATCCTGTCTCTGCTGCCAGCGTCTCCCTTACCTTACAAAAGAGAGACAGACAGAGAGAGAGCCATAGTGTGACCTTCATGGTCTACAGGCCATGTAGGCTAACTGATGAACTGACCCACACTGGAGTATCAGATCAACAAAGATAGATAAAGCAATGCAGTCCAGAACAGTTGCGGCTGCACAAAAACCTCCTTCACAATTGTTACAGTAAAAGATACATTAAAAAAGGTTAATGTATAGAAGTGAAACAAAGCTTGATGTTTTAATGAGATTCCTTAACTATTACACAAGACAAAAATGTATCTAAAGTAGTTAAATTATCATGTTATATTTTTAAATATTTTATATTCAATTATTATTGTTGTCAATTTAAATGGCTGACCTTTCGACATGGTTTGGATGAGACCTCAAAAGAAGCTTTGAAAGCACGTCTCTGCTGTGTTGTGAGGATGGTACGAGGCCTTTTAGGTCTCTTGTGTTCCACGTCTCCTATTGTGTTAGACTCCCCTGTGGTCTTAATGTTGTCTTCATCATCATCCTCCTCCTCACCATCTTCACTTTTCCCTGTAGTTAAGGAAACAGAGGTATGTAATGCCTCACAGCAAACAGATAATTACTAGAAATAATAATAATAACTATAAAAAAAACTACATTTAAATAATCAACTAGTATCTATTGTTTGAACATTAAAAATTATTTAACAGGCTTACAGTAAGTATTTTAAAAATTCAATAAAAATAGTGATTTTTAAATGAGCATCTATACTACTATTCAAAACTTTGGGGTCAGTAGGATTTTTTTAAGAAATCAGAAAGTATGCTTTAAATTGATCAGAAGATTTTTTATGAAGTCACTAAGAAGAATTTCTATGTCATATAAATATACTATATATTGCCGTACTCTTTCTCAGTATATTCTGTTATATTTATATTGTTAATTCATTTATAGCATTATTATATTCTGCTTTATAAGTATGATTTATTAACAATATATTATACTTTTTACTATTTATATTTCTTACTACTTGTACTAGTTTCTTACTACTATTTTAATACATGCAATCTACTTTATTCTTTAATCTAGTGTAAGCTTTGCAGTGCCAGTGAGTTTATGGTGTACCAGAAAAAGTCTTTTAAAGTCTTTAAGAAGTCAGAAGTTTTTAAAGTGTGTGTGTGTGTGTGTGTAAAAACATTGGTATTGTGCGTCAAATCCTGGTACTGAAGGACTCCAGCACCACACATTTTGGATGTCTACTTTATTTAACACACCTGATTTATATCGTCAGATCATTAGCAGAGGCACCATGACCTTACTGACTGTATCAGATGAGGAAGACATCCAAAATGAGTAGTGCTGTGGTGCTCCAGGACCAGGATTGTTTTAAAACAATACCTGAGTCGGAGGTGGTCGGGCTGGCCAGTTGGTTGTGATAGTCTCTGGCACAGAAAAGCCTGTCTCCTGTGAGCACACAGTGGTCTCCCTTCTGCAGCCTGCAGCCGCACACACAGCAGCAGAAACACCGCAGGTGGAAAACCGCAGTGCCTGCGTGCATCACCAACTCGGCCGGAGAGATGACCTCTGCGCAGCCCTTACACCATACCAAAAACAACCTGACAGGAAATAAGAGAAAGAATGAATTAATATGAATTTCTCAAAGCAACTATATATACGTATGAAACATCAGTTTCAAATAGTACACTGATTTGTAATTAAGAGAATGGTTTCTGTTTCTTTCCCACGTTCTCCTTCAAATGTCTGCTCTGGGAGTTTTTAAATTTGGTGAGCATGTATGAAATTCTGTGAAAATGGAGGATTGCTTTAAGGCAGCAACAAATGCACATATACAACCAAAGCTGCTTTAAGGCAAGCCTCTAAGGTTAGAAAGAAAACAGCCTATCATTTAATGAATCTACAGCTTATCGGCTAATTTGCCATTATACATTTGTTTTGGACTGATCTATTTTTATGTCTACACTAAAAAAAAACCTGTTTTAGTGTCTACACTAAAAAAAATCAGTTTTATAAGAGAAGTCATGGACAATTTAGTTACAGCATTTCTCATTCATTTCTAAGGTATCTGAAAAACGGTATCTGATGTTCACACAGCTGTGACAGAAATTCAATAATGTCAAGGCTGTGATGTGATTGGTTATCAAGGCATATGTTATCCAAGTTGGCTGTTACGCTTTCTCCAGTGGTACAGCCATGGACTTTGTTATCTCCCAATAATAAGACCATGGCTGCATCTGAAATACAGTAGGTGAAAAACTGTATGTGAACACAGTAGTATGTCCAAATTCACAGTATTCATAAAACAGTAGCCAAACTGCCACTGTCTCCTGTGAGATTCTGAAATGTGCATCTGATGGATACTTTACTATCCCATGACGCCCTAAGAGAGGACTTGTGAATGGCTGTGAATCAACACAACTGACCCTGGTAGGTTACATAACAATGACAACATGACTAATGTAGTACATCCGGATCACATTCATACTACATAGAACATACTTTCTAATGGTCACTTATTACTTACTTATTCAAAAGAAGCACCTACTCATAGAGTATGCAATTTCAGATGAAGCCCATCTCTGGTACAGCTGTAATTATGACAGTGATATATTATCATATAGGTTGCAAAAATACACAAAACTACACAGGTGCTTTAAAATCTTTTGATGAAGAGCACAAAGAATGATTTGTTCTTTTGGAATGTTTTATGTTGATGTACCATCAGAGATTCCAGGAATGTTGCTGAGTTGCCCCATCCATCAAGGAATGAGACGAGAACTTGCCATGTCCCCTCCACCCAAAAAAAAGCCATGCAGACGCATACCCCCAGCATGGTGAGTGTGCATCTTAGCGCCTGGCAACCAGAGCTGGGTTTCAGCAGGTTAGACAGAGGTGGCCGGCTCCACGACTGTGTCCGGGGCAGGACTCCCGGAGAGGGGGGAGAAAGGAGCTCGGCAGGCCGTGGCTCCAGACGGAGGGAAAGAATAACGCCTCCCGGTGGGTGAGGCCGGTCCAGGGAATGATCTTAACTCGACTTAACCAAGCCCAGACAAAGGAGGGAGCTGGCCCAGAGCCTCGCTGCTATTGTCCTGCCCTGGCAGACACCACATTTTCTGTTTGTCAAACTGGCCTGAGATTTCCGCGCCTGGAGAGGGGGGGGGGTTTGGTTTAAGGTTTGGGGTGAGCGTGACAGGGAGGCTTAGAGAGAATCATCCCTAGAGGTGTGACAGCTTCAGACTTGAGCTGACAGGTTACTCCTTAATACAAGACACTAGGCAAAACCCTTGTTTTTCATGCACTTGTCAATTTTCAGATTAAAGGTTATTTTGCTTCTATAATGTCTTTTTTTTTTACTAGTGGAAAGCATCCAAAATACACATTTAAATAATTATTCTATTATACTTTCAATTTCAGATTTCAATTACAATGCATATCTTTAAAGGCTGTTTTCTTAAAATGTGCCAGAAAGTAGCAGTGCACCAAATTTTCTACAAGTTTGTTCATATAATATTTGCCTGATATTTCTAAAAGGCATCGGCTATTTGCACTAAGTGTAAGTAGCGATAGAGGCTATTTACACAAAGTGCAAATAACAATAGATGCTTATTTACACTATGTGTAAATAGCAATTAGATGCTATTTACACTAAATAGCATATTTTCTTAGCGATAGATGCTGTTTACACTAAGTGCAAATAGCTATTCTATTTACACTGTTAAAATAACAGGATTTTCTGCTATTTATACTACTTTTTGCAAATAGTGGCAATTGTCTGCACCTCAGTATTGTAGCACATTATAAAACATTATGCAATAATAACGTATTGAGTGTAAATTATAATTTTAATTCAAATTATTAAATGGATGCTACCTTATTGGGACAAAAAATCCCTCCCTACACCTACCCTAACCCTACCCGTTACTTTTTTTTTCAACTTTTTGAATATTTCCTCCATTTTTATTGAAAATAAATGCCTTTCCGAAGTGATATGAGATTTGAAAAGGGAGAAGAATAAAGTTCAGCATAAGGCAAATTTGAACTCGGGTCAATCGCGTCAAGAAGACCATAGCACATACTTTACCACCTACACCAGTGGAGCGGTTACTTACTAATCATCTTTTGTATTGTTGACTAGCCCTATCACACGTTGGTGGGTGGAGTTAGTGTAAATACCTTCTGCCAACAAGGCGGGCTATTTGCACTTAGTGTAAATAGACACTCCATTTCAGGCAAACGTGGTGAAAATGTATTTTTCTCTCAGTATTTTCTGATTTATGGAGTGATAAGATATATAAGATATACGCAAATCCAATGTTCAGATTTCTGTTCTTGAAATGTATGCAAATTAGTGCATACCAAATTAAATAACACCTAAATTGTTTATTCAAACATAACAATTCATAAAACCTGCAATAAAAAAACAACTGTCTTAATGTACTGTGATTAATCAACTGGGGAAAGTGTTGATATCTGTTAAAAATTTTACCCTATACCTGTGGTGTCTTGGCTTAATGCTAAAAAGTCAAGTCACCTGTATTTATATGTTTCAATTGCAAGCACAGACAGTACTGAAATACTGAATTATTCCCGTTTCTTTAAATGATAGCGCCATGATTACTGTATGTTAATGCATTAAGATAAGTTTTCCGCTGTGTTTCTCTTTTACAATTTGCACCAATTATAAGCTTTGGCTATAAATCAGTGGGCGTTATTGCTGGTATACGCATCTCAGCTAGGTGCATGAAAGCATTGCAGTGTGTTCACATACAGACAGCAAAAATTCCTCCTCTGATAAGTATGAATTGAAACATCCCAAAGCCTTGCATTGTTGAGAACTATTAGTGTTGCCCTGGGGTTGCTGGGGAAACCGTTGCGAGTTCTTTAGGGTTCAGAAGGAGGGACAGAAAAAAAGTGACTGGTGCTCATTATACACAAGAGCTTCTGTGGTATGTGAATGCAAATAGAAGAATATGCCAATTGCATGTTTGTGTATTATAGTGGCATTGGATGTAAAATGACACATGCTTCAAGATACAGTACAATTTAGTTAACAGTTGCATTAACAAGATAACAAACTCAGCTCTTTTGATCTGGAAGCAGCAATGTTGATATAAAAATGTTATTGCAACTTGGTCTTCAGAGCCTGAATCTTTTTCTCAAACCTATTTTGGACCTCAAACTAGAAATGTGTTTTGGGTAATATATTGTAATCTATATGATTTCACATTATCATCAATATGATTAAATTACACATTATTACAAATAATTTACTTTAACACTAAAAACAGATATTTTTGGTGAAAAACACACTTGACAGGTGTCTTCTATCTGAGCTTTCATTTCGTTTTGAACTATTTTTCGTTTTGAAGGCAAAACTTTCTCTATAATGAATTTATAAAATGAAACCAAAGGGTATGTTTGACAGAAGTGCATATTTTTAATGCTAGACTTTAATTATCTTTAAAAATGTGCCATTAACTAAAAAAAAAAAATCACTGGATTAATTATTTTAATATTTGATAGTCCTAATATAATAATAAAAGTCACAATAAGTTATATTTTATGCTCCTAATGGCTGCTTTCCATTTACCTTGACCAATCAGCTTTGGCATCACAGAAATAAATTGCATATATGAATATAAAACATTAAAATAAAATTTTTAATTGTAAAAATACTTCACAATATTGCTATTTTTACTTTATTTTTGATAAAATAAATGCGGCCTGGTAGCAAATAAGAGACTTCTTTCAAACACATTAAAAACTTACTGACCCCAAACTTTTGAACAAAAATGAATGAAAAAAAAAAGAAAATTCTGGAGATTATTACTGTTACTACTGTTTTTCCCAATTACTAGTCCTTGAAGTCTATGCATCACTTTAAATCAAAATTAAATTGATCACCATTATAAAGCAGTGAAGTATCTTAATAGAACAGCCTGCTGACCCATTTACAGTAAAGCTGCTCCTTTACCTGGTCAGTAAGTGCTGGGTCAGCGTGCTCTTCATCCCTGAGCCCACAGTTAAGCACTGGGCTACTGGGTAGGAGTGCCAGCCAAGCACTGCGTATGTGGCTAATTGGTCAGGTCAGATATCTTACGGTCGGACGGGCATCAAGCAGGGGCACCACTGGGCACCAACCTATCCAGATGCCTTGACATACTTCACATGCAGAGATCCCCTCTACATACACCCCCTCCCCAACACACGCACACACAAACACACTCATATTCAACCCAGAACATATGGCCCAATCCTCCACTCAGCCTCAGCCTTCTTATTAAGAGCACAGTGGTCACTTCTCCATCATTATTACTTTGGCTGATAGACTTCTAATATGAATATGCATTATGGGATTTGACGAAATAAGAGCTTTTTTTTTGCTGAAAATGTAAACTAATGTAAACATCAGCCATAAAAACTTAAACTTGAGAGATTTAATCACTTGTAGATGGTGATCAGAACTCAAATAGTGTCCATAACTGCACTGGTCTGTATTTTCCGGGTCATTGCGCTGCGTCGTTTCGCACACTGTTTTTTTTATTCGGAGGTGAGAATGTGCATATGAGTGTGTGAATGAGAATCAGAGTGAGTTTTGGGGGTAGTAGGGGGTCCGCGCACCGTGTCGGTGTGGCCATATGCTGTCCCCAGCTTGCCGTTGCCACACCGATGGGTCCTGCTAATTTAACACATCTTGACAGTGTGTCAGTAGTGCTGTCCTCCTGATCTAACGGTGTGTGTTTGTGTGTGAAAGCCCCCTCGCATTCCATGGCCCACCGCGACCCTTCCTCCTGCAGTCACCTTGTCTTTCAGGAGTTCTGTGCCAAGTTCCTCAATACACACAGTCTCTCTCTCACACACATAAAACACCAACACTCATGAGAGAGGGCTATAAAAATATTGTTTGGGTAAAGAGGTAAACAATCATGTGCTAACAGAATAGTGCATGTGTAATGTTATATTGCATGCAGATATAACATTTAACGACTAAAATTTGTTATAAAGAAAAAATAAACTAAAATAAAAAATTCAAATTTAGCCACAAAAGTTCTCTTGTCAAAATTAATTTAACAAGTCAGCAGATCAGTCTGAGACATCCAAACATTAGAGTCAAATAAACAACACTGCCATCTGCTATATAAATAGGAATTTAAAAGATATAAAGTTATTTAGGCTACTGCATCATTAATAGAGAGTCTTCAGATATGTGAACTGAACCCTTAACAATAACATTTTACTGGCTTTATCTTTAAAATATCTACCGAGATATTTACATGTTGATTATTTCTGTGAATGAATCATTGGGTCTTCGGTAAATAATGTACGTGATTGTTGCAGTGCTTAAATTAAGTATAATAAAATTCATTTGTTTTTTTATTGATGTCACCTGAACTTCGTTTAGAAATAGAACTGATATAAGTTATTTACAGTAAGCCCTAAATCTTTACAAAGGGGAGAAATATCCATTGCACTCTCGAATGCATTTCTAACAAACTACGAGCAGTCAATTTGTAATTTTCTATATACAGAGAAGGGCAAACATTGGAATATTTATCGCAATAATCTCGTCCAATCATATTATTTTTGTTTCTTAAACATTCGATTTAAAAAATAAATAGGCAAAATGGCGAAGACAGGAACAAATATTTGAAATTAGCAAAACAATAAGCAACAGTAAAGACCTTTCTGCTAAAATTAAGTTAGGCTAATATGAACACCATGTTTTGTTTATAAGTGTGTTTCATTTGACTGGAAGAAACTTTTGACTACCTTGGACTCACGTCTCACTTTTCCGCGTTGAAGTTCAAATTCAAATTGAATCATAAAACGAAATCATTTTTACGGAAAAAGTAGTAAGTAGAGTCTTACTTCTGGTAGTCTCGCTTGCAGTAGAGTGTCTTATTGCGGAGGAAGCAGGTGTCTTTTAGAGGCTCGCGACATGATGCTCAGCGCAGGCAGCGCTCGTGCCACAGTCCGTCCTGCACGCGGAGCAGGTACCTGTCCCGGATGAGCTCATTACACCCCTCACACACGCTCTTTCTCCACATGTCTGGGGGGGAAAAGACACATGTATAATCCATAACCTCGGAGTGTAATTTCATGTGATTGTATTAGACCAAAAAAAATAAATAAATAATAAAAAAAACACAACTGTCTGCTTTACTGATTTGTATATTATAGGCCTAGCTGAAATGACAAATGCCATCATTTTAAAATTGTAGTTATCCCAAGAAGATGTAAATAAAATAAGTAAAATAAAAGTAGGCTAAGTTTAATGTAATTTAAAATGGGAAAAAATAAATACTCAAAAACAAAATTAAATAAAAAACGAAATTCAACCACGAGCATTACAAAAAAAACAAAAACGATAAAGACCGGCAGAAATATAGTTTAAACAAATGAGATTTGATTGTGAGTTTCATTAAAATATTAGCTTCCCATCTCTACAAAGATTATTCATTCAAACATAAGACGACTTGCGACATCAAAACAACAGTGAGTTAATGCGCATAGCATTAATTAGCCTACTGTCACATGTCAGCATGTTTTATCAACACCAGTAGGCTAACTATAGGCTCATAATATACTATACATGACAAAACTTACCAAAACTTAAAAAAATTCTTCTACCTACCATTGAAGAGAAAATATCCTTTTGCCGCCCCGTGCAACTTTCGACAGATGCTTAGATAACTGTAAACGCGCACAAAAGCTCCATATGAAAATAAACCTGTGCGTCATTTACACTCTCTCTCTCTCTCTCTCTCTCTCTCTCTCTCTCTCTCTCTCTCACACACACACACACATACAATTCTTTCTCCTCCCATCAGGTAGAGAGTATATAGTATTTTTTTTTTTTTTTTACAACTTGTGATGGACTCTAAAAAAATAAAGTAAAATAAAAAAATAAATAAATAAAAATAAAACATGAATTTTGAACGATAATGCCACGTAAGACACATGTAAGAGAGAAGTTCAATTGCTTAAAAATAAATAAATAAATAAATAAATAAATAAAAATAAAAAACATGGGCCTACATAAAAAGTATCAAACTGAGCACCACTTTTTTTTTAAATTTATTATTGTTATTATACAGTTTATTATATATAAACTTGATGGTTCAAACATGCCCTGAAAAATGTTACATTAATTCTGCTTGGGGTCCATAGAAATTTAAAAAACAAATTAAATACAATTTACATAGATAGCTGCTCATTCTATCAATAAATCATTTACATTTATTGCATTTTCACAATTTCTTCTGCATGGATAACAGTAACTGAAAAGTAAATATATATGATGCAAAATATGGGGTTAAGCTTAAACAATAACTTTCTGGCTACTGTTTTTACTAGGCCAAAAAAAAAAAAAAAACAACATTAAAATAATCTGAAAAAAGAGGGTAGTTTCTAAACAAATATGATTTTTACATGCACATCGTTGGGTTCTCTGTGATACAACCCAAACAGACAAGCAGCGAAGTAAACCCTGAACATTTCTTTGGAGTTCATATTATACAGTGTCATGACCAAAACCGACCATATAGGCTACCTAAAATTAGTTTAGTTGAATTTTGAAAAATTAATTACATGAAAAAAAAAACAATCAACTTATAATTGATGATTAGCGATTTATGTCCAATTTTGTTTTCAAAAAACATGAAATATATTCTGTTCTTAAACATATAACGAACACAGATTACATAAAGATTATATGATTTAAAATGAGCTAATGAGTATGGAGATTTTATTTTTTAGGATATATTTACATTTTAGAAATACATTTATGAAAAATATTTTAATACATCAAAAGTTTGGACAAGACATCTTATACTCTATTTTCCCATATGACAGCTCAAACTTGTTTACCTTCAGAGCAATCACATCCTTTGCACTGAAAATGAGAAAGCCACCACAGACACACGGTACACTTCAATTATGGTTTAAATCGTGAAATGGCGCTATCTAGCGGACGGGACACACTGCACCAGATAAGGTACATATGATACAGTGTTTTGCTAAAATGTAATTTATTTGAGATTGAGATATTTCAAATTGGACAACACCACATCTCAAAAAAATGGCCTGCTCTTTAAAGGATTTTGGTTCTACAGGGGAAAAAGTTAGATGCTCCAGTAAAATAAGGACAGAAAATAACTTGCTCCATTATTTTTTATTCCAAAAAAAACAAAAAAAAACACAAAAGAAAAATGGACATAGTATTTAAATATTTAAATATTTATTTGAACAGAATTCTAAACTTTATTTTAGAAATTATTGTTTGGGTTTGATAAACATTCCTTGAATAAAATATAATTTCTTTATTGCATTGTCTTGCCACAATGAATACCTGATATTAGCTATTTACAGAACATTTTTTTTCAAAACCATACCAGTAAAATTAATTTCATCTGTATATTTGAGACTTGCTTCTCTCTCTCCCCTGCCAACAGTTCTTAAAAGAATAATAATTTGTGCTTGGTATAAAATATGCAGCGTACTGCATTATCTTCAATCAAGTTCGTTATTATATTAGTTACATAAGAATATGTACAAAAAATGGTCCGTTGGAACTCATGTCACGTGATCTGATGCGGTGCTTCGAGCATCTCCATTAGGAAAGTGTCTATGGGTGTGTCTCCAATCAGCTTAAAGAAAAATAGGTGCTCCAAACACTTGAGTCCGATGGAGCGGAGGGCAGGAAGACGCAACAAAAGTTTAGCAAACCTGTAAAGCAGACAGAGAGCAAGATAGCAGGTGAAATTGAGTATGAGCAACAGATATGATCAGTATGTACTGAACAAACATGTACATGACTGTACCTGCCAGGCTGGTCAGGGTATTTCTGTTTAGTGTAGGTCTCCAGTGATGCGTAAACTTTCTCCCTCAGTGCCTCTACCTCCGCTGGGTTGGACAAGCCTTTGGCGTCTACGAGAAGAGACAATTTACATGATTAACTATATACTCACTCTATCAAAACATCTTACACGTCTATTAAAGTTCCCTTATACTGTAATTACATTTTGCAGTGCATAAAGTCATTTCAAAAATCATCAGTATTTTTTGTGTTTCATGAAAGAAAGAAGATATAATATAATACAATATAATATTAGATGTGCTTTAAAAGATTAAATCAGTCAAGGTCTTCACAATTTAGAATTTATCATCATAATCTGTGTCAAGGTGTTCCAAAAAAAAAAAAAATGGTTTGGATGTCATATTATATTATATTATATTACATTATATTGTAAAACTTTAAATGAAATAAAATAACTTTGACGTTTATCTATGCTGCAGACAAGAGTATATAAATGGCAGTGAGCAACATACCAGGGTTGAATAGAACGATGGCTCTAAGGCAGCCTAGTTCTGTCTTATCCATCTGCATATCCTTCATTTTAGACACCAGCTCAGTCAATACCCTGCCACACAAACACGCACAAAGCTTTCATTTGAATACAATAGTTGTAATACAACAGTAAAGATCATACATATTTTATGATCATTCTGTAAACAAACAAGAAATGTTTATTAATTCAGATGTGTTGAAGGTGGAAATACTCACCTGTTAAAAATGGAGCCGACACCTGCACTGTGAGCACTGCTCCTGTGGACATGGAGGCCTGTGCCCAGCAAGATGCCATCTTTAACTGTGATTGAGCGATGAGAGAATGAAGCAATGAGGAGCTCGTTCCATCCTGTGAGAAGAAAAATTACGTGAAGAAAATAAATGACATGAATAGAAAAAACATTTGTATTTCTCCCTGTCTTAATTCAACATAGTTTTTTCATTAGCAAGGCTTTGCAATGTTCTGTAGTGCATGTAAAATGTTTGACCAGCAGAGGGCAGCATTCCCAGTTACACAACCAATACAGTTCTGCCTGACCCTTTGACCTGGAGTTACTGTGTACAAAACTAAAACTACTAAAAAATATATAAAAATAAGGCTTTTGAAATTCTTGAAATAAAGCTGAAATCAAATAAAACGTCAATATTAAATGAAAAATGTTACTTTAAAATACTTCAATACTTTTTAAATAATAATTTTGCCTTGGCAGCTAACTGAAATAAAGAAGTTTAGGTTGAAGTATTAAAATCACTAAAACAAAAATAATTACGGGTTATATAGAAATAAAAAAAAAATGACAGGAGCACATAAATAAGTACTAAAAGTCAAACTAAAATGAAAATGAAAACTAAAAGCTAATTTAAAATACTAATCAATACAACAATAGTACATAAATAATACTAAAATAACATTGGAGGTAGTTTTGTGTGTTTATACAGATGATCTTTATTGTGATGCCACATAAAAAGAAACACTTGTGATGAAATGTGGCATTATAAATGACAACAGCAGCAACAACAACAATAAACCTAGAAGATGTGCAATATGCATTTTCACTGCTTAAATACACATTTCAGCCATAATATCCTCTACGTTACTACTTCAGTTATGATTTGAAAATAAACGCAAAATATGTCTTTTATCAGTATTGCATAATTTTTATCTGCATATCATTTCACAAAGACCTAGTATGAACAGTGAATCTGATGAAACTAGTTCCTGTTTGAGCACAGATTTTATATTTGTCAGTATAGTTGTGCTTTGTAATACAAAGTCAGCCCTTTTAATAGATAAAATCAGTCAAGGTATATTTTGTGTCAGTTCCCAGGTTTTTCCTGATCCAACAACTTTGATGGAAAGTCCAAATTAAGCAGAAATTTAAAGAAGAAGAGTGTTTCAACCCCAGAAACAGCACGTTTTGGTCATTATCAGCTTAAAACCATTTTACTCATATCAATTTAAATGAAGTGCTAATTTAAAACAGCTCTTATTTGGGGTGACAGAAGAACCTGAAAGTGGTGTCGTTGAGTACTTGTTTGTTAATCGCAACTCATCTATATCTATATATGTATGTTTATACATGTGTATGAGTATCACATACCTGCTCGAAGCAAAATGACCTGATCATCCAGAGGCAGATCAGAAAAATGAGGTATTCTCTTGGCCCACTCCACCAGAGTAAACAGTTGCTTGTCAGCTGCATGGCAGATATTAGTGACTGGGTCATTTATCTGGAGAAGGAGACCAGATGAAAAAAACAATGAGAGAGTATTTTAGTTGTTACTTTCTCAAAGAATGCTAAAGTCAGCATGTTTGTACTGTGTAAATTGTATTTGAATAAATATAAATGTCTTTGTCTTACTGAGTTGCCTGGACTGTTCTCTGTGTATGTCTCAGTCTTAGGCTCGACTGCAAGTTCTGCATCCAGAATCTTATCCACAGGCATGTCTTCATTAAAACTGCTCGTTGATTCAACCTCATTATCACCTTTCTCCTTCCCACGCTGCCTCTCTTCCTGAACCGCTGTGGGGTAGAGTAGAGAAAATGAGTACATTAAAAATCACTGTAATTAATGATTATGACACATTTAAAAAATATAGAAATTTGACATTTTTAATATAACCTTTATCTGTTATATTAGAATATATTTTACATATTTTATATTGTTTTAGATATTATAAGAAAACAAATGTTCGAAAAAATGTATTGTGGTAATGTAAGATTATATATAAATGCTATATAATATAATATAATATAATACATTATAATATAATATAATATAATATTTATCATAATATTAAAGCATGATATTAATATGTGTTGAAAATAAAATCTCTTCTGGCCAAAAAGGCTGCAAAAAGCACAAAACAAAATAAAAAAAAACAAACAAAACAAATAAAAAAATCAAACCGAAACAAACAAAACAAAACAAAAAACCAAACCAATCCAAACCAAAACCAAACCAATCCAAACAAAACAAAACAAAAAAACAAAAAAACAAACTAACACAAAACAAAACAAAACAAAACAAAACAAAACAAAACAAAACACGCAAATACAAACCTTCCCGCCTCATTCCCATGGCCAGGCACTTCTGGTAGCGGCAATATTGGCAGCGGTTGCGCTGACGTTTGTCGATCAGGCACTCTTTGCTGTCTCGACACGTGTAGGTCAGGTCTTTTCGGATGGTCCTCTTGAAGAAGCCTTTGCAACCTTCACAACTGTAAACACCATAGTGCTTCCCTGCAAACACAACCATACTGAACCTCAGAAGAGATGTATCTTGTCATGTAATTGTATCTTGAATTAACTTCCAAACCAAAACCAAATGCAACACCTAAACATCCCTGTGTTGTTGTACCTGAAGATCGGTCGCCACAAATGGCACAGATGTGTTTGGAGAGGGATCCAGGGCTGCTGCACTGATAGCTGCTCATGTTGCTCAGCGGAGCCAATCCTGGTGGAGGCTTGATGTCTTCTGAGCTATTCACATTTAAAGAGTTCATCTGTGAGACAGGAAGAGAAGTGAGGAGAGACGGAAACAGCTTATCATATAGTGTAATCAGGAGTAGAGTTTATGTCACAATACAGCAGCAGACTGTTTGTGTCCTTCCATCACAGCAGACACACACACAAACACTACAAAACACTCACAAACACACAAAAACAGACTCCAACCTTGCAAGGCCATTACACAAGTAGCTGTGAGAATACTGACATAACATTTCAAAGGGGAGGAGAGATCTGTGTCTCTCCCCCTCTAAAGAGAATTCACCATTTTTCCATCACATGCTGTTTTCTGAACTACTGCAATCAGCCTGCAGGTGACAGTACATGGCCATACCAGATATAAAGAAAGCATGTCAAATCAGGAATATGATTCAGTGAGTCTTATTTTCAGTGAATTACTGGCATATATGTTTGTTGATTTATGTGTTGGTATATGGCTGCTTCTTTTGTGGAGATGTGTAAAAAAAATACACTCACTTTTCCCACCGTAATTTCGTCATATCTCAAATGTTTGATACAGTGTTGTTTTGGTTAAACTATTAAGTTTTTGGTAATTGAAATAAACCTGAATAATAATGCTGATAATATAAATATTACATGAAAAACTTAAAATCTAAATAAAATTGAGAAATATTGCCTTGGGCAGCTAACTGAAACAAGTTTAAGTACTAAAATGACTAAAAATAAAACAAAAGTTTTATAGAAAATAAATAAATAAAAATAAAAATGACAAAAGCACATCAAAATAAAAAAATTCTAATTATTATTAAATAATAATTCAAATTATTATTAAATACTGTAATAGTAAACAAGCATATAAATGATGCTAAAATAACACTGGTTTTACAACATTTTTGACAGACATTATAATGATCGAAATTGTAAACAATTAACTCCTTTTTCTCGCTAAGGTAAAGTTAACAGTTTATGAACCCTAAACACAATTCAATTTTCTTGCTTTTTCATAACTTGACAAAATTACGGCTTGGTTGAAAATAACATGACAAAATTGTCTGATATTATTTGGTTTTCTTTACCTTCTTTTGTAACAAATAAAAACCCATTTTCACACAATAAATATGATAATTTCACTCTTTGATCGCCAAGTATTTTTACAAGTCTAATACATTTTTTAATACATGTTATTTTATTTCATTTTGAGTGCTTTTTGCCTTTTTTTTTTGGTAAGATTAAAATCCACCCGGGACAAAAAAAGAGGCCAAAGTTGAAGAAACACCCATGTACAGGATTTCAGAAGAAGAAACACCAGGCACAATTAATGCCACATGCTTACCAGCATTACAAGATTTTCAACATCTTTTCTTTTAATTTCAATATCATTTCAAGTACATTTAGACCCTGTATGTCTATCAGAACACACGCCCCATATACTGTAAGTTCAGTTATTGATGTCCTTTCATTGGACTAAAAGCCTGAAACGCTTGTCTGAGTCAATGGTTTTCTCTGGCCTCCAGGGAGAAATGAGACACACATACAGACGCACATAAGCTGACCTCTTTTAACATTAGGGCATCCATACACTCTCAGAAGGTACAAAGCTGTCACTGGGTCGGTAACTTAAAGTACAAAAGCTAAAAGGTACATCTTTGTACCTCACTTGCCTCTAAATGGTACATATTTGTACCTAAAGTGTACATATTTGTACCCCTTGAAAGGATACCGCCAAGAGGCTAATTTTATTGTTTTCGGTTGGTGTCAGTCCGAGAGAACACAGAATTATGGGAAGGTTCTTACCTGCGGGCTGCTGAGAGTGTTAAAGCCCATACTGGGCATAGAGGGAAAGGAAACGGACGGAGAGCCCAGAGACGGGCCGATGACTGAGTAGGGTGAGGCCAGGCCATTCATGGATGAGCCCAGGGTGTTCATGGGCGACTGCAGCGGGCGGGACGAACTGATGACGGACGGATGACCCACCATGGAGCTCAGGGGTGGCGGCTGAGAGGGGGGTGAATTAAGAGCACTAGTATCTGTGAAGAGACAAAAAGAGAGATTAATATTAGACATGACAAGAGCAATTAAAATGTAGCACTGAAATGATTGCTGATGACATCAGTGATCATAGACACACTTCCGGTCAAAAAATTGGAATAATTAAGATTTTTAATGCTTTTGAATGAAGTCTCTTATGCTCATCAAGACTGCATTTATTGATCAAAAATACAGCAATATTATGAAATGTTATAATTTAATTATGTGACACTGAATACTGGAGTAATGTCGGATGAAAATTCAGATTTGCATCACAGGAATAAATTCATTTTGAAATATATTAAATTACAACACAGATTTCTTAAACTGTAATAATATTTCACAATATTACTGTTTTTACTGTATTTTTTTAAATCAAATATATGCAGCCTTGGTGAGCATAAGAGACTTCTTTAAACAAAAAAACAATTGTAATAAATCTTAATTATTCCAAACCTTTGACTTGTAATGTATAAATCAAAAAATCAGACAGGTCAGTGTGACAGGTCTCTATAAAAATATCATGACGCATCCTATGTTTTTATTTAGCATGTACAGACATCAGAGAACAGGGTAAGTATGTGCCCACAGGAACATTAAGTACTTGCAGAAATGTGTGCCTTTGCAGAACATCAATTACCTCCGTTATTAAGGCCTAAAATGAAATAATATGCTGTTTAAGTACGTAAATGTAAGAGGACACTTCACTGAGAGAATCCATTAAGCCCTGCTGCTTTAACCATTCAGTCAGCAGCTGATGAAGTGCTACATACAAGGACCTGGTAATGGTAGTTTGTACCGGCACAAACACATATAATCTAACGTAGTACAAGGACACACACAGGGCAAAGTTTGCATCTTTTTGCCAATACTGATAGTGTTGCAATCCGTTACCTCGTTTCATCATTCATCAAGATGAAGATCAAATCAAAATCACCTAAGATTAAATGAACATGAACACAGCTTCAAGCAGTTGCTTTATCGAGATGCGCAACACAAAAAGTTTTATCAATGATTTGGTCAGATCTTCTGACATGGTGACTTTAACTGTTTATCTCTGGCAGGTAATTTCAATATACTGCTAATGTAGCCTATTATTGTCAAATAAACCCAGACAGGGTGATCAAGACCCCAGCGTGAAGCAAAGGGGATTTGTGTCACCCTGAAGTGGTTTATTTTTAGCTAATGAGTCTACCGTATCCTGCTTATTATATGGTTGCTTGCCAAATAAATAAATGGACATATAATGTTGCTTTGAGCTGAAATTATTTTAGTAAATGAGAACAAAGAGACAACAGAGTGCTACAAGATACATGAAACTACCATGTTGTCAATGGACAATGGAGTTTAGCAGTCTCTTGTGTTTTACTAAATGGCTAAAAACTAAAGTACTATACCATAACATACAACAATAAGGACAAAACATTTTTCTTTTTTAAATCATTATCTGTAATTTAAGTCATCTAGCTAGCCTACACGTTTTGTCATTCTCATGCTCAGAATGATAGGAAATGTAATAGCCTTAACCTCATGAACTTGCTAAATGAGAAGTTTGTACACTCAGAAAAAAAGGTACAGGGCTGTCACTGGGGTAGTACCCTAAGGTACATCTTTGTACCCTATTTGCCCCTAAACAGTACATATCATTACCTTAAAGGTACATATTAGTAGCTAAAGTGTACATATTAATACCTTTTTAATGGGCACTGCCCCAGTTACAATTTTGGACCTTACTGTAGAAAAACACACCCTGTAAGTGTCTGAAATGAGCTCCTTTTGTAATATAACTCTTTCTTTTACTTAAAATGGACCAAATCCAGGATTTATTGTTTATTAACCAGGCATAATTATCAATTTCAGCACTGTAGTATGTTATAAACAAACAATCTGCAATGGCTGTATTCTTCCAAGCTGGTTGCATGTGTGTGTGTCTCAGACTCTGGGCAGAAGGGGGAATTTCTGTGGCAGATGGCCAAGATGCCTTCGGTAGGGCGGAAACATGGTCATATCGTGGTCTGCATGTCGGGTTATCCTTAAATGACCCACCTGATCCATTACATTTAAAACAGACCACACAAGTCCAATGCTTAAGACAAACTCCCTAAGGCTGAAAACAGGACCGTTACACAGAATGTTTATGGCTTTGGTACTGCATCCTTATACAGAGCTGATTAATGTTTGTAAATTAATGTTCACGATCAAATCAATACCAGCTTTTTTGTGAGGCAGAGATGGACGTAAACGATCCCCTACAAAATATGCTTCTAACCTTTCACTGGAAAGTTTTAGTTTTATGTTGACTACAGGTATAATGAGTATAACTTACACCTATAGATGGCAAGGTTACTATAGCTCTATCGCTAACAGATTTACATTTCATAAGGTCTATAAAAATCTTTGTTTAGATGCATCAACCTTTAGCTGATAATTCAGATCTTATTCTTCTGAGACGGTCCATGTGCCAGACATTCATCAGGATTTCACAATGACTCTCGGCAGTGCCCATGACCTTTGTACAGCTGTCTGGGAGCAAAGTGCAGCCTTTGGTAGACTGCTATCAAGTTCAGCGGAGACCACATGAAATCGCACAGGTCAATGCGGGCACAGTCACAAACATAAACTGTCATGTTTCATACAACAAACTGTAATCAGTATCCTCACAGATACTCTGTACACTAAAAACAGAGAAAGCTGTGTATAGTTTCAATGAACAGCAGACCAGGAGCCTGATATTAGTCACAGATTCATGAGCTGGAACACAGCAGGATTTGGAGAGGAATAGTTAAAATCTTTTAATTGTTAATTACTGGTCAGCTGAGGTGTGGAGTCTCCAGCAGGGCTCTAATTCATTAAGCTTCTCACACACTCACTTGTAATACATGTTGACTGAAAGGACATGATATAGAGAGGGAAAGATCATGAACTACTGTTTAATGCTTATTATATTTTATTATATTTATTGTATTAGTTTTGTATTGCATACAGTAATTCACAATATTTTAAATATTCTGTCACTAAGAGAGAAATACACTTACACACAATTATTTATTTTAATTATAACATATTATTTATTAGAATTATTCATTAATGTTAGTTACAAAAAAAGAAACATTTAGCATTTTCAGAATAAAACAATATTGAATGTGATTCCAAAACAAAAAAGTCAAAATGCCAAAACTTGCAATAAACTAGACTTTGCTGGTTATTGTATAATACTAAATAACATCCCCAAAAGTAAGTTTTGTGATTTAGCAGAATATTATTGGCTGGAACCACACAAACAAACACACACCCACTGCGTGAAATCAACTGTTCCAACCCCCCTATTTTAAACAAAATCTCTTGAATCATTTAATTCTGTCCTCAACGAAGTTGACATCTGATCAATAATGACACTAAACCCTCTTCTCATCACTGACAAATATTTTCAACCAACTGTCAAGAAGACGGGGGTTGTGTGGAGGGCAACAGACACAAAAAGGTGGAAGGGGGTAGAAGTGATGGAGAAATGGGACGCTGTCCCACTCTATCCCAGTCTGCCGTAGAGAGCCGCAGGACATTAAATCAACCCTGATTACCGCCATGTGTCCATAATCCTCCAAAGCCCTGGACTACACACACACACACACACACACACTTCACACTTCAGTTACCAACATCACTTAATCAATCATATCATAAACTAGTTGATCTGTGCTTTGTCTTTTATATGTGAATAATTAACCTACACACTTAAATTAAATTATAGCTGGCAACAATATTATCTTTACTACCTAAACATCTCATTCACCATTTTTTATATGAATACGCATTAATTATGCTACACACAGATGTACAAAGACACACAAGCTCATGTTTTTCTTATCAGAACTGCTGTAATAATGCATTGTTTATGCTCATGTCCCCAGAATCGCTGACAGAGGTGAAAATGAGCTGGACTCATGCAGGCATCAGGAGATCTGGGATAAGCTTTTTTTCTTTTTATGGCAGTATTGAGTGCTGTCTTACTGATGAAATATAATTTTTTTGGAGGACTAGTGTTTGAGTGTGTGTGTGTTCTGTTTTAGACTTAGGCCTATAACTGCTGGTGTATGTGGATGACAAAGTCAGTGTTTGAAAAAGTAAGAGTGAAGTGTATACTAAAGAATAATAGAGTATGAAGTGAAGAGACATCATTGAGTGAACTAGAGATGAAGTCAATGAACTCTGAGTGTGTCCTGTAGTAACCTCTCTATTACAGTGTTCAAAACAAGCACATTTTGTCACATGCATCACTCACATTTAAAATAACTTACGCCGACGATTGCTTTACAGTCACACAAAAAAGTGAAGTAAAATAAGGACAGACAATACCGTACACTAAACACTACATTCTGAAACTGGACATCAGAAAAATGCTGACTGGGTCGATATGCTGACATTTGGAAACAAACTGCACAGGAAATGAAGGAACATTAATCAGTTTCAAAACATCCTATCATATCGTGATCATATGACAGCTGATATTCTGAAGCACTGAGGATGAACTTGTTTAAAAATCCTGAGTAATGTTTGTGACATTTTATATTTGATGACCCCTGTTAATGTCACGATGTAACAATCAGCAGAGGGACTGTTCCGCTGAACATTGCACAAGAGTTTGTGAAGTAACTGTATTCAGCCAGACCTCTTGTTTATCAAAATGAACATTAAAAGTAACAGATTCTGAATACTTTAAATCCTAAGTGAGTGTGAAAACTATTCAAAAGCAGCAGCTGAATACTGTCAAGACAAAACGTCTCTTCATTGTCTTCACTGGCTGCAAAGATATACATACAGTGTGGCAAATGTAGTCTAATTTATGAACAAATGACCTGCTTTTTTTTTTTTTTTTTTTTTTTTTTATAAATTTGTTAAAAAAAACTTTTTTAATGGGTATGAACAGTCCATCACTGAATGAACTTGCTGGTTTAAGATTTGGTATAAGATTGGTTGGTCTAAGATTTTTTTTTGGTGTTTTTGAAAGAAGTTTCTTATGCTTATCAAGGCTGCATTTCTTTACAGGAAAAAAATCCAATTTAAAATTTTTATTTGAATGTATTTCAAAATGTAATTTATTCCAGTGATGGCAAAGCTGAATTTTCAGCAGCCATTACTCAAGAATTATTATCAATGTTGAAAACGGTTTTCTGTTTAATTTTGTGGAAATTATGAATATGTTTTGTAACAAATGTAAAAATATTTACTGTAACTTTTGATCAATTTAATGTATTCTTGCTAAATAAAATTACTAATTTAATTTAAAAAAATCTTACTGAACCCAAACTTTTGAATATAGGACTGAATCCGTATGAAAAAACTGATTAAGGGTCACACTAGCCAGCTTAACAGTCAGGCATATTTTCTGAGACAACAACAATTTCTGTTCCAAAATTCCTGAAACTGAGCCTGTTCGTAGCTTGAGGGTTTAACAGAGGATCAATGAGAGAGACAAGAGAGAAGCAGAAACAGATAAAGTCACAAACATCCACCCCAACACGTGAACGCCTCTTACAACTTTCAGAATTAACTTCCTAGAAAACAAGCTGTCTTGGGATATTCGAAACCAGCTGTCTCAATCAAAACATGAAAAGACAATTGATCCTTTCAGCTCTACTCAGAGAGGCCTCTTAACAGAGAAACCTTAAAATGTAGTAACATTTAAACAAATTTAATGAATTTCAAGAAAGCATTTTTAAAGTTCCTTAAGGCAACAACTACACACAAAAAATTGTTATCAAAGGAGACTAGATGTTAGGTTACAAATGGGATCTAATAGCATAAGACAGCAGCATGTGAGAAATCACAGTGTTGTCAGCCCTTCACATAACCTTATGTAACTTCAGCAAAAAAGGGAGGTGCAAAGAAATAAAAGAGAACTGTAAAAGGAAGGATTAGGATAAGAATGTCTCTAGAATTTATATCAAATATATTGTACAATGTTGAAAGACTGTCCAGATAATCTCAGCAACGAACAAAGACCCTCAAAAAATATGTTTTTCTTAATACTGACCCTAAACCCTAACCTACTGCCAATCACAACCCAGACTCATTGGAAAAACATGCCACTACCTCCAAAAACGCAGTTTCCAGGTGAAATGAACACTATAGACAGTACAACAATAACTTTCTAAAAGCAGTTTTCTGGAACAAAATATTATATTAGCACAAGTGCACACAATAATGCAGTTTGCTCCAAACAATACCATCGCCAATGTTGACATCCGCTATACTGCCTGACAACATGCTCTTTCCTGCAAGTAACTTATACAGAAATTACCCAAAGAAAAAGCATCTAGCTATGGATTAAACACGCCATATGGATAAAGACACCACACCCATATGTGCTTCTTAATCACAAAACCAGGCATTAATGCTGGTCCTCCCTAACGTCTTCCACTCTTCTGGGAAGGTGTTCGCATACATTGGAACCAAACTACAGGGAATCAGAAGCATCAATGAAGTCAGGTACTGGTGATAGGGTCAAGCCCAGAGTCAGTGTTCCAATTCATCCCAAAGAGATTCTTCTTTCTTTTTTGTCCATACAATGAAAGTCAGTGGTTCAGTGTTGTTTTGACTGTCACAGTATGGTCAAATACAGTTTCTTTTGTGTTCCACAGATGAAAAAAAGTTATACAACTTTAGAAAGACATTAGGGTGAGTAAATGATGACAGAAATGTAATTTTTGGGTGAACTATCCCTTTAAAATTTGTCATCACTGGAATTAAGAGGCCTAGATTAGTGGTTCCCAACCACGATCCTGGAGGTCCCCCAACACTGCATGTTTTCCATGTCTCCTTAATCAAACACACCTGATTCAGATCATCAGCTCATTAGTAGAGACTCCAAGACCTGAAATGGGTGTGTCAGACAAAGGAGAGATGCAAAATGTGCAGTGTTGGGGGGCCTCCAGGAACGTGGTTGGGAACCACTGGCCTAGATGAACCTGTTAAGGCATGTCCACATACTTGTAATGTATATTTCAGCTGTAATTTCCAAAACAACATATATATGGTATATTAAAGACACCTAGATGTACTCCAAGGTAAATTTATGTAATCTTATGTAACCTTAATGTGAAGAATGAGACACACATGCAAACTTCCATTCAGGCTCACTTACTATGTCAGTATTGTGCAAGTTTTATTTATTGCGTCAACACTGACACCTCTTAAAGAAAGATAAAAACAGAAAGAGAAAGAACAACAGAGAGCAACCATCAATCGGCGACGACGACTTCCGTCACCGCTTTCTATTGTGCGATCAAATGGGAGTTTGTCCTTGTCAGTCCAAGTATTTACACACACCCACACACACAAACGCCCCTCAAACAAAACTATTGTCAGAGAGAAAAAGAAGAGAAGTGAAGAAGTGAGGGGGTGAAGCACCGCGAGTGTGTGAGACATGCTGAAATAGATTGATCCAAGCAGACTTTCCTAAAATATCCGCAATACTCCAGTGCCACCTTACCCTGATCTATAACAGCTGAACAGCATTAGAGAACAGAGTGTTGCAAAGTACTCTCACTGCCAGCGGCTGAGAGCAGAGGTTACAGATTAATAACACAAGCTACAACTGACATGCCAAGCAAGTGTCTAATCAATAAAGTGTCGAATCAACATATATATTTTATAACGTATATAAGATTTTTGGAAGTAGATATATACTTTTATCTTTTATTTAGCAAGGATGCATTAAATTAATTAAAAGTGACAGGACTTTATAAAAGCATAATGATAAAAAAGATTTCTATTGCATGCTGTTCTTTAGAACTTTCTATTTATCAAAAAATCCTGAAAAAAAAAAATCACGTTTCCACAAAAGTATTAGGCAGCAAAACTGTTTTCATTTCATCACTGGTAATAATAATAAAAAAATGTTTCTTAAGCACCAACACAGGATATTAAAATGATTTCTGAGGGATTATGTGACACTGAAGACTGGAATAATGTCTGCTGAAAATTCAGCTTTAACACCACAGGAATTAATTAGATTTTAATATATATATATATTAAAAAAAGCTTAAAAATGTTAAATTATAATAATATTTTGCAATATTATTTTTTACAGTATTTTTGATCAAATAAATGATAAATGCTTTCAAAAACACTGTAGTGTATTATATATTCAATTAAAATAACAAATAAATCAAAACCAAACAAACTTTCATTCATTATGCGCACTGTAAAAAAAAAAAAAATAAAAAAAAATAACTAAATTAAAAATATTATTCATATGATCACTGCTTTTAAGTCAAATATATTATTAAATATCATTGAATCAACTTGACTATTAGTTACACCAACAAAAGTATTTTTATGGGTTAGATTTGGTAGTATTTTTTTAAAATACTCATGTCTCCAGCATGAATTTGGGGTGTGACTATCTATTTGTCAAACCAATGGCAGACGAAGAGAACAGGAAACCTGTTTGAAAATAACAATTAATTTCCTAATTTCATTTGATAATGTAAAAACAATTCCAGCACCAATTCCAGATATGAATGTGAACTGTGTATTCCCTTGCTTAGAAATAGCAAACAATATAACATGTTCTTTCCTCATGACAATGAACCACACAACATACCAACACATCTCTAAAATACACATATCCATGTACAATTTTGAAATCAGTCAAATAATTTTTTTCCAGTTGTTTCCAACAGCACAATTCTCTCATCTTCCCTTAGGTTGCACCAGCCATGTTGTTCCTGGGAACTTAAGTATTACAGGAGTATCTTATTATCAGATACTCACGGTGGCTGTAGTGACCACCATCTCTGCTGTGACTCTGACCATGAAGAGGCAACGCCGCCCGATGCCACATGACTGCGAGCACCACTCGACCAAACCTCACCAGGCACAGCAGAGCACCTGTCCGAACACAGACTCACTCCGCTGATGGAACAGATGGGATATGAGCGAAACAGGACGGCCGTAGAGGAGGATCCACAGGGAGGAGTCTGCTCGTTTATGGGATTACTCGGATTATCAACGATTGTATCCAGCAGGAACTGTTTACTGCCACAAAGATCAGCCTCTCTCCAAGCTTTGACAAAACTCCTTCTGCACAGACTGCGGTCTGCCCGGACAGAGGCTCAGAGTGTCATTAAATCTATCAGCCCAGACGGGCCACCTGTTGCATGGCCAGGGATGAAGTGTGCTTGAGTGTGTGTGAGGTTCAAATAAAAAAGCTATTTGTTTAGCTTCAGATTTTACGATTACTGTAAATTTACAGTGCATCTGATTATCAAGAACAATCTATAATAATTTACCATAAAATCACAGTAAGATGGGCATATCAATGCTTCTATTAGAGCAGTAAAGTGGCAATGACAGCTCTCTCTCACACAAGCACACACACTAAGCACAGTTTACAGCCAAGCCTGGCAGCCTCCTCTCACACACCTGCTTATGTGTTCATTATCTAATGCACTTCTAACTTCAGACACTGCTTGTTTTTGTGCCATGCTGCATAATGTACTCACATTAGCACTGAACAGTTTACAGACAAATGACCAAAAGAGAAAAATTTTTAAAAATAAAAAAGATGATATTATTAGATATTACTTACACTACTGTTCAAATGTTTGGAGATTTTTTTTTTTTAAAGAAAATTATTACATCTATTCAGCAAGGATGCATTAAATTGATCAGAAGTGACTGTAGAGACAAATAAATGCTGTTCTTTTGAACTTCTTATTAATCAAAGAATTTTGAAAAAATGTATCACAGTTTCCACCAAAATATTAATCAGTTAATAATAATAAAAGGTAAAGGTAATAACAATAATAATAAATGTTTCTTGAGCAGCAAATCAGCATATTAGAATGATTTCTGGAGAATCATGTGACACTGAAGGTTGGAAATAATGGCTGTTGAAAATTCAGCTTTGCCATCACATGAATAAAATATTAAAATAAGTTAAAATAGAAAACAGTTACCAACATCAAAAAAAAAATAAAAAAATAAAATAAAATAAAACTTTTGAACAATAGTGAAAAATAAATATATTAATTAATTAAAAATAAATAAATAATAAAGATAAATAACTACAACTTTATATTAACTGAATGAGATACCAATGTGGGTCATGTCAGTGTCAATGGAATTTTAAGCCAAATTAATTGTGCAGAAAAAGATTAAAAGGAAGCTTTGAGAGATTTCAATACAGTGATGCCTTAAAAGCATACAATATGTCAATCCTGATGCCATTACAGTTTCATTGAAAGGCACACAAGCAGTAGAGAGAGCTGACTTCATGACAGAATGCCTTCAGGGTGAATCTAAAAAAGCCTCTTTAATATGTCATCCTATAAAAGCAATGCCCCACATGGATCAGTCAGAATGAAATGAGAGTTGCAATCACACAGAAGATTGACACAATTGGAGCTGCCTGAAGAGATATTAAGAGCCTCATCACCAAAACAACTGTATTAGGTTTTCTATCTTCATGCAATTCTTTCGCTAACAAAAAGATCAGTCACTGACATCTATTTTACAGTAACTTATCCTTTTGATAAACCTAACCATTAAAATGTGTCCTTTAAAAGATTTGTGTCGAAAAAGGTTAAAAGATTATTTATTAAATATCTTTCATCTATAATAAGCCTTCGGCTTCAGTATGTGTACCATTTAAAAGTCTGGGGGCAGTAAGATTTAATTTATTTTAAAGAAATTAATACTTTTATTTAGCAAACATGCAATAAATTGATCAGAAGTGACAGTAAAGACTTTTACATTGTTACAAAACATTTCTGTTTCAAATAAAAGGTGTTCTTTAAGACTGGAGTAATGGCTGCTGAAAATTCGGCTTTGCCAGAATAAATTATATTTTAAAATATTCAAAAAGAATATTTTTTTTAATTTAAAAAATCTTACCGACCCCGAACTTCTAAACGTTAGTGTACATAACAGTTGACTTTGAGGGTCAAAGACGTGACTCTCAGCCCGTGTTGACAAGCATGTGAACACAGCTCAACCCCTCTACTGTGATGTAAGGGTCCACATCTAACATTTCAAAGCAGGATGTCCTCTGAGAAGCAGTCAGGGAATGAAAGTATTCGTAGATCAAAATAGATTTCCACCCTTGACCGAGTCTACTTTACCCCAGACTTAAATTACCCCAGAATGACTATAAATCCAGAACAAGGAGCTAACAGAAGCTAAGAGCCAAAACAGCATCTCTCTCTTCGTTTATCTACAACAGCTATAGTAGTGGCACCATAGGGTTGGGTTATTACTGTGTGTAAGAATTGTTAAACTGCTGCTAAAAAGGACTAATCTCAATAATCATTTCATTTTAATGGAATGAATACATACAGCCCAACAGGGTGATGAGGACCCTGATAAAAAGTTGAGGCCTTTTGTATCACCCTGAAAGGGTTTAATTTGGACCATCTATTGACTAACAAGCTAACATTTTCAAAAAGAATAAACTCACACTTCCAATATTCTTTTCTCATGGACATATCCTCTGTTTCTCCTGGCTTTGAGGATGCAGGAGGGGTAAACGAAAGAGGCTCCCTGCTTCCTCCACGACTGACGAAGAGCAATCAGAGGAAACGGTTATGAATTTTTCAGATAAGTCACTTTCTGGTTCTTGCATTGCTGCTCTTAGCAAAAGACTTTCTTTTATTCCTACCACTGAAGCTAATGATTTTGACACTATGATTGACTTCCAAAATTTTTTTAGATCTCTAAGACTGAGGGAATTCTTTGGTACAACTGTAAGATCTACTTTTTCCGATGATGCTCCTTCTGTTACTGGACAATGTAGTGATCTGTCCAGTATTCGTCTTCCCTTTAAAAGGAAGTAGACTTTTATCCCACCTTGTAACAGGAATGCATCTTTGGACACTTACTGTAGCCTTGTTGAAGCTGATGTTAAGACTTTAGTAAAAAAAACAAGAAACAATATAAAGTATATAATAATTTATGAAAAGCGGAGAGGGATGCTTTACTTGACCTCAAAAGAGATACCGATGTGGTTGTGCGCTCTGCTGATAAGGGAGGGGCTATAATGCTTCAACGAGCTACAGATTATGAATAGGAAATGAGGAGACAATTGGATGATCATGTTTTTTATGAACGTTTACCTGCTGACCCTACTAGTAAGTTGAAAACGTATGTTCATTCCAAGTTACAGCAACATTTTGAAAACGGGGAATTCAGCAAAAATGAATATGAATTTCTTAAAGTGTCTTTTCCAGTTCTACCTATAATATATACATTGCCTAAGGTCCATAAAAGCTTGGACATCCCCTTGAAGGGTTGTAAGTGGTATTGGGAGTCTTACTGAGAATATTTCTGCCTTTGTGGATCATTTTATCAAACCGGTTGTACCCATGTTGCCATCCTATGTAAGAGATTCTATGGATTTTATTGAATCATTGTATGCTGTTGATTTTTCTGTCGATGCTGTTCTTCTCGTCACACTTGATGTTCAGAGTTTATACACCAACATCCCTCATGAGGATGGCTTACGGGCAGTGGAACAGTTTCTAAAACAAAGACCGAGTGGAGAGAAACCTAGTACGGCATGTTTGCTGGATCTTATAAATATTGTCTTAACTAATAACTACTTTCGTTTTCAAAATAAGTATTACGTACAAGTGAAGGGAACAGCAATGGGCAATAAAATGGCACCACATTATGCCTGCTTGTATATGGGTGTATTTGAAAATGAGTTCGAATTCTTTTCTACCTAAGATAATGTTTTACAAACGGTATATTGATGACATCTTTATGATGATGAACTACATCTGCTGAATTGTTGCTGTTTGTTGATTATCTCAATTCTAGAACTGAGCATTTGAAGTTCACTATGGAGTGTAGCACAGAGAGCATCAGTTTTCTTGACGTAAAGGTACACATTTCTGAGGGTAAACTTCAAACTGAGTTGTTTTGTAAACCAACTGATCGTAATACGATTTTAAGAGGTGATAGTTTTCATCCAAAACCTCTTATTAAAAGCCTCCCTATTAGCCAATTTAAGCGTGTACGTAGAGTGTGTAGCACGGAAGAGTCTTACTCTCAATGGTCCGCTGATTTTTACATCGTGGTTATTGCAGGGAATGGATAGAAGAAGCTAAGAGGACATTTGTTGATACATCTCAAACACAGTGCTACGTGGTATGGCTAATAAAACACAATCAGGCAACGACCCGTTTTGTTCGCTGAAGTATTCAGCATTGGGTGTAGAATTCCGTAAGGTTTTATACAAGCATTGGCATATTATTTCTAGCGATTCCAAATTGTCTCATATATTTAAAGATGGCCCTCGTTTGGTTTTTAAACGTCAAAGTAACCTGCGTTACATGCTTGTAAGATAAGAGTTCTCATCTATTGTAGTGAAACCTGTTACTTATACTCTTCCTCCTGGTAATTATAGATGCGGCAATTGTGCCCAGTGTACTTTTACACATAAATGTAAATCTTTCAGCCACCCACACACTTGTCGTAATATACTGATTCGCGGTACAATTACTTGTTCATCTACCTGATCTACCTTATTCGTTGTCCATGTGGTCTTGCTTATGTTGGAAAAACTTTGAGAGCATTACGTACCTGCATTAGTGAACATCGGAGTAATATTAGAGCGGGAGTTGAACGCAGTCCTATAGCGTCTTATTTTAATAAAGTGGGACATAATGTTAGTGCCTTACAATATATCGGCATAGAGAAGGTGCAAAAACCGTCAAGGGGGGGAGATTTTGAGAGGAAACTTTTCCAACGGGAATGTTTTTGGATCTATACTTTGAATACGTTGTCACCTTTTTGGTTGAATGAAGGATTTGATATTAAGCCTTTCTTATAGGATTTTGTGTATTTATTCATCGGTTTTCAGTATTGTTTGAATAGTTTGAAGAGTAACTACTGATTTGTATTTTCTTTGTATTGACTTGTATTTTTTCTCTCTCTTTTTCTTTCTCTCTCTCTCTCTTCTCTTTCTTGTCTAGTGGGAGTAGTTTACACCCACACAGTGATTGAATGTGCCTAATTAGGATGATCACCTGTTACTTATAAAGAGTTGTACCTCAGTTTGTTATTTATGCCTGACGAAGACCCGATGGTCAAAACGTTGCAATAAAGTATATATTTTTATGGAGCAGTCAATTCAGTATGCGGACATCACGTTTGTTCCTTTGTTATAATTTGAAAAAAAAAAAATTGTCCTGCACCTGAGCCCTATTTGGGTTTGTGTGATGTGTGCAACTTTCTTACAATTTGGCTAGCAACACTAATGTCATGGCTTTGATTCCTGGGAAATGCATGAACTAATAAAATGTATACATGTAAGTCACTTCTGCCAAAAGCATTAATGTACTGCAAATGTAATTAAAAAGGAACTGAATGTGTATAGCTGTTCACTACAAAAGCAAAAAAAAAAAAAAAAAAATGTGATTAACTGTGATTAATCTAACCTTGTTAACCTGGTTAATGTTCAAAGTTCAAAACTCTTAGTGTGTGTTCTAAAAGCAACCCAGACATCATGGTGGCACGTGAATAAATCATATGTTTACAGTATAAGGCTATATTTATTAACTGTTAGTTCTCATTTTTATTGCATCATGCATGAATACAGCTTTATATTATTCACAGCTTTAACACTATTTATTAATACAACATATTATTTTGTGTTTGCACTACAAAACTCCTGACCAGGAGTAAAAATGCACTGTATTGGGTACATATTGTTCATTGACAATACGTAATACATCTGATATTACCTCTAAAGCATATGTACAGTAGGCAGAATTCTTGCTCTGCAGGAAAATCCAGCTTAAGCTAGTAGATGTGGAACATGGAAGATAGGTTCAACCTGGTCATTAGCTGGTGTAAGATGGTAAACCATCGTGGACCAGCTACCAATTGGTCATATTAGCTTAAGATGGTCAAATTTTGGGAATATGATAGCTGGTCAACCAGCTTGTAAGCAAAAATCTTAAACTGGATTCCCAATAGGCTTTAATGCAATAACATATCTATTGTATTCCAGTTAAGTTTTTAATCTAAATAATTAAACTCATTACAACTTGACTTCAAAATGTCATGTTAGTTCGATTAACAGCATCAAACACTTTAATTAGGTGTGACAAATGGGCAACTCTTTATAACACTCAACACTGTAACACTACAACTTGCTAGAGTTGTCTTTGACTTTGCTTAAAACAACATGTCATTTTCACTCACTCCTGAAACAAGTTGCGAAAGTTGAAATATAAAGTTTGCGTTGAAATACAAGCCTATACACATACTCATTCCTATGTTAAATGTACATGCTATCCCAGGCTGGAAACCGTCTCAAAAGTAATAAATAACGATTCCGACACAACAGGCGTGCTTTGAGAGCGATCGATTACATAAACGCAATTAAAGTGCCACCCATGCCTGTAAACCGCGGCGCGATCACCTGACCTTTGTCAAAGCACGCGGACTGATAGAGGACTATAATCTGTCTGAAGTTCATCAGCAAAGTTGTTTTAACGCTTTCTCGGCATGCACATTTGCATATTTAAGTCAAACTACACGGACAACTGCGCAAATATGACACAGAAGAGCAGCAACAGGAAACGAAGAAAGACGGCGACTTACGGAGATGTAAATATGTGTCGTGAGTATCCATTCCGAGTCAGTTTGCTGTCGGCTCTTGTCCTGGAGGCGCGCGGCACCCCTCTCGATTCCTCTCCCCAGCACGAGTCAACTACACTCTGCGGCGCTGCTGGCTGGCTCGGGGCCCCGCTCAGGGGGAGGCGGGAGGAGGGGTTTCACCAGCGACAACAATCAGATAAGACACAGGCAGATGACTTCAGCACGTGTGCAACTGTGCATGTGTTTTTACAGAATAACATTCAACTGTAGGCTATAACAATGATAATAACATATATTACAGTGTTTTTTAAAATTTCACCTTCACACATGCAACAAAAACAATTTGGATTACATTTACAACTATGCGTTTAACAGATGGTTTTGAACAAAGCGTCTTACATTGTATTTTTTAATGCATTTTAACTGAACCAAAGACCTTGGTTTCAGTGGCTACTGAACCATTCAACCATCAAAATTAACATTATCGAGATGGACACAAAAACTTTAACATGTCAGATATAATGTTATTTAATATGACTGAATTAACTTGACTAAGTAGTTACATTACCAAAAGTTCGAAGAATCAAAGCTGTGTTTCCCAAAAGCGTTGTAAGCCTTAGTTTCAAATGGCTATACTTAACCATTTAGCCATCAGCAGCAAGAGTACCAAGCTGTACACTGCAAAATGTCTTGGCAGGAAAACTAAAAATGTGTGAAAAAATGTGTACAAAAATGATTTAATATGACTGCATCAACTTGACTAAATCAACTTGACTAAATTTAATAACACCAACATTTTCTAAGAATCAGGGCTGCATTTCCCGAAACCATTGTAATCCTAAGGAGATCAAAGAGACCATTGGTGCTGTTAGTTTTTACTAGGCTTGATGCTTGTGGGGAATGCAGCCCAAATCAAGTACAAATTCCTTCTTGAGGTAACAACTGAACAGTTTTATATTTCACAGTGTGTGCCAAAAGGAATAGCACTGTTTCAGTCAGGCAAAGGGTAGAATTTAAGCAATTTACCAACCCGATATAAGAAAACATAATTATTATACAAGGCGGGAAATTCATATATAGTAGTCAACATTTGAAGTGGATCAGAAAAGTTCATCAAAGTTGTCCTAAGACAAGAACGGGTATTGTTTTGGTTTTAGGACAATTTTGATGAAAGGTTTTGATCCTCTTCAAATGTTGACTAGTGTACATTCGTGCAATGTGATTCATAGTGAAAAGTATGATTTTTTTTTTCTAAGTATGCTAGACAGTCCACTCCTAAACCTAAGTATCAGTGGGGTGTAAGCAGACAGTGTGAAAGTGCATGAATGTGACTGTACAAATTAGTCACCAATTTGCCAAAATGTAAAAAGTTAGAAATTGTCATGAGAGCACGTTGCAGTTTACGTAACTGTGTAATATGTAATTGACAAAATATTGTGTTTATTTTTAAGCTGAGTATATTTAAGTATATTTGTTTGCATTCACCATAATAACTGTTAATGCAAACCTGTATTATGTCAAAATTAAGAACTAAAGTAGAAAACAAAAAGGAATAAAATTATATTTGTGATTGAGATCTGTCTATCTGCCTGTTTATACTCAGTGTGGTGGCTCAAAGACTCCTTGTGATTCCCCCCAGACTATTTCTCAGAGTGTGGGGTCATACAAGGGTGAGCTCTCACTACCTCCGAAGGTTATTCAGAAGTCACCAGCATTCACCAGTCTTGAACTAGTGTGGGGTTAGTGCTCAAGATGACCAGTGACTTCACAAGGCCCCTCACTGTAGGTTTGAGGATAAGCCCACCCCATCCCACAACCCCCACATACTCTGTCCCCTCATTGTAAATGACCTATTAAAGAACACAACACCGTGGTAAACATGATGAATGGCTTTTTTTCCAACCCATCTCACACCAATCAAGGCTTTCTGTTTGAACCCCCTTTCTTAAGTCTATTAGATCATGTTAATTTATTAAAGTCAAACTGAAGAATTAAAATGGTCATTTGTCACTGCTCTCTTTGTGTGGGCTTAATGGTGGCACATGGTGTAAGGCCTGCAATTTGTTATCCTCTCCTTTTTGCTCTTATTGTTCTTTTTTTTAAAGCCATTTTTGGGTTAAACATGAAAAGAAATCAAGTTACACTCAGTTTCTTGTGGCATAACTGTCTGCTAGTAATACATTTTATAATTTTTTATACACTTTGCTCAATCATTTCAGTGTTATTGATGGTACAACCAAATACACCAAAAAATTAAATTTGGGTAATTTACTCATCCTCATGTTGTTCCAAACCTATATGACTTACTTTTTTTATTGAACACAAAAGAAGATATTTTGAAGAATGTTGGTAATCCATATAATGGAAGTCAATGGGAACAGAAACTGTTTTCTTACAAACATTCTTCAAAATATCTTCTTTTATGTTCCACAGAAGAAAGTAAGTCATAGAGGTTTAAAATGACATGAAGGTGAGTATATGATAGAATTTTAATTTTTGGGTGAACTATCCCTTTCATTTGATTTTTTTTTTCTGCCTCCATCATGTTTCTTTTGCCACCTTATCTCTGAGATAATCAGCCACACACTCTTTCTTACACACTAACAAACACACTCACAGTCAGAGCTGTCAGTGAGCCAAACCGTATGCAGTAATCCCTTTGTATTCACAAACCCATCCAGACAAACAATGTGTCCCAGCCACGTCCCACCCCCAGCACACCAGACCTAGGCCACCTGCTAACTCTACATCATCCACACAAACACAAACCAAAGGATGAAGACCAACAAGTTTGTCAGTGTGTAATTTACTGTAACGTATCTCTCTGACACACGTGCATGTTATGAATTGTCTTTCTATTAGGAAACTGGTAACCCATGTGCAAATACTCTCCTTCCAATCTGTTCTTCTTCTCTACACTCCACTCATATGTTCTCCAAATCCTCCACAAATCCCCCTCACACAAGCTGAGATGATAAGTGATCCTCTTCTGTTGTCGCTTGGAGGAGACAATGCTCAACGACTGTGTTCAACATCATCAATCTCAGAGGATATCCATCACACAAACAAAAGATGAAGTGAGCAGAGGGCTATGTTTGTGAAATGTCTGTTTGCTTACTCTCTTCTGTTCTTTTCTATCTTTAACCTCCATTTTTTTTATTCAAACTTCTGCTTTCTCTTGAGTGAAAACACCCACAGAGATGCAAGTGCAATAGAAGCACAGAAACTGGGGAGTGGGAGTGATTTAATGGAATTGACAGGAATCCTTGAGTTTTAGATATACATCGCTCCTCATCTGTTTTCCAACAGGAAGCCCTAAAATTGTACTAGATGTTTTGCTTTTATTGCATATAACTAGCTGCTTTTTTTCAAATATAAGATCTCTCAAACGAAGCTTTAGTTGGGTTATGCTTTTTTGCCTGCTTCTCAATTTAAGTTTGGTGCAGTAAGCATGATTTTGAACCAACAAGTTCCTGTAGCAACATAAAGACATGGTAGTCAAAGCTCTATTCCATTCCAAATGGATGTTCTTGACATGTGTTACATTAACCTGTTAATCCTCATACTGTTTGTGGGAGGGGGCTGGTGAGTTTATACACAAATAACCTGAATAGACCATACTGCAACATGATTGGCTGAAACAGAGAAAAAGCCTCAAAAACCTCTTACTCAATTGAGTTTGTCATTGGATGCTTTTACCTTAAAACACTCAGAATGAATGACTTTTATAGTGCTTAACATGTCTGTTTTTGCCATAAAAACCTAACCTATGTTCACATGAACAGGTGAGTACAAGCAAAAAGATAATATTGTTTTAATCTGACTGTTGAACCATACACATTCAGTCTATGAATGTTTAATTTTTAGCAGTGGCTACATTTCAAATTAAATTTTTAGGTTTGTTTTTTTGAAAACACAAGAACGGGCCATGGGTAAAGAGTGTAAGAGAGTCAGATCCAGCTGAGATTGTTGTAGACCACCTCAGGTTAAGCTGACAATGTCCTGGGAAGACCAACCAGATTATAGCTATGAACACCTGTTCCAGATCTTCAAACCAGCCAGTGTGACCTGCTGCTTTGACATTTAGTATTTTAACAAGGAATATGAAGAACCTATGAATAAGCAACCTCTTCTACCCAACAGATCAGATGGTTGGTTTTTACAAAACAGTTTTAATATTCCTAGATTGTTTATTTCATGTTGTCAGTTTGACATAATTAGTAGCTCCTGTGCCTGCTAATTGTTTTATTGTGCCCTACTGTCACTCTAATAAAGAATTACAATTATTCGTACTATGTGAATACATAAGCTACAGATCTTGTATCATTTATCCAACATTAATGCTTTAAATAGGATATCCAGTGGCCAAGTTTAGCTTAGTAACACGTCAAAGTGTCAGTTTTCAAGCAGTAACTACATATCTATATTTGCAAATAGCCCACACTATCTCTAATAGGCTGAGGTGATTAAATGCCCATGCTCATTGTTTTGCGAGTTATTTAACTGAAAGTAGCCTAGCAATCAGCGTAAAGGACAAAAAGAGATATGATATAAAAATAAATAAACACTTTAATATAAATCTTCAACGCAATGTCAATATTTCATCATAATTTACCAGACAAATACAAAATAAGGATGTCGGAATGGCAAATGAATCGCTCTTTTGAGTCGAATCTTTTCAATACCGGTCCACAAACCGATCTGGGGTGCGTTTCCCAAAAGCATCGTTAGCTAACTAGGGTTGTAAGTTCTATTGAACTCTATTGGTAACGACGGAACTTGCGACCATGGTTGCTTTTGGGAAACGCACCCCTGAACGATTGAATCACGAGTCGGACAGAATTGGTCCGAGTCATTGAATCGAATCTCGCCAATCCGTAATAACCTGAGAAACGAGTGAGCTATATTTGGAGGATTTGGCTGATGAGGCGACAAGTTATTTGAGCTGAAGTTACAAATAAAAACCTGTATGAATGTCTTTGTTCTGCTGAACACAGAGGAAGATATTCTGAGGAATGTGGGATACAGAGCAGTTCTGGGGCACCATTGACTTCCATAGTATTCTTTTTTTTTTTCTACTATGGAAGTCAATTGTGCCCCAAAACAGGCTGGTTACAAACTTTCTTCAAAATATCTTCCTTTGTGTTCGGCAGAACAAAGACATTCATACAGGTTTGGAACTACTTGAGGGTGAGTAAATGATGACCGAATTTTCATTTTTGGGTGAACTATCCCTTTAATGGCTTAAAGGACCGCTGGAACAACTTCTGAACAGGCTGTTCAAAAACGGCCAAAATGAGACTAATGAGAGCGAAATTGCTGGAAGGCCGACTGTCTACTACCACCATGTGGTGTAGAAATGAAAAACAAGCCGGTTACAAGAAGGCTTGTGTATGACCCACTCCGGCACCCGTAGAGTTACTGT
Source organism: Spinibarbus caldwelli (assembly GCA_039654775.1). Classification (NCBI taxonomy): domain Eukaryota; kingdom Metazoa; phylum Chordata; class Actinopteri; order Cypriniformes; family Cyprinidae; genus Spinibarbus; species Spinibarbus caldwelli. Next base: position 21,404,724 of record CM077241.1, on the reverse strand, counting down.
AAAGCTAGACGTGTACTTGCAGCATTGTTGTTATGCAGTTTCATCAGAATCGGAAAATGCGAGTGTTTACAACTCACACAGAACTCATCGATAATAACTAGTGTTTCTCATCCGACTCACTTTTAATCCTTACTAATGTGTTCGTGGCATGTCGTCAGATTTGATGTTAGATTTTGTAAATTCATCGATGATGAATAAGGAAGCGGGGGATATTTACATCGATCAGGATGGAGAGTGGGGTAAGATATGCTTTCTAGAAATAGACAGTGCATACATAACTTATGTATTTACTTATAATAAAGTGTCTGTACGTAAAGAGTGTCTTTATGAAGCGCCTTAAATGTATAAAGTCATTTTGCATTAGCTGTAGATAACTGACTGGTCAACCTGTCTCCCACTCATCCGTATTTTTATGGCTTTAATTTAAAAATGTAGTTGAATCAAAAACATAAACATTAAAAAATATGAATTGTGAATACAACTTCGTTTATTTAACTTTGTATCGTTACACATTTGTTTTGGGTTATACATGATGTATTCATGTTTATATAATATTCATATTCATTCGTATAGTTCATATCGTATTGTGAATACACAGGTCTAGTTATACTAGTAAATTACAGTTTGTCAATTAGGGTTTGGTTAACATATAAAAGAAACTGTAATTGAAGCCAAATTACCTGTTACACAACACCTCAGGGTGAATGGTTGCATGTAGTTTGACCTGGTTACAAACCCACAACTCAAAAGAAGATTATGAAATTAATACATTTTGGATTTCCTATCTTGCTCTCATGCTTTCAGCGCTTGGTTTGTTGGCTTTACTTTCTTTGTTTTTCATCAGTCTGCCTTTGGTTGTATTTAAGTTCACAACATTGTCTTTTACTTGTGTAGATATCAGTTTGTTTGATGAGCTGGAGGAACTTGGGGATGCTGACGAGCTTCTGGAGGCTCTGGTGGAGAGTGTAGGCTATGTGAGTCAACCCCCTGCAAAAACAATCAATCAAAATAAGTTACATGTTTATCACATATGGGTTTAATTCTTTCGAGAAAAAAATTCGAAATGCATTTTGAAAATCGAATTGCGTCTTTTAAAGACTTACAAGTTGTTTTTATAGCTTTTTTTTTTTTTTTTGGTTTGAACGCAGCTTTAACCAGAGATTTGTAGATAAATGTAAGCAATTTAAGTATAAATCAAAAGCATTTGGGATCTGCTCTCTATTAGGACACCTCTGTTCCTGACTTGAACTTTGACATTGAGCCCCCAACCTGGAACTCAGATGGCTGGCGAGAAAGCGGTAGCCCTCGATCAGGTACTAATTTTCAGTTTTCAGTGGACTGGATACTGTTTTCAAATGTTTTTAATGTCTATAGAAGCATTGAATTCATAGCAACTTGATATTTATGGGAAATGTTTCAAATATCACCAAAGCAAAATGTACTAAAGTGATTTATTACAGTCACCATTCTGAGGCATATCACCGTTTGGGTAAAAGATTTGATTTCTGATTTCTTTATCTCTCTATCTGCTCTCACAGATGATGATGTAACCGTGGACTCACTGTCACCAAATCACACGCTCAGTTCGGTGTCCTCACCAGCGTCAGTGGAGCCCCACTCACCGTGCTCCACACATGTGAGTCAAACGCCACCCCAAAACAAATACACAGTCCTTTAGCATTTCTACCCACTGAAATTTGCATCTTATTTGTGAGGGTGTGATTTGAAAAATATCCAGTGTTTTTGGACTCCACGCTGTTTACAATCACAGAGAAACTAATCTGCACACAATTTTTTTTTTTAACATGTATCAATATACAAAGTTATATGTAATAGTTAATGAGACACAAAATTGTATAAAAATTATATTTGATGTATCTTATAATATAACATATAAGATACATCAAATATATTTATACAATTTTAAATAACATATATTTTAATTAATTTATTTTTTGTTATATACACATTTATATTCTATTTATTTTGTCTTTATTTATTGACTTAATCAGTCAGAGGTGCAGATGTAGTGTGTTTGAGCTTCACTGATCCTGCCAGCTGCTGTAGTTCAGAGATCAAGAGGGCAGACACGCACATACACCCATGTGAATTAGGTGTCTAATTAAGACTCCAGTGTGTTAATGAATGTCTTAATCGGCTCTCAGCACATCATCAAACTAATTAATCGGTCTCACATTGAGAAGTGTCCAGTCTCATTTTGTAATATGTGTGTTGACTTCAAAATCACCTAGTGTCCTTTTCAAGGTTTCAAAACACTGACGTGTCACTTATGACAAATACACATTGTTTTAGCGAAAACCTAAACACTTGAATATCATTGTCACCTCACAGTCTTGATTAAAGTCAGTGTATTATTTAACATGCCAAATATTTGTTATATCATAACTCAATGTTAACACATGTTGCTCTGTTACTGAATGATGCAACATCCTGTAAAGGGACGTACACGTACAGGAAGGGACGTACATGAAGCACGTTCTTGGTTTCTGAAAATAGATGGATGGGCGAATGAAACTAAATACAGGAGACTAGATGCATTTTGTTTAACTATTTTTAACATGTTTAAAGAGACATGACACACATGACCGATTATAACCAGCAAGGCAATGGTTGAATACGCATTAAAACATAAGGTAATAGTGGGTGGTATCACAGGTGTTCTGTAGGTTTTTATGGCTTTTGATATGTGCAAACATTTAAGTAATGATACGTAGACTTCTAGACCATCTGGATTCACACCCCAGTATTCCCATGCTTGAGTGCACTTTCAGTACTCTTTTTTTCTATGTAAGCGCACTGACGGCTTTTCAGGATATTCCTGTCTTATGCTGCTATACTTATTACTTTTTTTTTTTTTTTTTTTTTCATATTTTCTATATTCTTTTTTTTTTTTAAGGATGAGGCACTGTCTCCAGTCTCCTGGCATTCTCAGCCCTCTCTGCTGTCTATTTGTTCTGACTCAAGTAGCTTTGCTGAGGCACCTGCTGAGACGAAGCCTTCCAATAGGACCACTCAGTCAAAAGGTAGGTGAAAAACATTCATTTCCTTATTTGAATCAATTTTCTTGTCGTCTTCTATTTGTATTAAGATGATACATTTGTTCACACAGCAAAGCCTCTTCAACCAGCAAAGAGACCCATTCAGTTTAGCCCCAAGGTTTCCATTCAGCCTAAACCACTCATTACCACGGTGCCCATCTCCCACACTGCAGCCCCCCTTCAGACTAAAACCATCATCATCCAGCCTCTCCAGACTACAGTTCTGCCTGTAGTGAAACCTCCACCAGTCACCATTCAACCAGCATCCACTACAGGTAATGAAGAGACCATTCTGCCACACTTTATTCTGATAAGGTCTGATATGTATTAGTAAATCTTGGTATGTTTGATCACTTTTTTTATTGTTTTTATTGATCACATTTTTGTTTAGTGTGCAAGGTAAAATGAGTGGTGTATTTTAGGTTTTGTATTGCAGTTTGTATTGTATTTTGTATTTGTATTTTGTACTCTCTGCATGCTTATAAAAAAACAGAAGATGGCGCTAGGCATCAGTTTTTGTTTGTGCTATAGGTGGGCGTCTTATTTTAAAGTCTATCTTCGGGCAGACAGGAAATTGTTCTTGAACTGCTTGTACATCCTTTTGGTCAGTACAGTCTGCGTTGTCACTTGCCCTAGAAAAAAGCAGAATCGAAGTAGATGTGAATGACCTGCCTGACTGATTTTTTTGAACTGCCAGTCACCCTTGGATTTCTTGATGCTTGTTTTTATATGACGGGTGGTTGTAACAAATAAACTAGCTATTTGCTAGCATATTTGCCAGTTATTTGCCTCAAACAAAATACTTGATCTTATAAATATTCAGTGCAGTAATCTTTGTAAACTTTGGGAATTGCTTTATTTTGTGGCAGAAATACTGTCTTTAATATCATGTGCAAAGACATGGTAACCATAGTAGATTTTATTACGTTTTACGTATTATGATTAATCGCATCCAAAATAAAAGCTTGTGTTTATATAATATATGTGTGTACTCTGTATATTAAATATACACACATACATGTATATATTTAAGAAATATATATCTATATATATGTATAGATATTTATACACACACACACACACGTATGTATGTGTATTTGTATATACATATAAATATATACAGTACACACACATATGTAAACACAAACTTATTTTGGATGTGATTAATCGCGATTAATCGATTTGACAGCAAACTATGTGAATTCATTTGGCAACTGTTAATAACTCTATTTGTACGTTTAAATTAGGTCATTCATTCTTAGTGTAGTCAGTGTTGATTCATTGTGATTGAGCACAGTAGGAAAAAGATTTCTGAGTTCTCTGATGAAATGGGTGACTCATGAGTGTTAAACTATGGCTGTCAGGAAGCTTCAGTATTCGTTTCCTCATGTGTAGTATAAACATTTACCTCACACACCTGGAAACACAAGTGGAGCAGAAAGCAAGAGCAGCCAGAATTGAAATCTTATCCTGTACCCATCTTACCTGAAACACTAGAGACATGATTTTACAAATCACTGTAATCCAGTGTGTCCAAACAATCACTTCTCATTCAGTTTTTGAGAACTGAATGACCTGTTTCTTAGAATAAGGCCTTGTGTCTCGATGCAGTTTAGTTTATAAATTTGCTCACTATTTGTGTGTACTGTTTGAATATTTTTTTTTCTCGTTTTCTCAGTAGGAGCCTTTTGCGAAAAGACAGAGCTGCCACAAGCTGCTTATATATGTTTTGAATCCATCTGTGCGAAAGATTGTGGAAGTGCACTTTGAACTGATTGCGTTCTGCTACAGTAATTATTTTCTGGCTAACCGCAGAGTTTTGTTGCGAGGTTAATTGTAGTTTGTTGGAAGACTGATGGGTAAGTCAGTGGGTGGCTGAGAGAATGGAAGTCGTTCGGAATGACCCCTGCCGGGGAGCCACCTCAAATTCCTCTCATTTAACTCAACACCAACAGCAACCCGTCACGCCTGACAAATTGTGTTTGTCCGTGTTACCTGGAGGTGACTTGTTTGGCTCTGGGTGAAGGACGGTGCTTAGCACAACTGTTTCCTTTGTGATTAAAACAGTTTTTCTCTCCTTATGGTTATTAAACCAGTTTGTGCTGTGAAAACTTTACTTTCAGAGTGTTGAGATGAATGATTGGTAAAATCTGTAGTGAAGAAAAATAGCAACAAGTTGGACAACACAAGTTTTACTTAATTTGAATGGTGTATGTTTCTCTTGCAGGTCAGCGAATGCTGCTATCTCAGCCTACTCAGGTTGTCCAGCTTCAGATGCCTCAGGCGATGCCCACGCATGTAGTCACAGTGCCAACGCTGGCTCAGGACAGATCCGTCTCTGTTGTTGCACCGGTAACAGCATCTCCTGTGGTTGCCATGTCACTGCAGAATTCCACCCCTGAGGATGATGTAAGTTTCTACAAGACTTCAAAACATTTTGCTAATGTGCTGACAGCTTGCACTGCTGCAGTTTTTAGACGGCACCATCTCTAAAACGTTTTGTAAGATTGCTAAGCCAATTCCTTAATGACAACTCACCAACTGGTTGTTTATTTAAAAAAAAAATAAAAATATTCCTATTTAGATTGCGGTTTTCCCAGGTCCAGATTTGCATCAAGAAAGAGCTGTTATGAAGATTCAGTTTTTCAGAAGGCCAGATGCTTGACAGTGAAAGTAAAAGCGTTGGTGGTATTCCACGTAAAATTAGTTTTTTGGTATCGAATGACCTGTAAAATAATGAGACCAGAAGAGCAGCAATGGACTGATGTACAAGCCAACATGATTTGGCTTGTAGATTTGATGGCAAGTGTGGTTTACAGTCATAATAATCTCTGTGCAAACATTCGTTGAAGTGTTTGCAAATATTTAAGTTTTTACAGCAATAACGTGTGCATGGCTTCATTGTGAATTATCTGTAATGATCTTCAAGAGGAATTTTAAAAATCAGCTATCAGTGAAGTTATTGCTACAAAAACGTGCTCTCATCCGGAGTACCTTGTTACAGAACATTTTTGGCCTGATAATTCACTTTGGGCCCACATTTTAAAAACCATCAGCCACTTTTTGTAATATGGTATTTTCTCAAGTTGTGATGATACACTAATATTCATGATTAAATAATTAGTGTAATCTTTATATATTCATACAGACATTATTGTTTCAAAATATAGTTACTATCTGTATGTTTTTTACACTAAAGTTCAAAAGTTTGGCGTGAGTACGATTTTTTTTTTTTTTTTTTTGTTTTTGTTTTTAAAAGAAGGCTCTTACTCGCACAAAAAGGCTGCATTAAAAATGTTGTAAAATATTACACTATAAAATAACAGTTTTCTACTTGGAGTATTGCTGCTGAATATTTTTTTGTTGAAACTATTTTTTTGTAATATTATAAAAATTATAAATTATGTATTTACTGTTGCTTTTGATCTATTTAATGCATGTTTGCCAAATAAAAGTTTTAATTTATTTCCAAAAAAAAAAAAAAATTAAAATTACTGACCCAGAAAGTTTGAACAGTAGTTTAACTGGTAAAAAATTCTCAAACTTTCCAGGAATTATATTGTAACAGTGACATGTAATTGTGATAAAAGATGATTTTTCTTTAGATGTTTAATGTGCAAATGTATGTAATTTAGGTATGGAAGAAACCCAGTAATAGTACTCCGTCAATACTTAGTATAGCATCAGTCTCTAATTCTAGTGTGTTTGCACAAAGACTTACAGCTGCTGCTGTGTTATTTCCTCTCCCAAAAATTTAAATTGATTGACATCCCCAAAAAGTGTGACTGTGCAGTACTTTCCACATTGCTCTGTTTGTTTGGGTGTCTCGACATGGCAACACTGGCTCGACCAATAGCATGAGTTTGGGGTGGGGCTTTCCTATTTTTCGGTACAGTAGAATGGGGTGATTTGGAAACCAGTTTGATAATAATAGTTATAGTTTAAAAGTGCTAGTTGTGTGAATTGCACACTGTGACTTTAAATAAATATGGAGAACAGGAAAGATAGAAAGGGAACCTGAATGACCATGGATCTGGTCTTACTTTGATAGTATTTACTCATCAAATGGTTTCTTAATCAAAAGCATGTGTTCTTCCATATGTGCTGTCCTGACATCAGCGAAAAGCCCTACCCAGATGTGAGAAATTAGACTCTGTTTATAGTTCAGAGAGGAGGAGGGGGTGTTATTGTAGAAATAGGAGAGAGACACACATTAGGACCTCTAGGTGAGAAGAGCACATATTGCTATAGTAAGGATAATGTTGGATAAAGAAGCAAAGAACGGACCCCTGTTACATATTGTATCAAATTGAGTGTTGCATTATAAACATACATGCAGAACCATATTGATATATTTAAATACTTTTACGTTGCTTAAATTTAAAAAGTCACTAGAATCAACTTTTTATTTAAAAATACAATCTTAAGTTGTCTTATAATATACCATATAAAGGTGTTCATTGTATTTTGTCACCTTTTTTTTTACATAAAATAATTTGATATCAAACAATAATTGGCGAACCCCCTGCAGTACTGCTTAGGACTCCCTATATAGGGGTCATGAAGCACATGTTGAAAACCCCTTTTCTTTAGGATTTGGCAGTAATAGTAATAGTAGATTTTTGAAGAAACATATGACAATTTCAGTTTTGCCATCACAGGAATAAATGACATTTTATAATATATGATAATAGAAAGCAGTTATTTTAAATTGTAACAATATTCACAATATTATTGTTTTTACTGTTTGCATCAGTCCCTGTGTCCTTAGCTACAGACCAACAGTGAGCTCATGCTCTCATTATTTTCCATTAAAGTATTTGTTCCGACACACTGTAGATTCAACTGACCTCAGATTAATTAAATAGAGTTCAGAATTTGTCCCAAATTCCTGTGCATTTAGTGCCGTCTATTCCACATTGGGGGTTATTACAGCTTTCATTGCCAGCTCTTTTCAATTTCCAAATTCTCTGAATTAAAAAAAAAAACAGAGCACCTGTGTGTACATAAGTTTGGTTCATTTGTAGGTGGGGTGACATTGATTGGGAGAGAACAGTGAGGGAACAGACCTCCATAGAAGTCCTGATAAACACAGGCCATGTAGTAAACATCGCTGGGTAATGTCAGGAATTACTGCTTAACATCAGACTTTTTAACAACAGTTGTGTGAGAAGTCACAGTCAGTCAGATAAAACACCTTTCAAATGTTTTAATCCATGTAAACAGCCTAGTTGTTAGACTGTGAAATGCTGATTTTTAGTTTTACTCATTGTTTATGTCTTTTGATGAAAATGTGTCTTAAATTTAAGTCAATATTTCGTCATGTAATATTATTTGACACATGACATATATTAAATTTAGCCAACGAATATAATGCTTCATTTAGTGACTGTCTAAAATGACACAAATTTTCAAGAATGTAGTCATGTATAAACATTGATGTAATCATTTTTATACAGCATCTGAAAACTGAGTTCCTGAAATATGAATATACTGAAGTATTCGCTAATTTTAAGACATTACTTTATTGTGAAGTCGTCTTGCTTTTGTGTTAGTTTCTAGCACATTAGTTTACGTGTTTTTAAGACCGTTTAGGATATTAAAATGTGTACAGGTGCATCTCAATAAATTAGAATGTCGTTGAAAAGTTCATTTATTTTAGTAATTCAACTCAAATTGTGAAACTCGTGTATTAAATAAATTCAATGCACACAGACTGAAGTAGTTTAAGTCTTTGGTTCTTTTAATTGTGATGATTTTGGCTCACATTTAACAAAAACCCACCAATTCACTATCTCAACAAATTAGAATACTTCATAAGACCAATAATAAAAAAAAAAAAACATTTTTAGTGAATTGTTGGCCTTCTGGAAAGTATGTTCATTTACTGTATATGTACTCAATACTTGGTAGGGGCTCCTTATGCTTTAATTACTGCCTCAATTGTGGCACTGCTGAGGTGGTATGGAAGCCCGGATTTCTTTGACAGTGGCCTTCAGCTCATCTGCATTTTTTGGTCTCTTGTTTCTCATTTTCCTCTTGACAATACCCCATAGATTCTCTATGGGGTTCAGGTCTGGTGAGTTTGCTGGCCAGTCAAGCACACCAACACCATGGTCATTTAACCAACTTTTGGTGCTTTTGGCAGTGTGGGCAGGTGCCAAATCCTGCTGGAAAATGAAATCAGCATCTTTAAAAAGCTGGTCAGCAGAAGGAAGCATGAAGTGCTCCAAAATTTCTTGGTAAACGGGTGCAGTGACTTTGGTTTTCAAAAAACACAATGGACCAACACCAGCAGATGACATTGCACCCCAAATCATCACAGACTGTGGAAACTTAACACTGGACTTCAAGCAACTTAGTCTATGAGCTTCTCCACCCTTCCTCCAGACTCTAGGACCTTGGTTTCCAAATGAAATACAAAACTTGCTCTCATCTGAAAAGAGGACTTTGGACCACTGGGCAACAGTCCAGTTCTTCTTCTCCTTAGCCCAGGTAAGATGCCTCTGATATTGTCTGTGGTTCAGGAGTGGCTTAACAAGAGGAATACGACAACTGTAGCCAAATTCCTTGACACGTCTATGTGTGGTGGCTCTTGATGCCTTGACCCCAGCCTCAGTCCATTCCTTGTGAAGTTCACCCAAATTCTTGAATGGATTTTGCTTGACAATCCTCATAAGGCTGCGGTTCTCTCGGTTGGTTGTGCATCTTTTTCTTCCACACTTTTTCCTTCCACTCAACTTTCTGTTAACATGCTTGGATACAGCACTCTGTGAACAGCCAGCTTCTTTGGCAATGAATGTTTGTGGCTTACCCTCCTTGTGAAGGGTGTCAATGATTGTTTTCTGGACAACTGTCAGATCAGCAGTCTTCCCCATAATTGTGTAACCTAGTGAACCAAACTGAGAGACCATTTTGAAGGCAAGGAAACCTTTTCAGGTGTTTTGAGTTGATTAGCTGATTGGCATGTCACCATATTCTAATTTGTTGAGATAGTGAATTGGTGGGTTTTTGTTCAGTGTGAGCCAAAATCATCACAATTAAAAGAATCAAAAACTTAAATTACTTCAGTCTATGTGCATTGAATTTATTTAATACACGAGTTTCACAATTTGAGTTGAATTACTGAAATAAATGAACTTTTCCAGGACATTCTAATTTATTGAGATGCACCTGTACTTCAGTATGTCATTCCAATTTAGCAGACTTTAAGTATACCAGTTTAGTATACTAAAAGTACAATTGCAGGGTATTTATTATTAAGCACATACTTGGCGTGAAGTAAATGTATTTCAAATATATTTTAGTATATTTATTTTTCATTAGGGGTGCATCTTAAATGTCATAATGATTCATCTTCATTATCACTGATTCGTCTTTATTATCATGGTGTGATTCATTGTCCCACCTATGTGGGCAGTATTTTGTCTACATTGCCCTGATAATGAAGTCATATGAATAATTTATGCATTTATTAGTTCGATAATATCATTATAGTCAAGTATTTACATTGCAATAATTATATAGCACACTTGGAGGCACCTTGAAGGCATATGGCAGGAAAAAAATTAATACTGTATCACATTGCAGCTGTCTGCTCCAAATCACCAAGATATCCATCCATAACTGCTTTCTATATACCATTAAAAATGCAATGTGGCATAGCACCATGTACATAAAGTTCATATGTTTAAAACTCCTATGGTGCAGGGTCCTGTGAGTTCTGTTTCCGAGTGTGTTAAAATATGACACGTTGAGTGAGATCCATATTTTATCTTTATTTAGTGGATTACTATCAGCTGTGCAGCAGCTCCATGCATGTGCAGTTCATTCCCATCTGCATGTTTATGTGGTAATTCATGGCTTGTGTGATTTTATACACAGTCTTCAATGTATTCAGTTCACATAAGCTGTCATTTAGACTCGGTCGTGAATGTCTGGGCAGAAAGAGAAGCAAAACAACTTCACACATTTATAGCAACAGTTATTGTCTCCATATACACCAGTGGTTTCCTTGTAAAATCCACATTTTCTTTGCATGTTGCAGTTCTGCAGGTTTCAGATTTTATTCTAGTCTGTAATTATAAATCATTTTATGTAATTTTAGAAATATCATATTCTCCAAAATAAGTTTCAAATGTAGACTTATATGATATGTTTGGAGGTGTGAATTGGCTTTAAAGTCTAAAGATTATCTAATGCGTTTAGTATGTAAGCAATGACTGTGTTAGAATGATCTGACGTTAAGGGGAATATGATGAAAGACTCGCCTCTGTAGCCTCAACGTCTGTCGGCTTTTAGAAAAAAAACTTTTTAGCAGAGCACAACCACATGTTCACTCTCTCTCCTGCTTCTGTTTTTGTCCTTTATTCTGAGCTCCAGACTCTTGGTTGGGGTATTGTACTCCTACGTGGCAAACACACACACACACACACACACACACACACACACACACACACACACACACACACACTTATGCATGAACTCTCACACTCACGTAGGCCACTCTATGCAGAGAGAAAGGAAAAAATTAAGTGATGCATTTCATACATCTTATGTAATTGGGCTCAAGGATGAGGATTTTTTTTTCCTGTTTGTAGGATCATATATAGTACCTGTGTGTGTGTGTGTGTGTGTATACGTATGTGTATATAGACCCATGTATCATTGTTGAATCATTGATACACATATGCATATACATGTGTATATATTTATGTAAGTGTAGAATATGTATGTATATTGTTTTTTTTTATTATATATATATATATATATATATATATATATATATATATATATATATATATATATATATATATATATAAAAAATACCATGTATATATGTGTGTGTATATATCACAGTCTATGTTTATCTTTCACTTTTTTTTTTTTTTTTTTTTTTTCTGCGCTAATGTCATGATCGTGCAGTGGTAAAATGTGAAGGCCCATTGAAACTGTCACAGCACATAGAGAGCTGTTGAGTGTGTGTGTGTATTTAGCACAGCTCTGGTTTAACTAGGGCTGCTTGTGGTTTGGCCTCAGAGGAGATTTTGGGTTTGAGGGGGTTTAGGAGGAATTGCAGTGCAACAATAAAACTGGCAGGTGGGGCAGGTGTCTTTGAGTGTGTGTGTTTATGTATGACTGCTTGTGAGTTATTGCGGCGTGGGATGTTTGAAACAGCTGAATGCTGATGAAGGTGTAGCAGATTGTATGTAATGCTTTGTTATAGCAGTTTAAGATTAATGATCTTTGGCAAGACAGTCTGTGCAGCGTCGAGCAGATTTTAGTTCCCTGCCCCAGAAGACTGTAAGCTGAGACTCTTTAGGCTTTTCCTTGACACACTATTAATAAACCAATATATTACCTGACTGATTAAATGGCCAGTATTTGTTAATTGCTCGCCAAGACTATGTAATTTGATAAAATACAGTAAAAAATGTAATATTGTGACACATTATTACAATTTAAAAATTACTTTTCTATTTAAATATATTTAAAGATGTAATTTATTTTTGATTGCAAAGCTGAATTTTCAGCAGTCATTATTACAGTCATGTAATCCTTCAGAAATAATTATAAAATGCTGATTTGGTGTGCTGGCTGATGTTTTTTTTGTGGAAACCGTGGTACATTTTTCAGGATTCTTTGATGAATAGAAAGTTCAAAAGAACAGCAATTATTTGAAATAGTAATGTTTTGTAACATTATACATGCCTTTGATATCAGTTTCAATCAATTTAATTCGTTCTTGCTGACTGAAAGTATTAATTTCTTTAAAAAAAATGCCATGGCCATTTGTCTTTAGAAAATGTAGAAAGTTATATTGTAGTAAATGATGTTTTTAGCATTGACCGTTCTTCTCACTAAATATTAGATAATCATAGTCTGCCTTGATTAAACTAGCAGTTACGTAGTAATAGGGAAGGACTATGATCTGAGCAACCCCGTAATTCTGGGTTACCGCATCATCAGATCATTACTCCCATCGTCAGACTGTTAACCCAATAAAAGTTATATATCACCTTCTTACCGCTAATAGATAGTTACATACCAGCCAAGACATAAAAAGGATGGACTACTTTTATGGTGCTTTAATAATACTTTTTGGTCACTGTGAACTATCATTGTATGGAAGGGATATGTGAGAAGATTCTGTAAAAATTCTGTATTTGTGTTCCATGGAAAAATTACAATGTACGGGTTTGGAGCAACATGAGGGTGAGTTAAAAATGACACAATTTTCATTCCTGGGTAAATTGTTCCTTTAATTATAGTTTTGGTTGTGAATGCCATCTAGAAACTAGTATATTGCTCCAGAATGCAGATTTAGAGACTAAACTTAAGAAATTCTTGTGAGTTGGACACAACAGGTAAATGTATTTGACTTTTTTTGTTTTTTTAGATTTTTTTTAATAAAGTACTTTTCTAAACACATATAAATGAATAGTAAAATATTTTTTTCTTTTTCTCATGACATTTCTCAGCATTATGAGTAACTCACTTAAGCACATCTTTCCTAAACCAGATTCCTTAGGGTGAAATAAACTGTGATATATCTCTGAAGGCAATGCCAAACAAAGCAGCTTTCAAGCTCAGTTTTAACAGTCATTTTAGTAGAATACTGCCATATTGGCTTTGTGAATTTGGGTAATAACCATGAGCTAACAAATAAATTCACCAAGAATGTGTCAGAGACTTGGTTAAAAGATGCTTTGACATGTTTTGAGCCTTCTTGGCTTTGCTATTAAGGTTCCTTAAGTTGTAAGCATCGCTCATATTTGTAATTTATCAAGTGGCTGCCATTAGTCTGAGTGTTGGGTGATTGTCATTTGGTTTGAATATACTAAGGTTTTGGTTAAAGAACATTCCCTCACTCATATATGGGACTGAAATTTCATGAACATAGTTTCTGCACAAATCCTCAGTAATGTTGAATTTTAGTGATTTGTGCCAACATCCACCAATCCCTCCCCTCCCAGCTGATTCGATCGCCATGGTGATGGCACCCCACACTCTTGTAACCAAACATGTTATTCATTCCCAGGCCCTGGCCGTGGCCCGGTTCCCGGTTTTAGGAGAGCTTTCTCATGAGATGGGAGCACAAACAGACACATGGATTTCCAAATGGTTTAATCACCAGGACTATGAGGCCACAGTCTTAAAATGGTCTGGCTGTGAGAATAGTCCTCCCCACCCCACTAGTGGTCTCGGTTTCCCTTTAGTCTATTGCAGTAAAGTTCTTTTGTTCACCTTCGTCTTTCTCCTTTCTTTAGGGTGGGGTCTGTTCTCAGACATGTCTGCCTCAAGCATCTGACCCCTGGGTTTTGTCAGGTCTGGGTGGTGGTTTGATTATGTGCAGACCCTGCTTATGTAAGCTTAATTAACTATGTTTAATTGGGTAAGAGTTTTAATCCTGTTCCAGAACATTGTTAATGTGCAACACACATAAATTCATCACTTGTGTAAATTTTTGTAAGAATACAGGCTCATTGTTATGTCTGTGCCTAGAAAATGTAGTTGTTTTTTAAACTTTTGATTCATTTGTTAGAGCCATGTTGTATGACTAACAGTGCAAGAGAGATATCCAATTACAACTTCTGTACTTAAATGAAGAAAGCTGAAATCCCTCAAACCAAAGCTTATATTTAAGTAACACTTCCAATCACCAAAAAAAATAAAAATAAAAATACACTACTGTTCAAAAGTTTGGGGTTAGTAATATTTTAAAATGTTTTAAAAAGAAGTCTCTTATGGTTACCTATGCTGTAATTATTTGACCAAAAACAGTGATATTGTAAAATACTGAAATGTTGAAAACAGTTGTGTTGCTTAATATTTTTGTGGAAACCATGACACTTTTTTTTTTTCAGGATTCTTTTATTAATAGAAAGTTTAAAAGAACATGTATTTGAAATAGAAATGTTTTGTAACATTACAAATGTCTGTAGGAAACACATATTTACTATTAACTAAGAGTTTTCCCTCAATAAACTCCTAATTTGCTGCTTATTAATAGTTAGTAAGGTGGTTGTTAAGTTTAGGTCAGTTTAGGTAGAATATGGTCATGCAGAATAAGGCTTTAATATGAAAGTGAAAGTGACGTGACATGTGGCCAAGTATGGTGACCCATACTCGGAATTTGTGCTCTGCAATTAACCCATCCAAAGGGCACACACACAGCAGTGAACACACACGCACCGTGAACACACACCCGGAGCAGTGGGTAGCCATTTATGCTGCGCGGCCCGGGGAGCAGTTGGGGGTTCGGTGCCTTGCTCAAGGGCACCTTAGTCGTGGTATTGAGGGTGGAGAGAGCGCTGTACACTCACTCCCCCCACCTACAATTCCTGCCTTTAGGTTACGAGTCCGACTCTCTAACCATTAGGCTACGATATGTGCCTAATAAGTACTAATAAACAGTCAATATGCATGCTAATAAGCTACTTAATATTGAGAATTGGTCCTTAAAATAAACTGTTACCCAAATGTTTTTACTGACAATTTTGATCAATTTATTTTGTCCTTGCTGAGTAAAATTATTAATTTCCTTCCAAAAAAAACCAACACAACTTTTTTTTTTTAACCGTAGTGTATCATGAAGCTAAGTTTATGATGGTATCATGGATTTTATCATTATTTACATGTATATTTTTATTTACGTCATTATTTTTGCTAATAATTTTTCTTTTCATTTTTCCACTTATAATTCCGGCCTGTAATGAGCAATAGAAACATTCTTATGGCTTTGAATGGAAAATAGGACATAAGGTCTGTCTCTCTCTTCACATTCCTCTATGCTGGACAGTATGCCAGATGGTCCTGTCTGCTATTATCTTTAGGTAGAGTGTGTGTGGATAGGGGCCATGGGCACATATGGATGTCCAGCCACACTCCATTTGTCTTGACAAAACGTAGAGCTAGTGCAAAAATCGGAGATCCTATCTGCAATCACTTTTCTAATTTGCTTGCACTATAAAGAACCTTTAGTGTGACTCAACCATGTTGCCAAACAGTCGTCGTGACACAGTTTTCCTGCAGGATCTGTTAGTCTGTGTCTGGTAAAAATGCCTGAACAAAGATCTCATTTGTATGGTAGAAGGGAAGTTCAGCCGCAAATTACCTTGCCTGTGTGTCACAGCTCATAAGCAAAGACTAGTGTAATTACTAGTTTTGACCTAATTTTTTTTTCTTCCAGTCAAGTGCGTCTCGGAGACAGCAGCGCATGATAAAGAACAGAGAGTCTGCTTCTCTCTCCCGGAAGAAGAAAAAGGAGTATTTGCTGACGCTGGAGGCCCGTCTGAAGGTGGCGCTGTCAGAGAACGAGAAGCTGCACAATGAAAACGGCACATTGAAAAGACAAGTGGAAGGCCTGATGAGTGAGGTTTGTGTCCATCTACCTTGATCTCTGCAGGCTTTATTTAAAAAAAGATCTTAGATTATTAGCAGGCCCATTTTAAAGTCACTTTGAAATGAAAATTTGCCCTGTCTAAATGCACGTTATTGACCATATTGTGAACGATTCATCCATGCATATTTCATTTTCTAATATCTGTTTTGACCTCATAATTTCAAATCAAAATGTGTTAACTCGCTCTTCTCGCAAAAAATGACATGTTAACATTCACTGACATTCCTTTTCTCTTAAGAACTGTGTACTGAAAGCAACTGCGCCAAAACGTAGAGCTGTGTGTCTTATGGCTGTCCTGGTCTTCTTGGTCTTTAACATGGGTCCAATGAGGTAAATAATTTTTTCATTCCATTTCTGTATTTAAATTTGTCATGGATTGTAAAATGATTGCACTTTCAGATTGGTAAATGAATGGTCACATTAAATAATTTGTATAGGAAAGTACTTGGCAACACAAGGAAAACATGGTGGTCCCATTGGAAGATTCTTTTTCTAAAGCCTGACCACAACCCATATGCATCTGTTCTGAAGGCACCAGAAGGAATGTGTTATATAAAGGTTTATTTAATATCCTGACTTATTTTCTTTTGTTTGTCCCACCCAGTCTGCTTGGAGGAGACAGAGGGTCTACATTTCCTGCTGCCCCTGCTTTCAGTGGCAGACACCTGCTGGGCTTTTCCCCAGAGTCGGAGAAAAACTTAGAGTCAGAGAGGCCTCAGACTGATCCCTCTAACCCTGTGAACAGGTAACACCATTCTGTAGTTTTCTAAATTTTCATGAACACAGTCATGCTCGATGCTCTGTGTTTGGCTGGAAACACCTGAGACACTTACCTATCAATTCTTGCAGAGTCCATTTATGTTTTGGAAAACACGTCAGCACAGGTGCTGAGTGACTCTGTCCAAATGCCTGCGTAAGAGAACAAGGCCCTTGTTCTGCCTCACACACAAGTTTACATACTATGACTGGACAGCTATCTAAGTTTGTTGTTTTATCTACCCAGGGCAATGTTTTGAAAAGCAGTACTGGTTTCTCATGTCCAAAAAAATTGCTTCAACTACATGAAACTCATAGGAGTTCAAAAAACCCACATGAAAAGACGGATATTTAAAGACATGATTACTTTTAAAACCTGTATATGTGTTTTCTCAAAGACATTCATCAAGCACGGCGTAGTCAAATTTGAGTTACTTCACTCCCAGAGGTCATGTTTCAAACCTCCCGGGGCCTGGGTTAGACCAGATCACCAGCATTGCTAAGATTGTGAGAATTTTTTTGGGCTAAAACAGGTGGTGTTCCACAAGGCTGTATTTTAGGTCCGTTTTTATTTCCTTGCCTTGTCCTTTACTCTCTGGTGTTTCCACTAACATCCGTTCCAACGCTGGACTAAAGTTTCCTTTTCCAGCTTAAACTGGGTAATTGGTTCTTTGAAAGGCATCCTAGGGTTGGATTGTTTGAGATGATGGTTAGTTTTTTAGCTATCTGGGGAGCAAAGCAGGAAATGGAATTATGTAATTCAGCACTGGAGAATGAATGAAAGCATATAGATTGAGATCCAGATGTTGATTTTCCAAAGGGAGTTCATAAACACCTGCAAGAGCTTTAAAATCTCTTGTGAAATCTCTTGCTCCTGTATCATTCATCGGCATAATATGTATCACATTCCTAAAGAGTTGTATCCTAAATTTGCTGCCTGTGTCCCAGTCTGAGTTTGGATCTGTGCAGTTTGGATCTGTGCAGAGACTCTGTTTCTATGTAAAGTGTTTTTATTGTTGAGCATTGAATATATTAAGAACAGTTTAGTCTGCTGTTTTAATTTATTTCCTTCTTAAGCCCACAAAGTAATCCAGACTTCCCTTCTCCAGGGGATGAGCTTCTCTATGTCAGCAAAGATTGTGAGATATAGATCCAGCTTCCCAGAGCTTCAGTGTCACTCATCCCCAGCCAGAAGTGCTTGAGATGTCATTTCAGAGGCCACATGTTTCCTATTGCACTGAACTGTAAATGACTACATCATGGAGATTTACTGTTTTGTCGTTCATGCTTTATTTTAAGCACAGGTTCACTCTATCTGCGCTAAGTGTAAACTTGGCATGAGTTGTTGGCATTGTTCATTTATAGATTTTAAAGATCTTGTCTTTTCCCGTAGACAAGATAAGAAAGAACTATCTTGGCTTGCAGACTTGCACATGGTATTCTTTCAGATGTTAAGCCAACAGTTTATCAAGAGATGATTAAATCAAGAGCCTTGTAAAATTCCTTACGTTGTCATAGAATTAAAGCGTCCTTATAAAGATTCTGAACCCCCATTTTCCATTCTTTCCTTTGTTACACTTTCCTGTCTTTAATGTTGTTTTTATTCTTTCTCTTCCTCATAGGTTAGAGGATGTGGTATCAGAGCAGAAGGCTCTGATGGTGGTGAAGGATCCTCTGTATTTCAGAACTCCACCCCCTTGCCAGCCACCTGTCAACAGGACCAAGTGCATGAAGTCAGTACTGAGCATGTTTTACATCAGTTGATATTACCCCACTCCCTTTGATATTCAAATGCTAGATTTGCCCAGTCTGATCTGATCTGAACCGAACCGAAAAGGAATTTTTATTACAATAGCCCTAAACAACAGCTCTGGTGTTTAAACATCTGAGCTCTTTTGTGATGACAGTAAAAGATAATTGTAGCAGTCTTTCGATCATCCAACATCCGTTAGATCAGCTTTTTATAAAACAGTGCCGCTCCTTGATTATGATTGGATGAGTCATATTTGAAGCTGTTGTAAAATACTCTATAAACACACACCTGTGACCTCATTAATCAGTATCATGCACAAATTATCTGAATTATTGTTTTGTTGTTAAAAATTATACTTTTTTTTTTTTGTTGTTGCTGTGTGTTTATATGCAGTAACCATAGAACAGCTAAGGGACTGTAAACCACAGCTTCTTCAAGCTTATTGCTTTAATAAGCACCAAGCAGTATTTATATATTTTTTTATTCTTCTCAGTGTTCTCTGTTCATTTATTATGTAGCTTGGTTGCAATTTCAAATCCAATGTCCAACCATTCATCAAAAAACAGAAATAAGACCACAAGTATACATTCTTGTTACTTTTTTTATACTAAACTACACAGTTTTAGATGATATAATTATTCATATTACCACCTGACATCTTATGAAATCTGAAGTGATGTTTCTGCTCTTCATAACTATAGGATAGCGCATGAGTTGAGGGGCTGGGTACATCGTCACGAGGTTGAGCGGACCAAAACCCGCCGCATGAGCAACACTCAACACAGAGGCAGAACCATTCTGGTATGACCTAACAACTTCTAGTTTCTCCTCCTGAATTGTTTATCATTCTTTATTTTTTGCTTTATTTCTGATATTGTGGATAATCCGACCTAAAAATTGGATCTGAAAACCACATCAGATTTGCACGAACAAGAGACACCAAAGGGTCTTGACATTGTCCAGTGCAGTGACTGAAGAGCCTTGTTTGACATCTATTTCAGTGTGGCTCAAGTGCAGACACTGGGTTGCATATGTCCAACCCAGATACAGGCAGCTGAGAACCACCAGGATATAACGTTGTTTATTTTCTTTAAATAGATCTTCTAAATGTTTACATTGGAGATGAGACCCCTCTCTTTGCACCCTCTCCTTTCACACTGCTCATCTCTTTCACTCCTTTTTAACCCACTCTAAGTATAATCCAGTAGTCTTGGGAAAGTAAACAGCCCCCTTCCCCATTCTGCTGAGTCAATCTGTCTTTTCTCTCTCAGACTAATTTCCTTTTTCTTTTCTTTTTTTTTTTTCTTTTTTTTTTTTTTTTTTTTTATATACAGTCATTGCCAAGCTGAGTCTAATTTTCTTCAAAACCACTGTCAGTAGCTTTACTTAATTTGAATGTGTGTGTATAAACCCTCCCTGTTCTGAGCTTTAAAAGCCCTATATAAAAGTCAGCAGTCAACAGTTTCCACATCGTATAATAAATTCATGTTAATATTACAGTACTGTTAAAAAATTGGAGGTCAGTACATTTTTTAAAAATGTTTTTGAAGTTGAAGTCTCTTATGCTCACCACGTCTGGATTTATTTGATCATAAATACATGATCAAAAAAACAATAACACTCTGAAAAATTAATGCAATTTAAAACAACTTTTTTTTATTTGTTTGTTTTAATATATTTTAAATTTATTTCTGTAACGGAAAAGCTGAATTTTCAGCAGCTCTTTCTCCAGTCTTCAGTGTCACATGATGTTTCAGAAATCATTGTGATATGCTGATTTGGTGCTCAAGAAACATTCAACATTATTATTATTATTATTATTATTATTATCAATGATGAAAACAAATGTGCTGCTTATACATTTTGTGGAAACTGTGATACATTTTTTCAGGACTTTTGGATTAATAGAAAGTTCAAAAGACCAGTATTTTCTTGAAATAAAAATATTTACATCTGTAATGACATTATATTATAATACCGTACAGACATTATAACTGTCTTCACTGTTACCTTTGTTCAATGTAATATGTCCATGCTAAATACAAGTATTAATTTTTAATCAATCTTACTGACCCCAGACTTTTGACCGGTAGTGTATACCATTAAAAAAAAAAGTGTCTCAGTTTGACTATTCAATACACAGAAGCAGCATAAATGTATTAACACTGGAATCACAATGGTGGGAAAAGATGAATGGGTTCAGTTTCTTTGCTGTGTGTCTCATGCACAGAGGACAGAAAGTGCTGAATGCCATGACTACAGCACAATGTAGTTATCTACTTCTGTTTGTCCAGTTGTCCAGGTTCAGTCAAAGAGATTGCACTCACATGCAAGTAGTCAAAGGAGGCAAGGTGTTGTAAAAGATGTCAAAAAGTCACAAAGAATTGTCTTGAAATGTGCACACAAATGTGTTTTATTTCCTAGCCATACAACATATTGACTGCTGAAATGGTTACAAGTTTCACCAACAGCTATAAATCAATGAGACAATATAAGAGCAGAGATTAGCAGCATGGGTGAGGGTGGAGTAGCCTAGTGGTTTAAGATCTGGGCTGGAAACTGAGGTTCAAACCCTAAAAGGGTGTTTCGTAATCTATCACCATTGTGCACTTAAGCAAGATGCTTAACCGTTACTCCAGAGAGCCTATCCCTGTAAATTATCATGAGTGCTTTCTGTGGCATAACATCACATAAATGTTTCGCCAGCTTGGGTTGCCGATTCTCCACCTCAAAACTGTGTTCAAAAATTTTATATAAAAAATTAACAACAACTAAACTAGTTCCAGAAACCTTTCTTTTAGCCCCATTCTAGCTTAATGTGAAGCTGTACAATTTATGCAGGCATAATTAATCAGGCTGTACTTGTTTGCGTTAGTTCCTTATCATTTATTTTTATTAGATAACTAATAGTGAAAGCAGTTGGATGGACAGCTTGTTATGATTTAGAGAAACATAATGTGCAGCAAGTTGATTGTTTGAAAGGCTGCTCTGTGTTTGAAGTGTCTGCTTTATGTTGGGAAACTTCTTTGACAGACACAAGCGTACACGCATATCCACTGATAGCCATTTTCCACCGATAGGTTCCCATCGCCCAATCTGGAACCCTTCCATGCATTTCCACCACATTGAAGACCTTCTGTTCTGGAAAAATCTCCGGGACAGAAGACCTGGTGGTCTTAAACAGGAACTTCATAAACAACAAAAACAACTTCTCAAAGAAAACAAAACTAGATTGCTTCCACTATTATACGATGGTACTGCCACGTTGTTTGCTTACTGTCACCAGGATTGAGCCACTATGTAAATATTGTCGTCATGCAGGGTGCTGAGATGTTGGGTGATTGAAGATGGATGGGTGTGTTGACAGATGGCTGTTTCCCAGATTCTGTACACTGTCGACACAGAGCACAGAACTAAACAATGTCTGCGAGAGATGCTGTTTATCCGCATAACACACAATGACAGGAGCTCAAGTGCAGAGATATGAAAGCGAATATGAGCTCATGCACATTTCCATGTGTCTTACTGTGCATGCTTTATTCATTTGGTAAAAGGAAGTGACATTTTTATTTTCTTTGTCCAACAGAAAGCAGCAGATAAAAGGGCTGAGGTACCACAGATCATGACACAGATCCAGTACACGGATTCCTCTGAAAAGTAAGTTGTGTGAAGAATTTCCTGCAACATCATTCAGGCCAAACAGTGTATTATTTAGTCCCTGAGAGTCAGTCATTGGTTCTTGAGTCTGCAGTGTTGTATCAGTGCTTGTATAGCCTTTTTCATGGGGTATCATGTGTGAGAAATATTTCTGTCCTTTTATTTATAATGTAAACTTTATATAAATATTGTAATGTTCACTAATGTGCATTCTGAGAAATGATCTGAGGACCATTTGAATTTATGAATTACAAGACAACAGAGTGAAGTTTGAAGGCCAATTCATGATCTGCCAAAGTAGGTAGATTTGGCAGAAATTTGAAGAGTGTAGAGCTACAGAATTCTGTCGCAGCTTTCTATTTTCTCCTTTTTAATGTCATTTTTCAAAGCTGTTGTCAAGTCCAGTAGTAATGCCTGAGGGGGATTTCAAACTATGCCACACAAAATTGATTTCTTTTCTCATCTTTTTGTGCATCAGTATCAGTACATTTTATTTCAAGAATATGTTTCTTTTTTATTCATAATCTTTCATAATGAAATTGTAACACGCCTACAAAAACTTTTCTTACAATGTAATGTTCAGGTTTGTGTTAACCAATAGCCAGATTGCTATTTAAGCATTGTTTCAGGCTATTGTTGCACATCTTGCAGTCTTTAATAAAATATTTTGCTAGTAGTTAACACAATTACGAGATGTTCTCGAGGGAGAAATTGATACCAAGTCATGTCCCAGTAAAATAGCCACCCTGCAAGTGGATGCTGGTGTGTTTTAAGAGGGTAGACTTTCACAAAAGACTGCAAACTGCATTTTGAGATGCCCAGTTTTCACAGTTTTATCAATACCAGATGTATAAAATCAAGTCACTTGGAAATGTCACATTACAGTACAATGAATTATGAATTCCATTTCTGTTGACTTAAAATCTATCCTGCATTATTGGAAAAAAAAAACTAAACTGTTTTTACACCTTACAGACATATCCTCCTACATGTGTTTTTTTTTTTTTTTTTTTTGTTTGTTTTATCTTTTTATTTTGTTTTTTGGGTGGGCCACTTGCTGTCCCTCAGGGTAAATCATATTTTTGGCTGCTGTAGTTTGGCTGACCTCAACAGTGCTTTGGGCCAGAAATCAACATGGCTGTCATTCCATTGCTTCACACTGACAACAGGGGAAAGGCCACATTCACACAGGAAAGAAAGTGTTTTATTAAAAGATTCATGAGAACTGTAATTAGACTTTTCGCTTGCTCTGAGTTACAATAGGTATGCAAGTAAACTAGTACAGCTTTTTGAAAAGAAAATAAGTGGCGTATATAAAATTCCTTATTCAGTACAAGTTTTTACCTCCAGTAATAACATTAAAACAAGCACAGGCGGTTGTTATCAGTGGTGAAATGTAAATCAGAGTTTGAAGTGGTTGTATCCTGTATGCAGGACTCCCAGCAGTGAGCTGCAGGTGTATTATGCCCCGCACCGCACCTACAATGACTTCTTTGATGAACTCAACAGAAGAGGGGACACATTCTATGTGATCTCTTTCCGCCGGGTAAGTTGACCTCTCCATCTATCTGCCTATCTGTCTGTTCATCTGTCTATCTTCTTTCTATCGGACTGTGGCCACACATGGATGTGGTTAATTGGTTTTAGAGCCCACACAGCATCATAAAGGGACACTTGAGTCTCTTCCACCTTAATGGCATGTCAGAGAATCTTCTAGCAGGTTTTAGATCTTGGGAGGTCTTTTTCCGTTTGTAAACGATTGTTCTTGTTTGAAATAAAGCACACTGGTTCTTGTAATGCCAACTCAATAGTATTTGGCATGTCTCTGTGATATTCAGATGAATATATACAAGCTAGTAAACTGATTTGTGGGGGATTTTTTTTCTGTGTATAAAGTACAATACAAATTAAATTATATTATAAAATATATTACACTAATTACACTGTACACTAGCGTTCATAGGTTTATAATGTTGCAAAAAATTTGAAATAAATGCTGTTCTTTTGAACTTTCCGTTTCTATTACATTTAGCAATAAACTTCTCAGTCTGGCATTCCTGGTGCATTTATGATTCAGTGGCACCCACTGGATCCACTCAGATTTTCTGTCAGATGACCTGCACAATAGAACAGTTACTCAGTGGATTTGCCAAATTTTGAGATTCATGGCCTAGAATCATTAAATCTATTCAAGAGATTTGTTTGAGGCTGTTTGGATCAACTAAACAAGACTTTTTGTTTGTTCTTTGCAACATTTCATAGGCACGTGCGTCTTTATTTATTTATTTAATTTTTTTTTTTTTTTTTTTTGCTGTAATCACTTTGCTGCACATTATTTATTATTAGTGTTTTCAATGTCAGATTCACCAACCCTAATCATCACATACAAAAAGTGAGCTGATTTTTAATTTTTTTTTAAGGGCACATTTATAGTTTTTCTCTTTAAAACACTTTATTTTAGTCAATTTTTGCTGCTAGTTTTCATCTTTGTAATAGGTGAAAAGACTTAGTCAGCTCAGAGTTATTCAGATGACTCGGGCTTAATTTTTCGTGCACATGTACATGATCTCAAGCTGGGTGTCATTTCATTTGGAGTCAGACTGTATTTGTAGTAATCTGGTCATTTTTTTTTCTTTTTGTCTAATTGCATGCCATCTTTCATCAGTTCCTTCCTTATTCTTTGTATGTTTAAAGTTGTTTTTTTTCCCATAGCCTCAGTACCTGCTTTTGATTATTCACTCGGAAGATGTGAATAATGTTGGCCGACATATTTGAAAAAGAATCTTAAATCTCTTTTGCTAGAAAGGGAATGGCAGGCAGGCGTATCCACATTCAGACAAACCGCAGTGGCCCAAAGCAAAAAAGCAAAATTAGCGTAATGAAATATTTCACCGGTTCACATGGGATGTGACAGTAAATGGTTATCACTCTCTCTTTTCATCCTGATGATTTTTTGTAATGGCAAACAGGTCTCCACTTCTCTTTTTTGTGAAATTAAAACAAAGAAATGACTCATGTCAGTGACTCATAATCAGAAAATAAAGATGTTTTTGTAGACACTAAGGACTGTTTTGCCAACTGCTTTTTTTTCTCCATTTTTTTTCCAACTAAGCTTGATTTAAAGACTCAAAAATCAAAGTTGTCATTGTTTTTAGTGTTCATTAATCTCAACCAAACAAAATGAGCCCCATCATAGATGAGTTGAGCCAGATGTTTGATTGGTTTAGTCATATTCAGACACTGCCCTGTTTTTATGTTTGGTTAAATCTCAAGGTTTATTCAGTCTTTTGGGAAGTCAGACTTTCACAATATTGACTCCTCCAGAAACATCCTCAGATGTTGACCTCCATTTAAGAACCTAAAAAAAGGTCAAAGCCTAACCCATCAGGTTGCAATTCTAGCCATCTGAAACTCAAATGCATTAACTTCCAATGTATGAAAATGATCAGAAGAGTTTTGCTTTTGTTTTTCCCTAATATTGCATTATTAATTATCCACAGGATCTGGGGTCCAAAACGAAGTTTCATTTTGAATAAAGAAAAAACATTTGTAGAAAACCTCAGAAGTACAATACATTAGTGAAAAAATGAAAATTGTCACCTACCTTTTTTGATATACAAAAGAAAAAATAATGAATTCAAATAACATGGCCGAGTAAATAAAATATTTTTAAACATTATTTCTTTTAATTAAAGGAAATTGGTTGTTAATAGTTTCAGACAGAAATGAGAACATCAAAACATCAATGAGGAAATTCATTTGATATATTTTTCTTAATTTTTAATTTCAAAATGTGTTTATTTATTTTGTTTCCTAGGTTTCTGGGCATGTCTTAGAGATTTTGCTTGTCCTATTTTGTTTTTCTTTTCTCCCCTTCATGTGCAGTGAGGCCTGCATCTCTCTCTGGACTGTGTTTGCAACCTAATAGTGTTTATTTCATTGATCCATTGAATCAAGCTCTCTGATCTCCCAGAGTTGCTGCAAACTTTCAAACTGTGCTAGGGATGTTTCCATTGTCATCCTCATGTAAGCCGATCGTAATATCCTCTCCTTGCAGCTCCCTTTGAGCCTATCACACCTTAGAGTTGGTGGGAATTTTTAATATATATCTGAGATTGGTATACCTCATATCGTTCTCCACAGTCACTTGCCCTTTCACTCTTTATGTCACTCTTTTTCTACCTTTCCTCTTGTCGGCACTAAAATTGCACCCACAGGTTTCAGAGATATTCAAGGTCACCTGCAGGACACAAAGAAAGATCTTGGCCACTGCTCTTCCTAAAAGACCTCACTGTCATAATCTAGTCTAGGGAACCACATTGGTTTAGGGAAGAGGAAAATAAGCCAGAATAAGGTGTAGCACAGATGTTATAATTTTTGTGAAATTTAATGACGTATTTGATGTGGCAAGCACATCTTTTTAATCAGTAACAGAAATGAACACCCAAAAGTGAAAATTTTGTCTTCATTTTCTTTCCACAAGGTTTCTGTGGGTTTCTTAAGGTTTCTTAATTCACTCTTCCACAAATGAAGTCTTTAAAAGGGACTTGAATCAGAGCAGAAGTCTTAAATTCATAGTAATGCTAATAAACGTTGCATAAAAACTGCAAAAAAGTAATAGCTTCCTCAGTATTTTTGCCCATCCTTAATCCTATCTATTCTTGTTTTAATCAAACACTTCATTTTAATCAAATTCTCAGAAAGTAAGACGACTTGTCATTTTGCTCCTCAAGAAATCATGATTAATTGCACAATTTTTGTTCTCTAGAAACCCCATATTATCATGTAGTTCTAAAAAGGCAATTTTAATGAATGGGGAGCTCAACTCAACAATTGGAATCAATTAAAGACTGAAAATAAGGATTTGGAATGACATGAAGACGAATAATTAATTACAGAGTTTTTTTATTTTTGGGTAAACTATTTGAGTCCAATTGTGAATTTAATTTCCTGCACATCTTTAGTACAGTGATAACAGCTGGTATTAAGCACAAACACATTTACTGAAGTCTACATGACTCGACGTCACAAATTCATGACCCATTTCCCATCCATCACTCAGACGTGAGTGTTATTATAATCTCCAGCTTGTAGGCTTTCCTTTCCGTGTGGTTTTTGTCTTCAACTGGTGTGTGTCCTGACAAAAGAATGTCTCCAGTTGGTACAACTGAGTTGGACTAACATAGACAAATTTCTGACCTGATTATAGAAGTGTTACATGACACTCTCTAGGTCTTCAAATGTTAGTTTGCTTGCACTGAAAGAAATTGGCTGCTTTCTTCAGCAAATGTTAAGTGTATGTGCAATTGTGCATCAGAACATGAAATGGTTTTCAAGGAAAAGTATTAAGCAGCACAACTGCTTTCACAATTAATATTAACCATAATGTTTCTTGAGCACCAAATCAGCATATTAAAATGATTTCTGAAAAATTGTACGACACCGAAGACTGGAGTAATGGCTGCTGAAAACTAAGCTTTTTAAATTGTAAAAATATCTCACAGTATTATGTTTTTTTTTTTGTTTTTTTTTTACTGTATTTTTGATCAGAAGCATTAAAATAAGTTCTCACTTATTTTTGTCTCACTCTCACTGTCCAACACAATTAGACTTTTTCAGCAACCAAATTGATGCTTCAGACTTCTTAAACAGTGACCAGAGCAATTTAGCGATGTCCTCAGTAATGCAATAAACTCTTCTCATGCATGTGTTTTTGTGGCTGGCTGATGGCTGTTCCTCTTTTGCTTACAGGATCACCTCCTCCTTCCCGCCACCAACCACAACAAAGGCAGCCGCCCCAAGATGTCTGTGGTCCTGCCAGCTATGAATTACAATGGTAAGAGAAAAGAATTGTGAATGATCTTATTTTCTAATGAACGTTCATCTAATGCTAATAATAATAATCATTCCTTAAATTTATATTAAATCTATATTGTGTTGTTTTTGGCCTTGTATTAATCAAGATCCTTTGCAGTAAGTTGCGATATTGCATATTCTGTTCATGTTTAATGAAATTAAAATTGAATCAAAAAAAGAGACTGTTTATGACTATGGATGTTTTTTGCTGTGTCTAGGCAATTATTAACTGATTTTTATTAACTGTATCACTGTTTGTTAGCATGTCACGCAATGAGCACTGCTTTTTTTTACGGTGTGTTTTTGCTAAGTTGACAGTAGTTAAACTTGGAAAAAAAAAAACATCTTTTGACTGGCAACATAGACCTCAGTTTAAATTTCAACACTCATCCTACACTCAAAACCACCATAGCCCAGACTTGCCCTGTTCTTAGACCACTGCAGTTTATGACTGTGAGCTAATGAGATCACAGTCAGATCCTTGTCCTTAAAACCAGAATGGTGTCTCCACTCACAGCAGGCCTGCAGCCTCTGATTACAAAACTTCTGGGTGAGAATGTTCCACTCAGAGTCCTGACAGGGGACCAGTACAAAAGAGCTCCCAGAGTTAATGACATATTAATGAGCCCTGCGGGAGATTGGATTGAGTTCTGGCATCTGATTGATTTATGTAGTTTGTGTGTGTTCATTTATTCATTGTCATAATATCATTAATTCACGTGTATTTATATAATATTAAATTATAAAAAGTATAATATTAATATGAAATAATAATATTATGAAATAATATGATATTGTATATTTTGTAATATTGTGTGTATATACACACACATATATGTATGTATATGTGTATGTGTGTGTGTGTGTGTGTGTGTGTGTGTGTATATATTACCCTTGGTAAATATGAGAAACGGTGTCTGTGAAAATAAATCTGCATTGTTTATCCTTTTGATCTTTCATTCAAAAAATTCACAAAATTCTAACCTATCATTGAAGTAAAACAATTGAAAGTGGGGGGAAAATCTCATTGTGAAATAAATGCTTTCTCTAGTTCATGTTGGCCACAATTATTGGCACCCAATTATTGCAACGTCCTTTTTCCAAGATAACAGCTCTGAGTTTTCTCCTGTAATGCCTGAAGAGTTTGGAGAACACCTGATGAGATCAGAGACCATTCCTTCATCCAGAATCTCTCCAGATCCTTCAGATTCACAGCTCCATGTTGGTGCTTCTTCTCTTCATTTCACCCTTTTTTTTTTCCATAGGGTTCAGGTCAGAGAACTAGGACAGCCATGGCAGAAGCTTCATTTTGTGCTCAGTGACCGATTTTTGTGTTGATTTTGATGTTTGTTTTGGATTATTGTCCTGATGGAAGATCCAACCACTGCTCATTATAAGATTTCTTACAGAGGCAGTCAGGTTTAGATTTTTTATCTGTTGGTATTTGATAGAATCCGTGATGCCATGCATCTGAACAAGACGTCCAGGACCTCCAGCAGAAAAACAGACCCACAACATTAAAGATCCAGCAGTATATTTAACTGTGGGCATGGGGTACTTTTTATCCCTGTTTGTACTAAACCTATCTGGTGGGTTAGCTAGCAAAAAGCTCTTTTTTTTTTTATTATTTTTTTATTTTATTTTTTTCATCTGACCATAGAAGCCAGTGCCATTTGAAGCCCCAGTCGTGTCTGACAACTGAATATGCTGCAGTTTGTTTCTGGATGAGCGAGGAGAATTTTTCTTGAAACCCTCCCAAACAACATGTGCTGATGTAGTGGCTGTTGAAATTTTCTTTTTTTTTTATGCTTTCTGACCCCAAGGCTCGACTAATCTCTCCAATTCTCCAGCTGTGATCCTTGGAGAGTCTTTGTCCATTCAAACTCTCCTCCTCAGCGTGCATTAGGACAATATAGACACATGTCCTCTTCCATTTGAAACATCTTTAGTTGATTGGAACCTCTTAATTATTCCCCTGATGGTGGAAATGGGGGTTTTCAATGCTTTAACTCTTTTCTTAAAGCCACTTTCTGTTTTGTGAAGCTCAACAATCTTGTTCTGCACATCAGAAATATATTCTTTGGTTTTACTCCTTGTGATGGATGATTAAGGGAATTTGGCCTTTGTGTTCCTCATATTTATAATTCTGTGAAAGAGGAAGTCATGGCTGGACAATTTCATGCTCCTAATCACCCTGGTGTGCTAAAAAAAATTAAATATGAATGGGAATATACTTCAGAGATATTTTACTCATAAGAATTTCTAGGGGTGCCAATAATTGTGGCCAACATGCATTGGAGAAAAACATTTTTTTCATCGTGAGATTTGTTTTTCCCCACTTTCAGTTGTTTTACTTCAATGAAAGGTTAGAATTTTTGTGAATTTTTTGAATGAAAGATCAAAAGGATAAACAATGCAGATTTATTTTCACAGCCACCTTTGTTCATATTTACCAACGGTGCCAATATTAGTGGACCTCGGTAAATGTTTCATGTTCAAAAATAAAATTTGTTCTCTGAATGACTAATTTGCTGTTAAACTCCTCATATGAATATCTGCATGACATGTATAATTCAGTTTAGACAGTTTGCATGAATTTCAGTGTCTGTGGTATGAGAATGATCGTTGCGAGATGCTGAAGAAGTAAACGAGTCTCTTTGAGAGAGCTGTGAGGGAGATCCGTGTTGCCAGATCCAGCTATTATAAGCATTTTTAGACTTGCCTTTTCCACTTAATTTGACACTTTAGAAAGTTAATAAAGCTCAGCGATATCTTTAGCTTATCTTATTTGAAAAAAAATTGAAATAATTTCGGTTTATTTTTTGTTTTTAATAACAATATCGGGCAACACTGCATCTCCGGCACTCAAACTGACAGTAATCAAAAAAGCCCATGGCATAGACAGGTTATTGCTGACAGGATACGACACTCGGTAAACCCCAGTACTGCAGATATAAAAGCAATATTGTATGTCTTCCTCAGACGTAATATTTGATCTGTGCATCAGCATCGGGTGGGAATAACGTTATAATCTTGTTCGCGTTAGAGAAAGCTAACGTTACTTATATGTAGGCTATGCACAGGGAAAGCAATCATGAAGACAATGAATTAAACATAAACACAGCTTTTGGTTTACCAGATTTTCCGAATATATACTGGCCCTGATGATCATCATGTATACTTCCCATTTCTGTAAATCCGTTTTTGTGAATGAAATTGTCAATGAATGCCTCTCTCAAGGCGTTATGTTGGCCTTGTCTACAGCCGCTAGCGGCACCTGCTGGTGAGGCTGACTAACAGCAGATGGTGATCTACTGCTTTTCCTGCAGTTCCCGGATGTACGGTGTTGAACTTTCTGTCGTATTTTAACCATTGAATTTGTGGAGGCGAATTTGTAAAGCGAAATAAAATGGACTGACAATTACCTGTTGAATATTATAGGTCGTATTTTTAAACAGACTGAATGTTTTGGAAGTGAAATATGAAAGGTGAATATGGATTATTAAAATTTTTATAATGAAAATGTATGTGAAATGTTTTTGAATTGAAATATTCTCAGTTTAAACATTCAACCATGTTGCATTTCAGCCCATAAAAATGCAAGCTCTAAAAATACAATGCATTAAAATGCAAGCAGGGTTAATCCAATGTATATTTTTTTTCAATTAGTGCAATTCAACAAGCTTTTTATTTCAAATACTTTAGTCATTATTTTACTTCCATATATGAAAGTCAAAGAGAGAACTGTTTTGAAATTTGATGGGTGTCTAATCATTTCTGTAAACGTTCCATTCCTTTTAATAAATTTCTTTGCTTTAATTTCTTGGCTGTGGTCACAGTATCAGATTAGATTAGCCCATACTGAACTCACGAAGGGAAATGTGATATACTGACCTTTCAGTGTGAACAGACTTTTGTGAAAGATGAGTTTTAAGCCCTTTTGAAAGAATATTGATAGAAGTATAATCAATATAGTCATTCCTACTATGATTTTGGTAGTACCATGTGTGAGTGCTTGACAAACAGGACAAATGCCCCTAACTTTTAGTAGTTATCTCAGTTGCTTATTTGAGTCTCTGTTCTAGTGTATGCAATCATGAGAATAATCGCAGACACAAGGACAGATTGCAAACCTGTTTTAATAAAGTTTGAAATTTTTCCGACCAGTCACTAGGTGTGCAAACTGTTCCAGCTATAGAGCCACAGCCGATTAAAATTGTGAGAAAGAGAAGTATTAGGAAGCAGGGGTAAAAAAAAAAATTCTCTCCAAAAATGAGGGCATGTGCTCCATGTTGTTTAATGACAAGAATAAACATTCCAGTTGCTATGTGCGTGAGCTTGTGTGAGAATGCAATGTCTGGGAAGAGCTTGATCTTGTAATTGACGCACATAGTCTGCGATTAGTTGTGTAGTTTGCACACCAGCTCGACGGAAAAAAAGAAACCTGACATATTTTAAAGATCATAGACTTAAATTGTTTATGTAACCCAAATCTAAGTATTCCCTCTTGAGAGGACGGCCGAGCATTGTGTACTCTGCATCCGTTTTTTCTGACTCCATCCTGTGTTGATTTAAAAATACATGTTCAAAGTTGGGTTTCACATGGTTTTATTAAGAGAAAAACTTTTGGACAACTCAGAACAGAAGTCTATTTTCTGAAATTGCCCCCAGCTGATTCTGTTCCATTCTACACGCTCAAGCTTGTGTGTTTGGGTCGGTGTGTTTTCCACCGCATGTGATGCAGGGATGGAGGAAAAACCTTTCTGTTGTTCATCAGTGTTTTCAAGGTGGTTGATTTCTATCTTGAAAACAACATGAATAACAAAACAATAGTTTTTCATCTCCATCAATTTCAATTTCATGTTTTGTTTGGAAACTATTGTTGCAGTGCCTGGCAGTGTCAGTACATATATTATCTGTTCTCTTTCGCTATCTTCCCCGTGGGAGTTATGAGTCAGCATTATAATCGTTTGTGAATGTTGGAGATTATGATGATCATCATATTCACTTTTCTTTGTTTGTTCGTGCACTGCACACATTTCGAAGTCATATCATGAACATTTTTACTCTGCAGTCACAGGCATTGCTTTATAAGCAAAAGCCTAATTCAGGAAAGAAAAGTTCAGCTACAAAGTAAAATTTTGTCCTTTACTCACCTCAAATCATAGTATATGTCTGAAAAGATATTTATATATAATTTTTCTCTCCAGTAAGCCGTTAACTCAAAAAATACTGATAAATGAGTCAAACTTGAGAACCAAATCAGTGAAAGATTTGTTGTTTTAAGATGACCTGGTTCATCTGGTTCATGAATTGGACAGAACAATTCATATTGAATCAGTTCTCAGCTTATATTTGGTCAAATTTTATGTTTTTGGGCAAGCTCTACATCTTAAACTGTCAGTTATGAGGGAAAGTGAGTTTGGCTGGAATCTCAAAGGTTCGCAACCACAGCCTCATCAGGAATTTACCCTTGAGTCCACATGTTGCCTTAATCAGTATTTTAAATGATGTTTGGAAAGTCAGGCATAGTACCAGACATATCCAAAGGGAATTCACTTAACGAAAAGCCTTCTGTGAGAATGGAAAATGACATTTCTGACATATTGAAAACTTATTTTGTGTGTGTGTGTGTGTGTATATATATATATGTGTGTGTATGTATGTATGTGTGTGTATATATATATATATATATATATATATATATATATATATATATATATATATATATATATATATATATAGGACAGAAAATATTGTATTTTAATATGTGATGACGTGTACAGCTCAGCGGTTCGGTGTCATTGAGATGATTGCTGTAACCCGTCATCTGTGATGATTTCTGCAGCACTGCTGAGCACCTGTGAAAATGCACTTTTTGTGAGATATTGAAACTTTATCCCATAACATTGACTATTCAGTGGTGGTATTAGAGATAGATGGGGAAGATTTTGGTTTCAGGAACACGCCAGAAAGACTCTGACAGTTAGGTTTACTGTAAATCACCGGTTTTGAGATCATCATTGTGGGTGTGCGGCTGAAGCGCTCGTCAGGAACGAGTGTAGGATGCGTAAATGTATTCACCAGTAAGGGCTGGAAAAGTGCTTTAGATTGACCTACCGTGATGCTCTCCAGTCTATAAAGTTTTTATCAGTGCTGGAGCGATTCGCACAAGTCTGGTGTAAAAGTTACTATCCTGCCGCCCATATGCTGTGCATGTATGTGAAGTATAGATAGCTGTCCTTATAGAAGATAGACTATAGAACATCTGTAATGAGTGTAAACCATCATGCTTTTAATGGTTCCTTACAACATACTCATTGCTTGTATTTGACGAGTGCTTTTATGAGTCTGTCAAAACATGGGAAAAGAAGTCACGGCCTGACCTTCGCTTCCAGAGATAAAGGATGATCTGTGTTGCTTACGTATTTTAGAATGCAATCTGGTACTTAAATACCAGTAGATTTTGGTGAGTAAATGTGTTATTGCCTGTCAACGCTGGCATGATACAGCAATGTTTTTTTCTTTTTAATGGATTTTGTTTTTATCTATAATTTCTCTTCTGCATTATCTTATTACAGTTTAAATCAAAATATTGTCATTTTTGTTATCTATTTGAGGATTTGCTGAAATTCCTTTTTGGGTTTATGAATTATCCAGCACATTGGGGATAAATTTTGTAGCTTTTAAATTTGCTGTGTACAAATATTTCGACTTGACTTAAAGATTCACTGTCCCCACAGTCTGGAAAACTGGGAAAATCCAGAAAAAATGCAATTTTATAATTGTGATCTCCAGGCTGGGAAAAATCATAGGAATTAGTAAAATGTTCAAACATTTGGGTTTGGTAAGATTTTTTGTTTTTATTTAATCAAACATCCAGTCATTTCATTAAATATTATTTATATTCATAATAACTGTCTTCTATTTTAATCTATTTTAAAATATAATTTATTCCTGTGATGCAAAGCTGAGTTTTCAGCAGTCATTATCCCCAGTGTCACATGATCCTTCAGAAATCATTCTAAAATGCTGATTTGTTGCTTAAGTAATATTTCTTATTATTGACAATGTTGAAAACAGTTGCTGCTAAATATTTTTGTGGAAACTGTGATACTTTTTTTGTGATTCACTGATGAATACAAAGTTCAAAATAATGTAATTTATTTGAAATAGAAATCTTTTGTAACATAAATTTCTTTACTGTCAAGTTTGATCAGTCTTGCTGAATAAAAGTATTAACTTAAAAACAAAGTCTTACTGACCTCAAACTTTTGAACGGTAGTGCACCTTTCCTTAACCCCATTTTCTTTCATGTGGGAGTCATCATATGTTGTGTTTACTGCTATGTGAAGATAAAGGCCATCGTGTGACTTGACCTCAATGAACCCTTTGTGTGAAAGGAGCCCCTAAAATGCCTCTTAACCTCCACAGGCCACCCTGCACATCACCTGCATTTCTTTAACAATTACTTCCACATACAACTGAGCACCGAGTGCTGTTTTATGATTATTTGTATTTTCTGTGCTAATACAATGACTTTTCTGTCTCACTGCAGAGAGCATCATAAAAGACAAAGATTTCGAGGTGATGATGCAGATCGACTGTGAGGTCATGGACACCAGGATCCTCCACATCAAGTCGTCTACTATTCCACCCATCTTGCGGGTCAATCAGACTGACACAGACACTTTCTATCACACGGCCCCCAACAACAACCAGCCTGCGGCCCCTGTTGGAGTCCTCATGGGTTCTTCTTAGTCTCAGCTATCCATCTTATCAATCTTGTTTTGTTGTGAATTATCCATTTTTTTTCACCATCATCCATGTCGTTACATAATAAGCATTTTGTGTGCATTTTTTGTGACTCTTCTTATTCGAGTTGCATACCAGGATCTTGGTAATCAACTACCAAACCACCAAAATAATGGTCAACAATTCCTCTTGAAGGCACCTCTTCAAAATGCAGCAAGTAAGCCATTCAGTACAGATCACAGTCTTTATTCTAGGCTATTGATTTCACCAACTACTGGTATTTATATTTATGTACACTTCATACAAAGTGACTTCAAGCACATTCAAGTCTGTTTGTGCTCTACCAGCTGAACTACAGAAGCATTCATTATCCAAATCTCACAAACCAAAGTGCGATCTGGCTCGATTATTAAACACTTTTCTGCTGTATGTGGTAGGGAATTGTTTTTCATTTTGTTTGCACTGTGCTTGCTTTGTTTATAAAATTAATTCAAATGAATATTTATGAAGGTTTATTATTTGTACCAAGCTTGTTTGGTACACATTTAATGGTCATATTCAGCAACATATTCTTCAAAACCACTATCCTCAACCTGTTTTTCTGTTTTTGTTTCGTTTTTCATGTTTGTTTTTTTGCTATGCTTTTTGTTTGATGTTTTTGTTTGACATTGCTATTGAATAGAAAAGTAGAAAGATGGATTATTTGCATTTTTGAGTCAGTAAAGGAGGCATTTTGTATAATTGACTTTCCATTTGATGGATCTGATTCAGGACAGCTAAAAATATATATTAAGTATTTAGATAATACTTCTGCTTTATACTTGGACTTTGAAGGTTAATCATTTTAGACTAATTCTAATTGGAATAGCAGTTTGGGGTTGGGGGTCTTATGCAACATCTGTCAGTTCTTTTTAATGTATTTCATGCCTTCATGGTTTTCTTAGTGGCTTAATTGCACTTTAAATGAGGTGTGCTTAACATAATAGTTGTTAACAAAATACTGGCTGTTAATTTGAAGTTGTGGAAGAGACACAAATTATTAATGTTAATTTGTACCTCATTTGTCCTTGATCAGTGTGTATTTGTGTCTATTATTCTAGCCTATTTAGCCGTGCACTTGTTTCTTGTCCTGTACATGATGCCGTAGTCAGTTATTATTTGAAAGCAACGTGATTATTAGCTTGTTATTTCCAATCTGTCGTCACTTTCACTGAATACAATTTGAATTTCAGTTTCCAAACTTAACTCAGGTGAAGCTTTGTTCTCAAAATGTGGATCATATTTTAGAGTGTTTAGTGAGAAAATTTCACATTATGTCCTTAGTATTGCAGGAGAACTGTCTAATTTATTTTTCATCAAATCCCTTTTTCCTCTCTGAGCAGCATTTTTATTTTTAATATATTTAATTTCTGCATTTTTGGAAAGTTTTTTTTGTTTATTCACACAGTGACAGCGATGAAAGCTATTTTGTAACAATGCAAAGAAATAAACACTGGACTCAAGGTTGTGGGTGATTTGTGTGTATCTTTTGTTTTTAGGACGTGACAGAGTCTTATGTCAGTCTGAATTTGCTCTCTGAAATTGAAGGTTTGTGTAAATGTGGGGTCTGAGGCACTGTAAAGTGCTGATTATAGGTAATTTAAAAGGCTGGGGTAAACAGTGTTTTAGGGTTAAAGTATGGTAGATGTGTTTTGTTTGTCCAGATTTAGCTCTGTGGATCAAGGGGTTTACAGTGTAGCACTTTGCTCTCATCTACAGTAAGTGACCAATGAGAAGATCTGTGCTGAGAACACACTTTCACTTGACATCTTTACTATTAAAGGAAATCCAGAGGCAAATGTCTTATTTCAATTCATTTTATTGCAGCCATTTTCTGAGTCTGACAAAGATTTGAAGTTAAGTGCTAAAAGATGAAATGAAATTGCAATAAAATATGCATAAAAAGATTACAAACAGTACTGAAATTTCTGTTAAAATGTATCAAACGTACTGAGGAAAAAAAAAACAACACATGGAAAATGTGCCCCAAACACTGTCTACTCTTGTTTTACTGAAATGATACAAATGCAAACTTTTTTTTTTTATCACATACGCAAGTGATAGTTTGTATAAAAAACAAAAAAACAAAAACAGCTTTGAGATATGTTTATGAAAATACAAATTGTATTTTTTACATTCATCAATCCCATGTTTTAGTTTTTATATTACAGTATGTACAATGTATTCTACTGGATTTAAGAATACAACACCTCAAAACTTATGCCAGCCTTAAAAGAGGTACAGCTATAAACATAAAGAGGTTCGTTTTCATAGTGCAAAAGCAAGCGACAATATCTAAAGAAGAGGGCATCAATTCAAACTGTAAAGCTCATGTAGCTGCAGCGTTTGGGTGTTCAGAAATCCATTAATCAAGTTGTTTTTCTTTGTTTTCAACATGAATGTAACAATATGGGTCCGTTTTAACACTTTGAAAACATAACAGCATATTAATAAGTACATTAAACTACATGAAGTTAAGTAAAGCTGAGTGAACTGATCCACAATCCACTTAAACACATTTACGTTTTCTTCTACTTTGTGCAAAGGACATACTTGCTCTGGTCTACAGTGGATCTACATATGCAAACTGAATATTATATGTGACCTGATGTCCATTATCCCAGGCATACAACACCCTCTCTTTGGGGTTGTAATCGATTTGAGTGATGTAAGTACAGTTGTTGCTGAAAGGCAGGTGAGGGATCACCTGAGTGTTAGTGTGGGTATCAAAGGCGTAGGATAAATTGGTGTCGTGCTGATTGTAGCTATCCGTCGCGTAA
This sequence comes from Spinibarbus caldwelli, assembly GCA_039654775.1. NCBI lineage: Eukaryota > Metazoa > Chordata > Actinopteri > Cypriniformes > Cyprinidae > Spinibarbus > Spinibarbus caldwelli. Next base: position 21,365,664 of record CM077241.1, on the reverse strand, counting down.
AGAACGCCGCATACGATGAAGCAATTACCGTAGCGATTGCGTCGAAGCCCCGTCCTCCATGTGGTTTCACGCTTCATGCTTAGATCAATGGGGTTCAGGCGGCTCAAGACGATCATTTCCTGCAAGAAGCCCTCGTCGTCCATTGCTGGGTAGATCACCCAAAGTCCGCTTTCGTCGACGGCCAGATCCATGTCCGAGTTTCCTCTCCATCTCCACGTGGACATGTCGTCGTTATCAAACACTGCGTCGTGCAGCATGGTCCAGGCAGCCACGTAACGCAACCGCAAGTCGTACTTAATAATGTCTCGAGAGAATGCGCGGTTGTAATAGAAAGCACCTTTGTAGACCACGTGACCGGTGCCGATCCAGTTATAAGGCAGCTTGTAGGAATTAGTGACGCGGCCTTGAATAAAAGTAAGAAAACAAAACCAGTAAAATTGCTTATTTATAATTTTTATCTGAAATAAAGAGCCATACCTTGTTTGAAAACATCCATGTTGCGGAATTCCAGAAGGTTGTTGCCATAGTAATAGTTTGTGACATAGATTTTGTCATCTTGAGCCAGTGGATCCTTCATCCAAGCGCCCTCATTACGACCGTATGTATTGTGTGTGACAGGCTCTGAGATTGTGGCCAAAGTGTCCTTACACATTCCTGCAAACAAAACCCAGAATTATGTTGGTGTTTTATTCATTTTTGTGCCAAACTATGCAAAATTTCGCAATTCAACTCTGACATTTCTAACAGCAGTTTTAGTTTTACAGCATCATCGGTTTAAGTGATGATGGAAAATGTTTAGCTTTCATAAATTGGTTCAATTATTTATGAATGAAAAATTTTTAGAATTCTAAATGTAAGAATATATATTTTATTGTATTTATTAATATTAATATTTTTACTTTTATAATGTGTACAGTTATTTAAAAAATAATATTTAAAAATAATACTAAATTTTAATTAATAAAATTAGTATTTCCAAATTAAGTCTATTTTGTATAAATTTACACTACCAAAGTTTTTGAACAGTAAGATTTTTAATGTTTTTTAAAGAAGTCTCTTCTGCTCACCAAGCCTGCATTTATTTGATCCAAAGTACAGCGAGAACAGTAAAATTTTGAAATATTTTTACTATTTAAAATAACTGTATTCTATTTTAAAATATTTTAAAATCTAATTACTCCAGTCTTCAGTGTCACATGATCCTTCAGAAATCATTCTGCTATGCTGATTTGCTGTTCAAGAAACATTTTTTTATTATTATTATTATCAATATTTAAAACAGTTGAGTACATTTATTTTTTCAGGATTCTTTGATGAATAGAAAGATTCAAAGATCAGCATTTATCTGAAATAAAAAGCTTTTGTAACATTATACACTATACCATTCAAAAGCTTGGAGTCAGTATAATTTTTTTTTTATAAAAGAAATTATAGAATTTAATATTTTTATTTTGCAAGGATGCTTTAAATTGATCAAAAGTGACGCTAAAGACATTTATAATGTTACAAAAGATTTCTATTTCAGATAAATGCTGTTCTTCTGAACTTTCTATTCAACAAAGAAACCTGAAAAAAAATCTACTCCGCTGTTTTCAACATAATAATAATAAATGTTTTTGAGCAGCAAATCAGAATATTAGAATGATTTCTGAAGGATCATGTGACTGGAGTAATGATGCTAAAATTTCAGCTTTGAAATCACAGGAATAAATTACATTTTAATATATATTTAAATAGAAAACAGTTATTTTAAATAGTAAAAGTATTTCAAAATTGTACTGTTTTCGCTGTACTTTGGATCAAATAAATGCAGGCTTGGTGAGCAGAAGAGACTTTAAAAAAACATAAAAAAATCTTACTGTTCAAAAACTTTTGACTGGTAGTGTATGCACACACACATATAATTAATTTACATTCATTTTAACATTTATAATAAAAATCATAATAAATAAACCATAATAAAATAAAAAACATAAAATAATGAAATGAAATAAATAACAAGAACATCATAAAGCTATACCTGGCTTCTTTTGATGTTCCTCTACCACGTGCTCTACAACCACAGTTTTTACAGCTTTCCCTCTTTCCATTTCCTCCTCTACCACTACCTCTTCCTCTTCATCCCAGCTTATGCTATATTTGCGTTTGCCAGGTTTGCTTGTGGTTGTAGTTGTTGTTGTGGTAGTTTTTGTAGTGGTCATCAAAGACGGCACTGAGGTTAATGTCTTTTTAGGAGTCATCTTGGGTAAGTGGCCAACTGAGTCTGTCTTGCTTTTAATAACATGAGGTGAAGTCACAATGGTAGTAGCAGCTCTTGTGTGAGCACTTGATCCCAATGAGCTTTCTGTGACTGTTAAAGTGTCTGAATGAGGAGACGATAATGGTGTTATTCTTCTAAACGTGCTTTGAGTTAAACTCTCCATTGAAAGCATTGAAGCATTTTCTTTCAGATTTTCCTTGGTAACAATTCCATTTTCAGTCACAGAAGATACAGATGTTTCCTTTTCAGCGGTCCCGTTGGTGGTGATCTCTTTCAGGGTTGGCTCTGCAGCCACCACTTTAGCAGCAGCTGCTGTGACTGACTCATTTGTTTTTATGTGGCCCAGATTGGATGACCTGACCAGCATGTTTTGAGCTTGTCTTACAGATGGAGTTGAGGGCTCCATGTTGCTTGCCTGCATTTTTTTGATGATGGTTTGAGGTATAATACGTTCTTTGTGGATGGTGACCTTCAAATGATCCATCACAGCAGGTGTTGGTGTGGTTCTTTCATCTCCTTTGGAGTTGTCTGTGGTGGAACGACTGGTTTGAGTCCGAGCGGATATTGGTTCAGTAGGCGTTTTAATCGGCAAGGCAGAGTCCAACAGTCCAGTAAATGGAGTTTGAAGGCCATCTCTCCCTTTTGAGACTTCACTCTTGGGTTTTGGTCGGACAGACCACGCCTTGATGACCGGCCTAAAGTGGCGAGTTTTGTGATGAAGGAGCTGCTCGTCGGCAAAGAGATCAATTGGGCCTTCACCACTGTGATTATCATATACTGAAATGAAGAACAAAAAAGGGCTTTCACAGCAATGCCACAGAAGAACCAATTTAGGTTTCCCATAAAATCTTTCAGTTAACTTTTTTCCCCCGATATAAAGAACGTTTTGTGCAATAGAAAAGTTCTATATATGTTAAAGCTTATTCATGAAACCACAGTTACCAATTAAGAACTTTCATTTTTAAAACTGTAGGCAAATTTTTCTCTTTCTGAGAACTTTGAAGGTAGATGTTGAAATCACGGAGTTATACTTACAGTTCTCCTCTGTGTCTGGCTCATCCACTGGGTCAGATTTATAGTATGTGATCCCTCTAACAATTATTTTTGGTTGCTTCTCCCTTCCTTGGCGCTCTTGTTCTTGCAAAGTTGCGACAGCCTTGTTTAGATCTGATCCGCTACTCTTCAGAAGATCTCCCACAAACTTTTCCTCATATTTACTCTGTTAAGTACATCAGAGGACACTGTGATACTGTAGACTTTATGCGATAAAGTGATAGTTCACCCAAAAATTTAAATTCTGTCATCATTTACTCACCCTCACATCATTTCAAAGCCACAAGACCTAAAATATTTTTTAAAGAAACCTGAGGTTTCTGTCCCTTCATTGAAAGTCCAGGTAAACAAAAATTAGAAGATTACACACAAAAGGTCATAAAGGCATTGTAAAATTAATAAATTGGTTTAATCCAAGTCTTGTGAAGAGATAAGATTGATTTATATGATGAATACATTTAATTTAGGCTTTTTTTCACATAATATATATAATGTGAAACTTGTGAATCACACAGTAGAACAAACTTCATTGGTTCTCACGTATGTACATCTGAGCTTCTGTGTTTACCATATGTGATGTGTTCTGTGTACGTATATGTCAATTATTGTTTAGATGTAAAAAAAAAATAATTAAATCTGTTCATCATATAAATCAATCGCATCTCTTCACTAAACTTGGATTAAACTGCTTGATTCATATAGATTCATTTTATGATGCTTTTTGGATCTTATAAGTTTTGAGAACCTGGAGTTCCAATGGAGGGACAGAAATTTCTGAGATTTCATTAAAAATATCTTAATTTGTGTTATGATATTAACCAAAATCTTGTGGTTTTGGAATGACATGAGGGTGAGTAAATGCTGACAGAATTTTCATTTTGGTGAACTATCCCTTTAACAGATCATTATAGATCATCTGCTTTGGATCTTTGATAGTCCAAGTCATTTGGCTCTTTTCATGCCAACTTATGTAAGAGTTGACAGTGGGATGAATTAGTGAGAGTTTCAAGTCGCAACATGAGGTCACTTTTGACTCGATCCTAAGTAAATAAATAAACGCTCGCAGCAGGTGGGCCATTTCACTTCATGGCTTAACATAATGTTTGGATTGTTCCATAGTTACGTATTAGACATGATACTTATGTAATGCAACATTTGTTTTAAATAGCACCTCCCACCTCTATCTGCTGAAAAGCAGCTGCCTCATCATTCTGCTCCCTCAGACTGGTCCTCTTCTCCTGCGGTTGTGGAGGCAGAGTTGTAGGTGAAGATGTGGGCGGCTGTGGATTTGGTGAGGTGCTACTTGTGTTCAACTTCTCCTCGGTTTTGTTGTTTAAGACCGTCTGTCAATAACAAACCGCATTAATAATATGTTTAGTATGTATAGGATAAGAAAACAAACAAAAACACCACTTACTTTTTCAATAGTGTCCATGCGATCAAGAAGCTTTGTGGTGACTGAGTGCAATTTCAATAGATCCATGCCATAGAAGGAACCCTCCAGCAATTCCAGTATAGTTGACAGCTGTAACGATGAAGTAAATTCCATCATGGCAAGAGCTGGTTTTATTTAAGGGGTAGGAAATGTTATGCATTCATATCCTGCCATATTTTGAACTTATTCTGGTCTATGAGATCCAACTGCAGATGTTCTGGTCACCTTGATATTATCTTTCCCAGCCTGTTGCAGCCTCTTCAACCGGAAGTCACCCTCACAGGGGTTTAAAGCGGACGGAGGTGCAATGCATGCACATTTGCAGTGGGGTCCTGATGTGATGGTCTCCACCGTATAGAAATCCTGAGGCGTCGCGTGACCATCCCGAATCCGCTGGCACGCGCTCGCGCTCAGAGGTCTGACAACACATTTACAGCCACAGTCAGAGCCTTCCGAAAGCGCTTTCACTTTGTCATAATCACCCAGCAGCTACAAAGGAAAGAGGATGGATGCATTTTCCAGCCAGCAAAATCACTGCACTTTGTTGCATTGTTTGTATATTGATGTGCATTTTAATGTGCATTATTGTTTTCCAGTTACCAACGTTGTAAAGTCTATTAATTTGTTTCTGGTACATTCTTTTTAGTAACTTTCATTAATAACATTAACAAACTAACATTCAAACAGTATACGCAGTTTAAACAGGCTTTTTAAAAATGTATTGGTAACACTTTATTGGTTACACATTATACACGTTATACATGTAGGGCTACTTACTCATATCTATGTACTTACTATTGTAATAACAATAAATTATGCATAATTACATGCAAGTAACCCTAAACCAAACCCTAATACTAACCGTCTAAGTACATGTAGTTAATTAATATTACTCAGTACTTAATTACACTGTAACAAGGACACCTTAAAATAAAGTGTAACCAATGTTTTTCCAACCCTGAGTAATTTTCTGATTTTCTGTACGTTTCGCAGAACAGAATTTTCAATTAGTAAAACAAGTAGAAAAACTAGGCTATCTTAAAAGATTTTTTTTTTAACAAAACACGATTTTTAAACAAAATTTTACGATGTGCTTGTGATATAAAAATGGGCAATGAAGTGATAAATAATGTCAGTATTTTTTTTTTTTTTATGTATCGTCCGATACGATCGCTCCAGCAGCCTACTGTTGCTATGGTTACTTCCTCACTAGAACCCAATGCCTGTTCGCGAGCGTATATTTAATATGCGCTGAATTATTTATTTATTTATTTATTTTGGAAATACTCTTTAGAATATGCATTATTTACATGTAAAACCGGTATACTTTTGAAATCCCCCAATTCGCACCCTTTGCATAATATTTTTTAAATCATATTTTATAGGCTATTTATATTTGAATTTACACCAGAAACACATATGTTAAGCATTATGCAGAGATTGTTAATAAGTTATTGATGAAAGTTATCATGAAGTGTTATTAATAGTATTGTAGGTTATCATATCGAGTGGAATATCATATCGAGCGCTGGTGAAGAGTTTCTTACCTGACTTAATATATTTTCTTGATTATCTCTTTCAACTTGCAAAGTGTCATTCTGTTCATTCGTCTTCTCCAGAAGTCGCTGGTGTGATTTCGGAGCGGCTGAAGTGAGAGCGAATGCCACGAGCCATAAAACGCACCAAATTCCCATCGCATTCATCGTGCAAGGTGTGTGATATGATCCCGCAAAACATATGCCACTTTAGATTGTGCGTGCAGATCGGGCTTTTTCCTCTTCAAAAACCATAAACTGTCAAACAGATCTCCATTTACACTGCCCCCCAGGTGAAATAACTGAAACGGGATGAGGTTTTGCAAAAGTCCAGAAGAGGTAAAGTCCAGATGAGGGCAGGTGCCTGATCCTGAGCGTGAAACTGCTTTGAGAAGAAGCAGGAGGGACGTGACATTTGAGCTGAAATGAGGGGGCTGGATGGAGGAGACGCACGGAGCGCGCTGAACGTTGCGCGCACGGATCCATAGCCGCAAATGCTCACACTATAGCTAAAATGGCACTTCCCATTGACTTTTATTTCTAGTCATAACTATAGACGAGCTATAAAGTTTTAAATAGTTTGAAAAAAAAAGAAAAGAAAGAAAATCAACAGAAAAAAAGTATTTCTGTAGCCTAGATGTTATACTAGTTGTTAGTGAGTAAACTTAAACTTTATGTGAACTCATTTATGTGGTATTTCTTAAATGTGTTTGTTGCTTAATAAAAACATTTACATTGACAACACGGAGCTCACCTGTGCAGTGACGTCATGCACGCGGCTGCTGTAGGGAATTTTGCATTTGGACCTAAAAATGACCCATTAACCCCCAAATATTATTTTTTAATATTTTTATTATTAGTGTGAATAAAATGTTTTAGCATTGATTCTATAATGCGTGCAGAGGGTTAACTTTTTTCTGTTCCTAAAACTATAGCTAGATCAGAACATTGTGCATGGCAATGGAAGTGTTACAGCGCCACCTCGTGTGTGTTAAGACACGGAAAAATTATGCAAATGCGCAGTACAAGTTCGTTCTTTTTCCTATCTGCAAGTGCCAGGTGTTACACTAATATTATTAACCAATAGTGGTCAGTGTTGCTCCATATTACTGCGTGACATAGACCCAACCCACTCTCTGGGGCCCTTTGGTGAGTCAGGTTTACCCTGATGGTAGAACTGGTGGTAGTAAACTAAGTATAGTGTGACTGATATGTCACTAAAACAAGCACCTAACTGACAACACCATGTCACTGAAAAGAAAAGAAAACTGTGTTCAAATTGACCAAATGAACCAAATTGTTACAACAAAAAGCTCCAATATGAAAGTATGGAAAATAAATAAATAAATAAATAAAGATAAGAAAAATAATATTAGTTATTTTTACAACATTTTATTTAATATTTTTTAAAAATAAATTATTTAAATTATTATTTTTTAACAAATATGAATTATGAAAGCATATTTTATCCCATAGAAGTGCACATTTGATTTATAATCATACTATGATTTCATACACATGATTTATAATCATACTAATAACATTTAATAATAATAATAATAATAATAATAATATTTATAATTATACAACACTATGAATTTGATAACTCTGGATGAGAAATTGTTACAAATATTAATACAATACAAATATTAATACAAATAAATCTGAAAGTCACACTGAAAACAATATCAAACGACACCAACTGATTCTCACGCAACCCAGTGTAACGTCAAAATGAGTACTGTACCTTTAAGTCACAATGTTATTATATTATACACAGGAACATTCTAAAGATTTCTCTTTTTTGTGTACTAGATTAAATACAATCCTTAAGTCATTTATTACATGTTATTATGTACTATGAGCTGTCTCTTTGTCCCCCTCTTCACTTCAGCTTTATGAGTTGACTGGCCCTTTAAGAAGCGTCGCCTGTGTTTCCACTACTACGCGACAACAACACAGCAGCACTACACAAGCCTCCGCGGAGCGGAACAGTCTATCACCCATAGACTGCATATCCACTGACGAGAATATCCATTTTCAGTACCATTTTTAATTGTAACGATGTAGTTCATGACAGAAGATTCCGTTAAGACTGTATTATCATCGTTAGCTTAGCTTTCTGTTGTAAGCAAAGGGGATTCCAGCAGTGGCTAACGGCTGTCAGCTCTAACAGCAACAGAGGCTCACTAAAGATGAGCAAATAAAAGTAATGCGTCTCCACAGCGTATGACCAAAGATTATCGAGCAGTAACAGGACTGCTGGGGATCGACGTCAAGATGATGAAGAAAAAGAAGTTTAAGTTCAGAGTTGATTTTGAGCTGGACGAGCTGTCGTCGGTTCCGTTCGTCAACGGAGTTCTGTTCTGTAAAGTCCGGCTGCTTGACGGCGGATTCTCGGAGGAGTCTTCGCGGTGAGGAGGCTGTGAGATGTGGAGGGATGGAGATGGTTGATTATTATGGCTATGGGTGACATTGGGCTGCTTTTTGTCTTTAATGCTTTTTAATAGAGCATACCCAAAACAATACATGTTATGGTGCGCATATAGAGCTGTGGGATGAAATGGTCTGTGATTGTTAAGTCTTTTACATTCATGTTTGTTAAGGTGTATAATTGCACATTTTTTCTGTCAAGGCTGAAGTCAACACTTCTGTGTTTTTGTAGTTTTGATAATTTCAAATCATGTTCAGTGGAGACTAGGGCTGCAACAAACGATTATTTTTGATAATCGATTAATCTAACGATTATTGGAACGGTTAATCGACTAATCATCGATTATTTCACTGATTAATCAATAGACTTTGATTGATTATTCAGTTTTTGCAATTAGTTAAAATATTGAGTTATACATATTCTAACAGATAAATAAAAGGTAATCACTTCAGCTTTTGAAAATCATATGTGACCCTGGACCACAAAACCAGTCTTAAGTGTCAATTTTTTTAAATTTAGATTTATAATAAATAAGCTTTCCATTGATGTATGGTTTGTTAGGATAGGACAATATTTGGCTGAGATACAACTATTTGAAAATCTGGAATCTGAGGGTGAAAAACAAAAAATCGAAATATTGAGAAAATCGCCTTTAAGATTGTCCAAATGAAGTTCTTAGCAATGCGTATTACTAATCAAAAATTAAGCTTCAATGGAACATGATATTTACTTAATATCCTAATGATTTTTGGCATGAAAGAAATATTGATCATTTTGACCCATACAGTGTATTGTTGGCTATTGTTACAAATATACCTGTGCTACTTATGACTGGTTTTGTGCTCCAGGGTCACACATGTAATTAATTAAAATTATTACACAATAAATTGCTAACACTTTAAAATAAAGTTTCATTAGTTAACATTAGTTGACTACATTAGTTAACATGATCTAATAATGAACAATACTTCTACAGCATTTATTAATCTTAGTTAATGTTAATTTCAGCATTTACTAATGCATTATTAAAATCACAAGTTGTGTTTGTTTACATTAGTTAATGCATTGTGAATTAATATGAACTAACAATGAACGACTGTATTTATTAAATAACATTAATAAAGATTAATAGTGTAATAAATGTATTGTTCATTCATGTTAGATAATACATTATAACACCTTACTGTAAAAGCATTACCAATTAATTTATATAAATAGATATATTTGGCACACAAAATGAGATGACAGACAGAGAAACTGTCTTAATAACCATTTAATTAGCTATATGAAAAAATAACTGAATGACATATTCTGCCTAACATCTCATTTTGTAAGTCATATGGATAAGAAACAAAATAAAGGTAAGTGATAAGATGCTTTATTTATTTATTTGATAAAACTATTTTATTCAAAACATATAGCTCTCTTAAACTACTTTATAGGGTTATGATAATCAAAACAGTCCTGAGCAAGATAAAGCTTTGATCTCTGCAAACCAAACTATCACTTTAATTAATTTATTTCCCTAACTAATAAAAAGATTTTCTCATTAGCTAGCTCAAGCAAAGCGACACTAACTAAAGTGCTTGATTTAAGGCTATCTCTTGCATAAAGTACTATATAAATAAACGTGATGTGACTGCTTTACTGAAGTACCGAACTGAAGAGCTCATGCAAACATCACTTTCTCACCGCTGTCAGTTTTTGTTGTTTAAACTGTTGTTTTGTTTGTTGTTTATTGCGTTATTGAGAAGAAAACGCTGTGCTCTAAAGCGCTGTGTGTCTCTTCTTCTCTTGAACTGCATCAGAATCACAGTCTTGCGCTACAGGGCCACACTGGTCAAACCGCAGTATTGCAGGCTCTTACATTAGGTCATATGGGATCAAACGACTACTCGACTAAATATTTGTCGACAATTTTTTATTGTCGATAATGTCGACTAATCGTTTCAGCCCTAGTGGAGACTTTTCATATTATGTGACATGTAATGGCGAGATATTATACATGTAATGTTCATATTATAGGGTATTTACACAAAATCATTTAATTTCATAATAATATCTAGGCAAATAGAAACTTCAGGTGTCAGAATCCTTGCCCAAACTACTCGAATATCAGCATGCACATTATATTTTGATGTAAAGACAGTTTAGACCTTCATAGCGTATAAATAGTACAACATGCATGACCCACATGACTTTTTTTTTTTCTTAAGAGGACATGACCAGGTGCTCTAGAAAGCTTACATGTCATCTGTGTAAAAGATTAGTAAGTAATTATGGTATATCAGAGGGCGTGATCATAAAAACATAATCGTAAGTAAGTGGATTGCTCTTGAAATTTGTCAGTGTGTAGATGAAGATGTCACTGACGTTGACAGTTAAAATGCAGCACTAAAACCTGTACTAAAAAGTCACTTTAATGACTGACAAAATTAATTTTTAGTCAGAAGAATCAACAAAAATGGTCAAATATTTGGGCTAAGTTTCCTTACTGTTTTTCATTTTTATCTTTTATCAATAACTGCAATATACTAAGCATATCCTTTGTGCTTTTTGCGCTTCATTTCATAGCAGTTCTTGTGCTGAGTCACTTAAGGCCACACATTATAACTGTGTGTGTGTGTGTGTGTGTGTTTGATGTGTAAATGAGCTGTGCTTTTCTGAGACCTGCACACAGGTTGACCTGCATGCAGGATGTTAATGCATCACATCTGAGGGGGTGGATTTAAATGTAGAGCAGTGAAGAGAATTGTGCAGTATTACAGATTATTACTGTCTTTTATGACGCCATCAGAGGTGCAAATGTGACAGTCATTTGCTGGACCTTTCAAAATTATTCTACATTTATTTATGCATTTGGCAAATGCTTTTATCCAAAGCGATTTGCATAGCATTCAGGGTATTTATCAGTTCATGCATTCCCGGAGAATCAAACACTTGAGCTTGGCATTGCTAGCATCATGCTGTTTGAGCTTCAAAACTATTATCTTACTCATGTTTCTATCCCTGTTTTAGTATCTCAATCTAAAACAGATTGAATTTTTAAAAGGCCCTGTGGCATTGAACATTATGGGTGCACATTAGGGTTGGAAAAGTGCTGCAACAAGTAATTAATAATAATAAAATCAATAATGAAACTGACAACTAATTTCATTGTTGATTAGTCTGGTTTGTGACTTGATATTATAACTTAAATTTTTTGAAACTATTTTTACACAGTATATTGCATATATTAAGTAGACTTAAATGTGCACTAATCAAGATGTGGAATATCCAGTAATAAATAATTGACAGATTAACCAAGGCCTAAAAAAAAGTCTCTTCCCTCTCAGTAGAGACATCACAAACTCTTTGTCTGTCTTGCTGCAACATTTGTCATTCACTCTTTTTTGGAGCGAAACAAAGACTTCCCACAGTTAAATATTAATATGTCAGGCAGTGAAAGTGGGCTGTCAAACTTCACCATGACAAATTCCCTTCAAATAACTTCCTGACAATGCATAAGCAAGTAGCTTATTCATCCAAACAGAAAGAGAGCTGTAGACCAAAACCACAGCAGCTTAGAAGATCAAGCTTGGGTTTGCATGAGTGCTTCTCTTTTCAGTTATGCAGTTTGCAGGGAGTGTCTATGGTTTGTGAGTTTATTCTCCCTCCAGACTTGAGTTTGCCTCCATCTGCCTGTGGTGATCCTTTTGAAGAACTCATGTTTCATTGCAGACATTCTGTGGGAGAACCTAAGGAAAGAGCACACTGAACCAAAGCACTCCTGCTCTCTTTTGCTCAGCTGACTTTGCCATGGCAACGGCATATATTCCAAATACGGAAATCAGACCAGTGGCTTGTTATGGTTCTTTATTACAGTATTAAGCCTGTTGCACATTTTGGCATAAGCATTAGTTTAACAGCTCGTTATTCCAGCGAGTGCAGTGATGCTAATGGCTCCAGCACATGCATGCTGCACTAATTGTCTGATGGACCAAAAATAGTACTGTGTCATTTTTCCGGGAAGATAATGATTGCAAATATGGTAGATTGTTTTGATTTGCTCTAGTAATGCATACCATTAGTATCTAATGCTGCTGAATTCATTATGTCCTTTGTGTTTTCACATCATTAGTGCTTTGTAGGGAAGGTATTAATGAGTCATTGTGAAGCTGAATTGTTCCAGTAAGCCAATGGAGTGTATTAGATCAGAGAGTCAGAGACTAAACATTATTCATTATAAGATAGCTAGAAAGCAAAAGTCTAAATTTGACCTGCAGTGTAGTTATTACGAAGATGGAGGGAGGTCTCGTGTATCGATCGGGGCTCTGGCCTTGCTCGGGTTGTATGTCTGAATTATGAGTCTGCAGCTTTTCGTTTATAGTCTCACTGCTAGTAATTTGCCTATAATCATATCGGTCGAGAAAGGAGTCATATTACCTGGCATTATCATGTCCTCCTTTTATTATCATTTGCAGTGCCACCTTTGCGTTGGTGAGAAGTGGCAGCAATGCAGGACTTTGGACTGATAATGGAGCACAATGGAGAAATAACAGTTAAAATCAACATGACATCATAGTGTAATATGATTTGATCTTGATTTGATTAATAACTTGACCCGCCTTGAATTGACTTTCCTTTTTGGCAGACATCACTATGTGTGAGCCGTTGGTTATAGTGTTAACCAGCAGCAAAATAGATCTTTTGACTTTATCTTTTCAGCTACTGTTGCAGATTCTAAAATTACAATTTAAAAATGTAAAATTATCAGTAGTTAAAATGTAATTTAATTTACATGTGATTAAACATACCATTCAAGATATTAATATCAAGTTCCGTCCTACAATTTGTGTTTTCCTGTTTACTCTGAAATATGTCTCATAAGGGAAGTAAAATGGCTTTCGAAATGCATTTCACATTGATTTTAATCTTTGTCGGTTGTCATTGTTTTTTTTATTAAATGCGTGTCAAGAGCTTAATTTAAGTGAAACGCAGATTGTTTACAGTGAGTCAGCAAAGTTTTGTAGTGCTTTATACCAGTCTAAAACACTTCAAGTCCTCTGAGGTCTCTATTAGCACAGCAGGTTTCTACTCTCTCTGCCCATCTATTGCAAATAAAAAAAGTGTGATATTTTGAGCGTTACAACCAGTTTGTGTCATTGTGTTGTTAGCATGAAAGAAACACTCTCACTCTGTTTATTTCCTTAGAAACCACCCATGTTCAGTGGAAGGAAAATCGTTGGTAGGGGAAATATGTTAGCATTGTTTAGAGAAGTCATTGGCCTCTGCTGCTATGGTGACAGAATCAGAGTTGAAGGTTTCATCCAGCTGTGGATTCATGCATAAGAGGCTGTTTTTTTTTTTTCACCCAATGACTCAATCGGCACGAAGCGCAGGCCTTATGGTAGGGAATCTCCCCAGCTGGATGGGAGGTGCCCGATTATGTGTTGTTTTGGCTGTTTCCCAAAGACGTCATTGTGGACCGTTAGGAGATAACTGAATATGAGGAGAGACTGTGTTTATAAGGACAAGTGCATGAGCTGTAGATGTTTGTTTGTTTTTTCCTATCAAAATATAAATGATACATCAAATTAAAACTCATTTCTTCATAATAGGATAGCATAATCTGTGGAGGACTGTGTGTGCCATATTAATAAATATATTTTTAATTAAAAAACATAAATGTGACAAAATATATTTGAATAAATAAATCACAAATCGATAATACATGAATTAATATACATGTATGTGTCAATAAATACATCATTGTACAACTGAAGAATTCAAGTCTTGTTATTTATTAATTGACACCTTTCATGATTGATTGATTTATTGGCATATTGACTTACATTACCATTCAAAAGGTTAAAGTTAGAGGTAAAATTTTCTTTTATTTATTTAAATGACTCTTATTCAGGAATTCACCAAAGAATACTGAAATACACAAAAATATTGATAATAATAATAAGAAAAGTATCAGTATGTTAAAATGATTTCTGAAGAGACGAGTAATGGCTGCTTAACATTCAGCTTTACAACAGCAATAAATTACATTTTAAAATATGATTACAATTTAAAATAACTTTTCTAATTTCATATATTTCACAATATTTTTTTAATTGTATTTTTGATCAAATAAATGCAGCTTTGGTGAGCATAAGAGACTTCTTCAAAAACATTCACGATTGAACATTAGTGAATATGCTTTTAATTAAATACTTATTTATTAATATGATACACTTCCTCCATACCACTGATATTTTATTCAGATAATATGAATATCTAGTTTTATGAACAGTGCTGCTTGGCCAAAGCAATGTACTGTTTTCTAGATTTGCTACATGCAATCTTAGTGTTAGCACTGTCCTTTGTCTATAACAGGGACAAAACACTTTATCCTGAAATTTACATGCTTACAGTATTGTGTTTACTCTCTTACATGTTTATAATAGCATCACAATTTCCCTGAAGTTCATTTTATAGACCTCTTCAAAAGCCCTCTGGGCCTCGCTCGTCTGCCCTGTCTGCAAACATCTGTCCAATTAGGAAGCAGAACACCTGCACAGGGAGGTCCATTTTCAGATGGGAAATTAATTAAACTTCTTGTTGTCAGTATGGCCTTCTGACTGCAGGCTCTAATTAATCACAGAATGTGAGTCAGACTCTTTTAATGCAGTTGACTTGAAGTGAATATTAAAACTCTCTATGAGGCTGGATTGTGTGACTCATTCTGTTGTGAAATCAATCTCCCTGAGGAGCAATGCTGCAGGAACTGTCCACCCCTGTTGGATTTTGCAAATGCAGATCAGATGGCGTGAGAGAGGGTTCACGCTGTTTTGGTTGAGTGGATGTTTGTTTTAAAGTCTTGAGCCATGTTTGTGTTCTTTACAGTGACACCTTGCATTAACAACCCGGTGTGTGTTCGCATTTCACAGCGAGACGGTCCAGGCAAACTGTGTGCGCTGGAGAAAAAGATTCTCCTTCCCCTGTAAAATGAGCGCTAATGCTGGAACCGGAGTCCTTGACCCCTGTGTGTGTCGAGTTTCAGTTAGAAAGGTACAAGCACACTCATCCACACTTTTTGGTTTACAATAAACAGTTTGGAGTTAAAATACTGAGAATGATTTGATTGTTTTTATGTAACAGGAACTGAAAGGTGGAAAGACTTATGCAAAGGTAATTTCTTATCTTTTTGGAATTAAAATTACCAACACTATTCAATTTGTTTGTGTGTAGTTGAGGAAAAACAAAGTGTGACATTCTCTAAGTCATCTAAAACTATTTTTAAAAAGCATTTAGTAATTCTTTTGCAATTATTATACATGTGGTCTTTATAACCTGATATTAATTGAGAGACTATGTGGAATATTTATAAAGATTAAAATACTAGTCACTCTGCAGGACTATTTTAATGAACTACAAAAAATTGATTTTTAAATGGTGAAAATAAAACATTTCCATGTACATTCATAAATGTGACCCTGGACCACAAAACCAGTCATAAGGTCACAACCAGTCAATAATAAATAAGCTTTCCATTGATGTATGGTTTGTTAAGATAGGACAATATTTGTCCGAGATACAACAATTTGAATATCTGGAATCTGAGAGTGCAAAAAAAAAAAATCAAAATACTGAGAAAATTGCCTTTAAAGCTGTCCAAATGAAGTTTTTAGCCATGCATATTACTAATCAAAAATTAAATTTTTATATATTTATGGTAGGAAATTTACAAAATATCTTCATGGAACATGATCTTTACTTAATATCCTAATGATTTTTGGCATAAAAGAGAAATCGATCATTTTGACCCATACAATGCATTTTTGGCTATTGCTGCAAATATACCCCAGCAACTTATGACTGGTTTTGTGGTCCAGCGTCACATATGTTTTAAGCTAAAATTTTCATCATGCAAAAAAAAAAAAAAGGTACTAAATTTTCCTTTCATGAATAGAAACTAACACTAACTAGTGCATTGGTAATTCATCAAGTAGACAGTTCTGTAGAGGATTATAAAATATTGATAGCTAAGGATCAGCTGAAAATAGACTACACTGGAACACTGTGTTTGTATGCAGTTCTGTTTGTATATGAGTAGTGCACTTCTGTTCATAAAAGCATTAACTTTATTTATTATTATTATATAAAGCATCAGAGCCTATTATTTTTGAATAATTTTTTCTATGGGCAAAAATAAAATTCTTTCCTGATTGTGTGTTGCTTTGGCTCTCTGTACAGCTGGGTTTTGCTGATCTCAACCTGGCAGAGTTTGCAGGATCGGGTAGCACCACACGCAGGTGTCTGCTGGAGGGTTATGACACGAAGAACACTAGACAGGACAACTCCATCCTTAAGGTACAGAACCGCTCAGAATTCCTTTCAGGGTCTTCTGAGCTATTTCTTTATTGCTTTATTCTTTATTGCATTCTTTGAGTCTTACTTTTTTGTAATTTGTGGCTATTTAAGTTATTAGTAGTGGTGTGTTTGGTCACTATTAGTATTAGTCATGCTTAAAATACCTATGAAATCAAAACTGACAATTCTTTTTTTTTAGGGAATATTGCAGTATTTATTATAAATGAGTTTTTTTTTGTGCACATTCTCTCTCTCTCTCTCTCTTTCTCTCTCTTTTTTTTTTTTTTACTCACATACCCTCATAATATTAACTTCCCCAAAATAACTTCCCTTCCATTATGCAACGAGATCTCTTCTCTTCTCTGATGACGTGTTTACTGGTGCGAGGGCGGAACAACCTGTCATTCACATGAGATTCAACAATCATTCAATCAGATTCAGTCAGTTCCCAATGGACAAAATCAAATCCGCCCCAACATTTTTTCTTGTTCACAAAGCCATTTCTTTTGGATACACGACACAATAGAGAAGAAAAGACCATTGCAACTTCTATTTCATGCTGACTTTAAGAAAAGAACACTAACCCTAGATGTGTATACCTTAAATTGTTATTTTGAAGGGAAGTAAAACCATGTGAAAACATTGGGGGGAAAAATGACCTTTTTACCCAGCAGATAATAAAACAAGTCACTCACATTCTCAGAAAATGTAAAAGAAATAAAAATTGTTATGTCATACACATCCAGTTTCTCTCTTTTTGTCATTTGTCTTTGCCTGCAGGTGATTATCAGCACACAGCTGATGTCTGGGGACCCCTGTTTCAAAACGTGAGTGTTACTTTTAAATGAATGTGTTATAATGTGGTATGAGATGCTACTGAAGTGAGAAAGAATTGAAGTTGGTTTATAAGAAGGCCCTTTTTTATCTCTACACCACCATAGTTGTATTTTTTAAATTTAGATTTAACTGAAGAAGACCCACAGAGACCTTTTCCTGTTAAACATTTGAAGCTGATATTATAGTATTTTCTCAGAAACGGCCCGTGTGTGTTGGGAAGCAGTGTGAATGAGCGCTCTGGGGAAATCAGGGCTTTGAACACAGATTTGCATACTGGAAACCAACACTGTCCACCCACACATGAAGGCAAAAACCTGCTAAAAACATTTGTGTGGGTTGAAGCGTGGGGAGACTATGGAGTTCGGGGATTCTGGGGGCTGCTTTTGGACCACCGTCAGTGGGTGGATTCAGATGGTTTAGTTCATTAATTCAGCATTTTTCAGTCTGTTCATTCAAATCCATTTAAACTGTATTCTTGATTGTGTGCTCTCCATGTATTAGGCCTCCATCCACTGCAACGGTAATAGGCATTCAGGGTGATGCAGAGAGCCTGCTGGAAGACAGGAAAGGAGGAGACACACAGAAACCTTTTCTGAGTCTCTCAGGTAAACCTCACATTGGTCAGTGTTTGCTGTGAATCCAAAAATGCGTCGCAGCTCCATACACAGACCTTGTTTTTTAACATTTGTCCTTTATGTGTGCTTAAATGTGTTTGCATTTCTTGTATTTTTATGTTGAGTTCTCTAATCGACTGTCCGAATCAAACACCCTTTGAGAATCTTCTCATTAATTCTGCATCCATTTCTGTAGCAAAGATGTTTGATTTGATGCTGCTGAACTAACGGGAGCTTGAAAGAGTGCTCTCTCTTCCCCCACTCTCTCTTTTATCTTTTCTTTGCCCTCATACATGCTGCGTCCCTTTTCTGTCCAGAGGCTGGTGAAAGCATCAGTCTTTAATGTATAATTTAGCTGTGTGCAGCTCTTGACTCTGCTTTCATAGTTATTCAGTATGACTGACTGCTTATGATGTAGAACAGGCGTACAATTCACAAAATATGATTAGCTTACAAGTCCCACTACCGCTTCCGTAGTGATTTTTATTTGCGATAATTGAACAATATTAAAGCCATATTAATATTCATATTAGGCCATTTAATCTGAAATATTAATGAGTTTAAAGACAAGAAGCCAAATGTGGCTTTCTGTTAAAGGCGATTGATGAATTAATCTGTCTTCATTTGTGCAGAGAGACATGTTTGAAGAGTTATACGAGTTAAATTGTTTTTCAGCTTTAATATTAGAGTATTGAATGTTTTAATTTTTAGTTTTAAGGCCATGCATATGCATTATTGTATTTATTAATATTTTGAATTAGCTTTTATTTTTATATTTTCAATTTTCATTTTAGTTTAAAATTAGGTAATTATGTTATTTTTGTCATTTTTATAGTTTTAGTAATTGTAGCACTTCAATTTGAAATTATTTAATTTCAGTTAGTGGCCAAGTCAACATTTCTAATTTGTATTTTGGTGTTTTTTAAGCTTTATTTCAATTATTAAGAATAATTTCTAACTGTTTTAGTTTTAGTTAAAAATAATAACACTGATGCTAGCATACTTAAAATTTAGAAAATTCTTTTTCACGTGGGACCAAAATGAGTAATGACAAAAAATTATTAACAACAAAATTATTGATCTTTTATTTTCAAATTTCTAGCCAATAAAATACTTACTAGAAAGAGTCTCTCCTTTTAATGCACCACCTGCTGTCAGCTAGAATTAGCAAGTAGCAAATCTTGATTCAAAGATATGATGTAAATGGAAGGCTAATTTAAAAATGTCATGCCCTAACTTCCTGTTTTACAGGAAATATGCCAACACAGGAAGTAAAACTGTGTGCTTGTCAAGCAAGTTTAAAGGTTACAACCATCAAAAGGCATTAGATATATAGTATAATGTATCTTAAGGTTGGAAATAGGATAAGAACAGGTTTGATTGGCATTGAATCCCATAAAGTGATTGAGCAGGTTTAATTAAGACTGAACTGAATCCCTTATGTCTACAGAGACATCAGGGAAGTGTGGCTCTCTGCCTGATGAGCTCGGGCTGTGTGGACACTCTCGAACGTCCAGTTACGCTAGTCAGCAGTCCAAAGTATCAGGTAGGCTTTCCCTTTCCGCTGTTTTCTCTCTGATCACTTAATCATGAGTCTATGTAATTCTGTTGTCTTGCTTGACTTGAATGCATGCCTGATTAGTATTTTCTGTAACCCTTGCTGTAATGTTATCAGGCTGTCAATCAACATGATGCAGTGGTATTGCAAGATGATTAACGGAATTTGTAATTTTGCACGTAGGCTGCATGTCACATGTCTCTGTTCTGTGCGATGGAGTGAAGATGTGTGGTGCACATGTGAGAGAGAGAGAATGAGTGGGCAAATCCATTAGCTCACGTTATATTTTGTAACAGTAGGTTGCACTTTCCACATATAGAGTACAGTTTGGTGTCCCATTACTTTAATTAAAGCATTAGGGACACAAATGCCATGTTTTCTGTTGTGAGAAATATTAGATGTTTGGTTTAGTATCCTCCATTGTGGGGGATTGACCTAAAACTATTGGAATTTTTATTGATTTTAATTTTGATGTGCACTATCGTTCAAAGGTTTGGGGTCAGTACGTTTTTGAAAGATGCTCACCAAGGCTGCATTTTTTTGATCAAAAATACAGTAAAACAGAAATATTATTGTGAAATATGATTACAACTTAAAATAAATGTTTTCTATCTTAATATAGTTGAAAATGTAATTTATTCCTGTGATTACAAAGCTGAATTTTCAGCAGCCAATACTCCAGTCTGATTTGGTGCTCAAGAAATATTTCTTATTATTATCAATGTTAAAAACGATTGTTCTGCTTAATATTTTTGTGGAAAATGTAATGCATTAATTGGGCCAGGGTTATCTGATGAATAAAAAGTTTAAAAGAACAGTATTTATTTAAAAAGAAATCTTTTACTTCTGATCAATTTAATGTGTCCTTTTTGAATAAAAGTATTAATAAAAAAAAAAAAATCTTGACCCCAAACTTTTGAATGGAAGTGATATAAATACATCATATAAAATGAATAAATCAGTTCATATAATATTTATTTTGACGTCTTAGTTTGACAATCAACAATTTAAGCAGCACGTCCTTTGACCATTTTTCCAAGCATGGAAAAAAATTACTTTTTTTAAGCATTTCTGGCCCTATTTTGTTCCCATTTTATGGAAAGTGCTATTTGCTTTATTAAATAATCTGAAATTAGGCTTTTAGAAAGATTCAGTGGCATCACAAAATAGCTGGATTAATTGTCCCAGATCTAATTTGATAACACTGCTTCCTCTGGTACTTCCAGAGAGGAGACAGCACTCAGTCCTTATTTCATTAAGCTGTTCTCTTAGATTGGGTTACATGTTGCTCACTTTGACCTTTTGCGTTAGATCATCTCGAAGTGTAAAGTTAGTTTTAAAGTCCCACAGAGCAGACAGAAGTGTTCATCACATATCCGTCTCTGGAAACTGAAGTTGTTGTTGTGTGCATATGCATGTGTGGGAGGATATTACCTTTAGTAGCTGCCCATACTAGCATTACTACTTTCTAAAGCTCTCTTGCTTGTTGGAAACCTTGATAGGAAGTGTGGGTGGAGATGTTAAACGTCCCTTCAATACAAAGTGATTGATTGGTTAATCTGTGAAGGTTTTTAAAGTTCATGCTGTGTATTAACGGGGCAGATCAACTTTATTTTCCTTCATTAAAAAATAATTTAATAATAATTAATAATATTAATAATAATTTAAAACAATGTTATGTTTCTCAGGCTATAGTACAAGTCACTCACGTTCCTCCAGTCTGTCGGAGTTCTCCCACAGGAGGAACACTTCAATCGGCAGTGCTTCCACTGGCATTGCCAGCATCCCTGAGCCCAGTGAGGAGGGTGACCAAACTGCAGTGCCCCCTACGGCCCCGGGGGTCTGCGCTGCTGTGCCTGAACACCCATCAACCCCTGACAGAGCTGCCAGCAGGTCAGTGCTACCACTGCCTGCTCTGTATTCATCAAGCTTTAGATTCAGGATTTTAAATGGTTGTAGATTTATCAGAATTATTTTCTCATATATATACAAGGTACCCGGTGAAACAGGACTCAATGGAGTCTCAGCTGAAAAGGGTGGACGCCACACGGGTGGATGCTGATGATGTAGTAGAGAAGATTCTGCAAAGCCAGGATTTTACCCATAGTCTCCTAGATTCCAGTGCTGAAGGTAATAATGACTTCTTCATGTTTATTAATAGACTTTGTCTGAGGTGCTATTAGTAAATTTCCATCAGAGTATATGAGTGGTATTTATAAAGTTTAAAATAAATGCTGCTTTATTTCCATTAATCAAAAAATCCTTTAAAAATATATAATTGTTTCCACAAAAATATTTAGCAGCACCACTGTTTTCAACATTGACAGTAGTAAGACATTTCTTGAGCTCTAAAATCAATTTCTGAAGGATCATGTGACGCTGAAGACTGGAGTAATGGCTGCTGAAAATTTAGCTTTGGCACCACAGGAATAAACAAAATTGTAAAGTCCACTAAACAGAAAACAGTTCTTTTAAATTATAATAATATTTTAAAATGTCACTGAATAAATGCAACCTTGCATAGGACTCTTCTTTCAAAAACATTCAATCTTAGTGACCCCGAATATTCAAAAGGTAGTGTAAGTGATGTAAAATACCTATATAAAATAATAATAAAAAATAAAACAGCTCATATAATATTTAGTTTGATGATCAACAATTTTTGAATGTTAAGCACCTACTTTTACTGTAATTTTAACTTAATAAAAAAAAAAACATGTATAATGCCCAAATTCCCAGACCTAAGAATTATATATGAATCAGGCAACACTTTGAATCCACCGATCAGAGAAGTCGCTGTTACCATAGTAATGAGAACTGCACCAAAAGAGCTTAGCAGTGCGTGAGCTGTCATGAAGAACTGCAAATTATGTAATCAAATGAGACTTTTTACAATCTCAAACATCTTAAATGTTACTGTTTTATGTCTATTTTGTTATAAACTTTAATTATATTGCATTTTATGCTTGTAACAAATGGCTATAGATTATTATTGTTTTATATTGTACAATTTTTTTTTATTTGTATACATCAGCAGTGCTTTATGGAATTGAACGATTACTAAACATTTCATATTTTTAATCACTATATTTCCAATAATATTTTATAAATTCCATCTTTCTTTAATTCTGACTGCTGTAAATCAATCGTTTTATATTGTACTATTTGTATACATCATTTGCAGTGTCTCTTACGATTGTAGTCTTTCAGATGGTTGTCTTTTAAATAATATTTCTAAATTCCATCTTTCATTCTGATTACTAACACTGAATTCTTGCTTGTGACAAATCGGCATCAGTGCAGACTTGGAAGTTGGATCGAGAGCAAACAAAAATAAAAAACACAGAGCTAGAAAAAGGTTGTTTAATTGGTAGCAATGTTTACAGGTAGCTGCTGTTTCTCAGTAGGTGTATTGAAGTGTCTCTGTGCCAGAGCATGTCTCTGTGTGTGTGTCCTATTAGTTTTTGTATTATTTTTAGATGACCTGGCGACAGGTTCTCATTAGAAATGGACCAGTTTGGTTTTTGTATCCCCAGAGAAGAGTCGTGACTTTGTGCGTGCAGAATGGAGGCGATATCTATTTCAAGTGTGTGTGTTTTTCAGAGGAAGGTCTGCGCTTGTTTGTGGGTCCTGGTGGGAGCACAGCACTTGGTAGCCATCACCTTCCAGCCAGGTGAGTTTGGAGGCATATTTTAGCCAAAAATTAAAATGCTGTCATCATTTATTTACTAAAATGTCATTCCATACCCATATGACTTTTTTGGAGCACAAAAGGAGATGTTCAGTAGAACAACCAAGCTGCTCTTTTCCATGTAATGAAAGTGAATGTAGAACTGAGTCTGTTAAGCTTTAAAATATTACCAGAAGGTACCATAAATGTATTTGTGTACTATATTCAAAATGTTTCAAAGCCATACAATAGTCTGTATGACGAAGACATGAAATATAGAGCTTCTCTCTTACTGCATTTCATAGAAGTAAGACAGACAAACAGGTTTGGAATGACATGAGGGTGGGTAAATAATGACTATTTTAACATTTGGGTTACTGTCTCTTTAAATAACACAGCAAAATAAACAGTGGTATTCCCCCACGCTCTATAAAAATGTAAATCAGTGCATTTACTGGGTTGTATGTAAATGCTGATTTCTCTTCTTTTCAGGGTTGGAGCTGGTGCCTACGAACAGGTGGTGATCAAACGCTAGAGGTGGAGATGGCAGAAGGAGAAGTGTCAAAAACCAAAGTCTGTTTCGTGGGAGGAGACAGGGATGAAGAGATTCAGACATGTTCCTCTCCTCTCACATTAGGAGTGTTTGTCACGAACCTGTTTCATCCTTTCGATGGAATGGTGTCCTCTGCTGGCTACATAAAGAACTGACAGTTCCTCTGTATGAGGCTGCCATTATAGGTGTCTGTGTTTCACTGTGAGGTAGAGTTTGTCTCCTAATACGTCCGCATTGAAAATCAAAGAGCTTTTTCTCTATTTTCCTTGCTGATTTTTAAAAAAATTATATTTCATATTGTTGTTTTAGTTAGTAAGATCTCTGTTCATTTTTACCCATGTTTACATGTTTGTGAGCCATTTTAGGGGTCCGCCAGTAACATTTGATGGATTGTATACATCTGAGGTGTATACGCTCTCTGCAGATGAAGGTGACCCCTTTACAAATTTTTTTGTCATCTCATTACTGTCAGAATGGAAATCAAACCGTCCTCACCCACCCGCAGCCTCTCACTTTGTGCGTGTGAGAAGTCATAATGCGTTTTGACAGATGGAGCTGTTTTCAGACTTGAAAAATGTCCATTTGAATAGCACTTTGAATTGAAGGACTTCACATGAGCTTTCTGTGTATCTCCAACATTGTAGGGAGTTTTGAGGCTGAGCTGTTGATCAAGTTAAACCATACACGTAAAATGTGTATTTCTTCTTTATTCGTCGTCGAAAACAACTTTTGGCTTGAGAACTTAAATGTAGATGAAACTCCTACAGCTGCATTATATGTTGAATGGGACTACTTAAGTGATTTTGCAGTTCAATATATAGAATATTAGCTACCTAAAATCTGAGCAGCTGAATATCTGATAAGTACATCTCTGGCATCATTAATGACATCACGTAAATGTATTGGCTTTCATGCAAGGACAAAATGAGCCAAGCTGTTCTCAAGCTAGAATTATTAACATGGCAGCACAGAATGAAGCATTTAACTATTTCAGCAATGCTTGAAACATTTAGCACAAGGCTCTCGAGCGGCGTGTAGCTCTTCTTATCCTCTCTATAACACTACAAAAACTTTTTATCCATGTTTTGTAGTTACTTGATGTATCACTAAAATGAAGGTATTTTAAAGACTATTTTCATGGTATCTCTGTCTGTAAGGTCAGCTCTAAGGCAAATCAGAATCATACATTAGTGCTTCTCTAGTTTTATGTGACCATATGCCCATATCTTCTCAGAAGCCATACACTGTTTTATTCATATAAACTCACTTGCCTCTGCAATTTAAGTGTGTGTGAGGATTCGCTGTTGAGCGAGTGTGTACAATCTATTTGTAGCACTTGATTATCTCATAACTGTCTAGAGTTATAGTGTAGAAATGCATGAGTGTCACACCTACTCAATGTGTCCGAAGCATTTTGTGTAGTCTATTTCCATCAGATTGATCCAGGTCCGTCGATGTCCAAACACTAAAAAAAAAAAAAAAAAACAGACGAGAAGCTTGGATTCAACTCGGCCACACGTCTCAGGTTTATTATTTTATCTTTAGCAATTACTGCACAAATATCAAAGCACCACACTGCGAATGTACAGAGCCCCTAAAGACACATCGTGATATGTCTAAATGATGGGAGATGAAAGGAAAAATTATATATCAGTGCTTTTGCGTTGTCTAGCAAATGTTTTGGATTGCTTAGAGAAACTTTGTTTACTTGCAAAACCTTTGCGTTCACATAAATGTTACGTTGACTTGAAAGTTAATGAAAAGTTTGCGAGCGAACGCAAAGATTTTGAATGCAAACAAAAGTTTTTTGCAGGAACGCAAACATTGTTTGAAGAATCAGTTTCTTGTGGGAATGCAAACATTTTGTGAGCAATCGCAATGTTTCTCAAAGGGAACCTTTGTGAGAAAATGCAAAAACATTGAGATAAATTTTTCCTCCCATTTCATATTGTTCTTTATCATCATGTCCCTTTAAGGGCTCTGTAGCAAATGTTTGCAAATACCAGTATATTTAGAGGTTATCTGATATTTCAGCTTCATTACTTTTCATCAGACACTCAATATTATGAGTGAATTACTTTAAACTTGACTTTTAGTTTTTTAATTGATCTACTGCCAAAATGAAAGTCTATTTTTATGTATTTGAGCTTTAGTGATACTGAAATTGTGTGAAGATTCACTTTTTCCCTTCCATATTTTCTCCCTAATTACTCTTACATAACCTGTAAGTAGATCCTGGTACTTTACATGTTGTAAAAACATGGTGGCTATATCTCTTCTGTGAAGTTTTTGGTCCTTGTAATTGTACTGTGTCTGATGTTTAAAAGTGACATTGCTTTTTTGACTGTCTTGCAATGTTGTGTTCTAACGTTTGACCAGTAGTGGCTTCCATGCCATGTGTTCTGTTATGATGCTGGTAAGGTATGTACCATGCACTGTTAAATAAAACCACATTTCAAAGGTGTCACACATTTGCATTTTTAATGACGTTTATATCTCCATCGATCACAGATTTGGCCATATAATTGAAATATGCCTTTCTGAAGATCCTACACATATGGTCGAAAATTAACAAATCTTGTAAAGTGAAGCTTCTTTTCTTTTATTCTTGCTACAGAGCTTTCTGGATGTGTTATACATTTCCATAACACCCGAGCTCTCTATCCCAGTCCTCCTCCATGTTTGCTACACCTGATACTGATTTCACATCCTCTTCTTCCTTTTCTTCCTCCACCACCTCCTCATCATCATCATAGGCAGGCAGGTTTAGCACCGTTCCATCAGCGCTCATCCTCACTCGCGAGTCCACCAGCAGTTCCTCTCTGAGACGCTGCACGCTCCCACACAGCGCGCTCACTCTGGGACTGGACCACACACGTGCCAAAGGAATGCAAATGGTGCCGCCTTGCTGGTAGACGGGCTGCCAATCAGGTGTACCTTCGACCCCATGCTGGAATACGTCCATTAATGGAGGAGCACAGAAGTGTGCATTATTGTTGGAGTCCATGTTCATTCTCCTGAGCCATTCCTGTCTCAGGTGTTGTGCCTCATACAGGACTTCATTAACTAAAGTTCTCAGGTAGATGTTGTTATCACTTAGGCTCGGATAGACTACTTTGTACATCTAAATAAGGAACAGCAAAGAAAGATAAGAGATAAGTGCAAATATCAGCAGTTTTAGGACAAAAATAACTTTGTTTTAAACTTAAACCCGTGAAGTCAGCATTAAAATAAAAGTTCACCATATTTTCGAAAATGCAAAGTTATTGATCTTACTGGAAACAGTTAATCTGTGCATGTTTTGTATTTTGACCTCAACCTTTCAATCAACAACTGATAGGCAGAATCAAGTTGCCACCCTACATTTTTTTCTTTTTCCAGTAGTGCTATTCATGGCTGTGTAGCACCTACAGCTCTGCACATCCTTCCAAAGATTGCATGTTACAGTTGCAATGTACTGAAACTACAAACAGGCCTTTTCAATGTATCAGTTGTTGATTGGGCTGAGGGAATATCTGAATGCAAGATTGCAGTCTGTTGTAAGAAAGAGGCAGGTTTTAAACTAATTAAATGATTGGTCACCAGAGAGAAGTCTATCATTCCATCGGAAGATCAAGTTACAAGTTATTTTAATGAAAAATTGAATGGATCAATTCATGCTAACTTTATACCAAGATGACATCTATTTACAAAAACAAGCTTTTGCTGCACATTTCACCACTACTAAACTAAATTGTGATGGTTTTGATACAAGTGACAATTATTTAGAAAGTACAATACAACTCCTTTAAACAAATATGGAATTTCTAATTAGAAAAACAGTTTCTCACCAGTTTATACACTGAGGGTTCTGAGCGTTCAGCATTGCTCATGGATCCATGGAAATTCCTTTGGAACACAGCAATCTGGGTACAGAATCCCACATCTCTCCAGTAGCCAACAGCTTCTCCAACTCCAGTGAACTGTACGGTGTAACCATAGTCTCTACAGACCCTGTGAGCCCTGTTAGGGAGAGAGAGTTGGAACATCTTTTAGCCAGAAAAATGATCATTTTTAACATGGACACATCTGTGTAGATCCCTTAATTCTCATCCTAAATCAGCACTGGAAAGCATTTGCAGTAAATACCGAACATTTGCTTACCAAGTTTGAAACTCCGCTCTGGTCCATTCAAACTTGTGGTCATAGTTTCTGAAGCCTCTCAGGCCCGGCAGCAGCGGGTTGAACTCTGCGTTTGGTGTGCTGACAATTACAGAACCTGGTGCCATGTAACCAAACACCACCTCCGAAAAGCTCTCCACCTCCACAAGCTCCAGGTGTTCAATTCTTAAATGGTAGAGATGTTGACAAAGCTGAAGTGGTTACTTAAAGTACCTTTAAGTTTATTTAAAAAGATGTGGCACACTTACAACTCCACGCATGTCACAAGATCAAATCCTCTGGTGCAGGGCTCCCTCTCTGTGACAGAGCCTTGATACAGCTCAATGGTCAAAGGCCTATCACTTGGCTGTAGATAATCACTTATAAGTGGAGCCAACGTGTGCCTAGCAAAATATAAATCAATCACACGAGATGGATGAACAGAGCATGATTTGATTACCTCGAGGCCCCTTATGTAACATAAACCGTTGGCCTTGTGGGATACCGCTGTTGTTTTAATGCCATCTAACACTACACAACAATGGAAGGTTTGCAAGTAAGATACCAAACTTACATTCTCTTCAGGAGGACGACACTGTTGATATCAACTCCCACTAGTAACTGTATACCGTTGCGATGAAACTTCAGCTTTTTTAGTAAGCAACATTCGGCGCATCCGAAATCGATGACCTGCGGAGAGAGGTAGAAACACTATTGATTAGCACGCTAGTTCAAGCGTAGCGTCAAAGGCCATCGCGACTTAACTTTAAATTAAAATGCCATTCATACGTTTATTTACCTTTTTAGGTCGGTAGGTTTTCACGTAATCGATAACAAACTGGTATCGCTGCATGTACAGCGGAGGAGAAAACGGTGTGGTCATGGTGAGTATCTTAGTCAGGTCTCTGCTCGGCTGTCGGTCCGTGCTCATTAAACACATGCTCGAGGTGACGCCGTGTGAATTATATTGCTTTACTCAAACACACTTAATCTTTAGAAAGGGCAATTAAAGCAAGTGCAAAAGGCTATGTTATTGGACCGGTGTTAATTTATATATATATATATATATATATATATTAGTAAAAGAATGTGCTACAAAAAATAATTAAAACAATCTAGTTATATTAATACTTAAAAAAAAACCTTACAATAAAAATAAAGCATTTGTATTTCATGAACGCGGCAAAATATTGTGTGGGTCTGTGAACCATTTCCTTTATGAAATTGTATTTTACAATAATTGTATTAATACAATAATAATTATTTTGTCATGGATGATCCACAGCCTACTTATAAAATAAATAAATTCATAGGTGTCTATTTATTGTTTTTTTTCTGTATTCAATTAAAGTTATTATTGTGTTAAATTAGAAAAGCACTGAATAGACATTGCAAAAACGTAGCTTTAGAAAAAACGTGTGTTGATTCAACATACAAAAACACAATACTGAAAAATGAAGTGATTTTTAAAAAAGAAAGAAACTATAAATATGAAAACAAAAGCGCCAGTAGGTGGCGGCAAATAGTTGTCTTAATGAGTGAGAGTCAATCGATTCTTCAAACAGTTGATTCATTCAGAAACGAAGCAAGTGATTGTCTTTATGAGTGGTTCACTGAATCATTGACTCACTCGATTCGTTTAAAACCGTGTATTAGATTAAATTAAATACACGTCCTTGAATCAGCGCAATAGCTTATTCTTCAATCGCTCAGGTAATGCCAGTATGACCCATATTTCAGGGGCTGTAAAAATTACAATTTTAAAATCAGTCAGAGCTACAGAAATGCATCTTCATATTTACAAGTAAGCTATCCATATTATGCATAGGCTACTTTCTATCTGACCTCCCCTAAGTCTAGTTTTGACGTCCATCAGAGGGGATCAAGCCTTCTTTAAGGGGGTCAGACCCCCCAAACCCCCCCGTAATTCGCACCCTGATTTTATCTTACTTGAACATTAGCTTAAGCTTCCGCTAAAAAATATTGCCCATTACAACGTAATAAAAGCAATTGGCCTAACAAAGGGAACACTGCAATAATATATTACAATACTGATTTATATATTGATTAATCTGTGGTTAGAGTTAGGCCTACTTTTTGTAAGGGCATAATATAAAGCAACTGTATTAAGTTTTGTATATTTTTTTTGCGCTTGGCAGCCCCCTACAGTTAAATGAGTGGATTCACAGCTCTAAAAAGCATAAACAGTCATTATTCAGTTCAAGGCCGCATGAGAAGTTACCCAAATCTGTTTGAATGGATTTTGATGTCTAAATTTCTCACCTCTATATTTTAGAAGGCTTTTTTATTTTTTTATTATTTTTTTTGGTAAACAGCTAAAGACATACAGCAGGGTCACAAAATCCAACAAAGCAGCATAAGAAGTTACCGAAATCCAATCCAATCTATTTCACACAGAATTGCTTTAATGTTCTCCAAATCCTCTCTGGTAATGCCTAAACTCCTTTATTTCATACTCTAAAAAATTTTTTTTGGTTTTATATAAATAGCTACCGACATACAGGTGCATCTCAGTAAATTAGAATCTTGTGGAAAAGTTCATTTATTTCAGTAATTCAACTCAAATTGTGAAACTCGTGTATTAAATAAATTCAATGCACA
Organism: Spinibarbus caldwelli; assembly: GCA_039654775.1. Classification (NCBI taxonomy): domain Eukaryota; kingdom Metazoa; phylum Chordata; class Actinopteri; order Cypriniformes; family Cyprinidae; genus Spinibarbus; species Spinibarbus caldwelli. The sequence continues at coordinate 21,334,610 of CM077241.1, read as the reverse complement.
CAGACTGAAGTAGTTTAAGTTTTTGGTTATTTTAATTGTGATGATTTTGGCTCACATTTAACAAAAACCCACCAATTCCAACAAATTAGAATACTTCAGAAGACCAATAAAAAAACAAAAAAACATTTTTAGTGAATTGTTGGCCTTCTGGAAAGTATGTTCATTTACTGTATATGTACTCAATACTTGGTAGGGGCTGCTTTTGCTTTAATTACTGCCTCAATTCGACGTGGCATGGAGGTGATCAGTTTGTGGCACTGCTGAGGTGGTTTGGAAGCCCAGGTTTCTTTGACAGTGGCCTTCAGCTCATCTGCGTTTTTTGGTCTCTTGTTTCTCATTTTCCTCTTGACAATACCCCATAGATACTCTATGGGGTTCAGGTCTGGTGAGTTTGCTGGCCAGTCAAGCACATCAACACCATGGTCATTTAACCAACTTTTGGTGCTTTTGGCAGTGTGGGCAGGTGCCAAATCCTGCTGGAAAATGAAATCAGCATCTTTAAAAAGCTGGTCAGCAGAAGGAAGCATGAAGTGCTCCAAAATTTCTTGGTAAACGGGTGCAGTGACTTTGGTTTTCAAAAAACACAATGGACCAACACCAGCAGATGACATTGCACCCCAAATCATCACAGACTGTGGAAACTTAACACTGGACTTCAAGCAACTTGGGCTATGAGCTTCTCCACCCTTCCTCCAGACTCTAGGACCTTGGTTTCCAAATGAAATACAAAACTTGCTCTCATCTGAAAAGAGGACTTTGGACCACTGGGCAACAGTCCAGTTCTTCTTCTCCTTAGCCCAGGTAAGACGCCTCTGACGTTGTCTGTGGTTCAGGAGTGGCTTAACAAGAGGAATACGACAACTGTAGCCAAATTCCTTGACACGTCTGTGTGTGGTGGCTCTTGATGCTTTGACCCCAGCCTCAGTCCATTCCTTGTGAAGTTCACCCAAATTCTTGAATGGATTTTGCTTGACAATCCTCATAAGGCTGCGGTTCTCTCGGTTGGTTGTGCATCTTTTTCTTCCACACTTTTTCCTTCCACTCAACTTTCTGTTAACATGCTTGGATACAGCACTCTGTGAACAGCCAGCTTCTTTGGCAATGAATGTTTGTGGCTTACCCTCCTTGTGAAGGGTGTCAATGATTGTCTTCTGGACAACTGTCAGATCAGCAGTCTTCCCCATGATTGTGTAGCCTAGTGAACCAAACTGAGAGACCATTTGAAGGCTCAGGAAACCTTTGCAGGTGTTTTGAGTTGATTAGCTGATTGGGATGTCACCATATTCTAATTTGTTGAGATAGTGAATTGGTGGGTTTTTGTTAAATGTGAGCCAAAATCATCACAATTAAAAGAGCCAAAGACTTAAACTACTTCAGTCTGTGTGCTCTGAAGTTATTTAATATACAAGTTTCACAATTTGAGTTGAATCACTTAAATAAATGAACTTTTCCACGACATTTTAATTTATTGAGATGCACCTGTATAGCAGGGTCACCAAATTTGACATGGCAGCATAAAAGGTCACGGAAATCTGTTTCCCTCTCTATATTTCATACAGATTGCCTTTTAACTGTTCTCCAAATTTACACTGGTGATGTCTAATATCCTCTGTTCCATACTCTAGAAAGCATTTTGGTTTTATAAAAACAGCTACAGACATATAGCAGGGTAACCAAATTCAACAAGGCAAGGCAGTATAACAGCATGCTGAAATCCATTTGAGTGCCACAGAAATAAACAGAACTGAAATTGTATATTTTGAAGAATATAAAGAGAGGTTTTTATTGGCTTTATTTTTAAACTTTACATAGAAAATCACAAAACTATTTCTATGCATATTTAAAATAGTTATTAACAATGCTTCTTGTATTGCTTTCTTGATTTATAGGCAGTAGTATGTGATTACTCAGGGCTCAAATACTCCACATGCTGATATTCTGCAGTCCTGTTTGGGCCTTTCATTGTAGGTGGCCACCGCTTCTAGTCTCTTCAGAACCTCTGTGCCTTCAACGAGTTGCCTGTGAGAGAAGAAAAAGCTGTGACACATTTTCAATTTTGTGAGAGTGTTAAATAGCAAAGCTCTTAATTAGGCATTTACCTTAGGGATAATGTCTGCATTAATAATGTAAAGCCAAATATCAAGACAAGCACTCATAACTTGGGCTTTCTTGCGTACATACAGTATGCAGTCTACTGGAGTCATTACCCAAAAGCCACATATTTGTGGTCCATCCAGGAAGCTGGCTGTAGTGTGATGTAGAACTGAGAGCCATTGCTATGAGCACCTTGATTAGCCATTCCCAGGATGCCACGCTTGTTGTGGGATACGACAAAATTCTCATCTAGAAGAGAAAACCACCTGGTGCTTTTTATATGTATGAAACAATATGTATATCACAGATTTTAAACTCACCATGAAATCATAATTGACAGTTCTTTACCCTCAAATGTTGGGCCATAGATAGACTCTCCCCCATTGCCTTTCCTTTCAGGTGAAATATCTGTAATTGAAATCATATAAACAATGAATTAAACAATGAATTATTTACAATCACAAGGTCTTTTTAAAAAAAAAAAAAAAAAAATTGTATGTGCGTGCATGTGATAAAGCTTCTTACCTCCACCCTGCAGCCAGCCATTTGGCACAACTCTGTGGAAAATTGAGCCCTTATAGCTCAACTCAAGGTTACTCTTGGACAAACCTGCCTCTCCAGTGCACAAGGCCTTAAAGTTCCTACACGTCTTTGGACACAAGTCTGAGAACAGCTGACAGGTTACATTTAAAACGCTTTGAGAGTGGAGAAGAATGAAGTGGGAACACATTTCCACTTCAACTCAAGTAATCAAATGATCAATCATCTTACATAATCAAGAATCAGAACATCTATTTACCTCAAACAACAGTCTGCCAAATGCCTCTCCACCGCTTTCAATATCCATATAAACAAAAATATGCTGTGGGAAAGAGAGAGCAGATGTTGCACACCTTGTAGCTATTATGTGAAATTATAGATAGTCTAATTAAATATGTACGTTTATTTATTCGCTGGATTAACACTGATGCCTCTTTCGTTTGTTGTGTTCATTTACCCCTGTGCTTCGCAGGTTGCAGGTGTAATACTCCTCAGTCAAGGCTTTGTAAAGCGCCAGTGGTCGATGGAAAGAAAACTTCCACTCTTTCTCTGCCCAGCTGGACAGTTTCCTCTCATCACCGAGCAGCTGACCGTTTGCGAAGGACATTAGAAAGCCGCTATATTGCCAAACCTCCCGTTTCAGCTCCTTGACAAGTTAACGTACGTATCAGATTTATTACTAAAACGCAGACAAAATGAAAAAGTATATAATTAATACGTGCCTTACCCTCTTTTTGTTAGATAAATAATGATGCCAGTCACATTCCAGCAGCGGGCGAATTGTTGGATCATCAAATGTCTCCGGGAATTTAGTTTTCAGTCCCTGTGAGTAAGAGTTGATGGTATAGCTTTTGTGAACAGGTGTAAACAGGCAGCATTATTTAGCAGTTAGCCATGTTAAAATGCTAAATACAAAGTGGCCAGCCTCTTAAAACTTTACCTCCGCAATGCTTTTGGCTATTTGAAAATTATGTTTATTTAACAGACCGACGATCTCTAAATGTACAGTGGATGCCATGTTGTGGAAAGTTAAAGCGTCACGTTGTCATGGTAACCGAGGCGAATGTCGCACAACGATGACGAACCGTTCCATATCCATCTGTCTATCGTTATATTTAATTAATTTCTTAAAGTTCTTAATTAAAAAACAACACCAAATGTTCAATACAAGAACACATCACAAAAAAATTATTCGGCTCATTCATATCTTTAATTGTCTATTGAACAGAACACATTAACAAGTCCTCTCAAAATGTATATGTGTGAATTTTACTAATGTAACATCAAACAATACTGTCAAATATTGTGATGTGCTGAGTCTGACTCAAGGTTTTTATTATTTGAAGTTATGTTCTAACTTCCCCCAGGCTGTATCAGACCCGAGGCTGTTTTGGTGGACTTCTCCAGGGCCAGAAACCTGCCCAGCTTCTGTGCAAAATCAGGGGGCAGGTTGTGAGGGGATCTGTAAGTCTTCATGGTGGTACTCAGGTATGAGATGAGCTCACAGCTTTCCTCAAACTTTTGAAGTTTCTTTTTGTACTTCTGGCGAATATAGTCTGGGTTCCTGCTGTTGAATGCTGTTGGGTGGAAGGACTTGAAAATATCCTACATTGAAAGAATGAATGAATGAATGAATGAATTCTCATTTTCAGCTATTCTCAAACATAGCTAAAATAAGACATTCAAGGCCACCTTTCAGATGAAAGGCCAGGTACAATATAGCAGATCTCTTCACACTGAGAAAGGGGAATTTTGTCTTGAGTTGACCAACAGCAGTCATGGCTTTGATTATGGGTACTGCCACACTCTACAATAACAAGCAGACATAATTAAAATAAAAAAGACCATGTACAATAATATCAAACTCAACTGTGGTTAAGGTAAGTAAATAAATTGCCACAACTACATGATTATTAACTCAAAGCTTTGAACATTATTTTACCACTTGTTGAAAACTGATGGTTACACAATTATGTGACCAATATAGGTAAACAAACACAACAGATTCTGTGTTTCAGTGCCTTCTTACTTGTTCCAAATAGCCCATGATCGGTAAAGAGGTTAGTGAGACTGGATCTTCCAACGGAGGTAGTTTATGTGGAAGTTTCTGGTCCCAGTAAGTCTCAGGTGACCTAAGAATAGTTTTTCTATTTTAATATATTTTAAAATATAATATATTCCTGTAATGGCAAAGTAATTGCACCAGGTAATCAGGAATCCCCTCTGCAAAATGACTACTCACTGGAGAAATTTTTCTTGTTTCTTTTCACTCTCAAAGATATAGATCCTATTTCGGTACTCAATCGCATACTCCGTGTTTCCACGCACCAAGGCCTCATAACTACATATGTTTTTACTTGGACTGAAGTTGAAAAATGTAGCTTATTAATGATTACAGAACCTTAAAATTAAGGTTATTCTTTCTGAAAGTATTGTAGAGTATCTTTGCTGTATCTCTGTTGACCATCCAGATAAGTGACAGGGCAGAAACCCTTCATCTCTACCTGCTGAGGAAACCTACTCTTCACCTGGCCTGCACTGAGCTTATGAGGCAGGAGTGGAGGAGGAGGTAATGGGTAGGGGCAACCTGGAACCACAAACTGTTCCGGGGACTCTAGAAATCTCTTATTAAACACATAAAGAGAGATGTGAGTGAGTTAAACCAATATTTCTGTGTGCTGCTGGACCATCTGACCCTTTACCTCTAGAAACTCCGTGCTGGCCATTTTGTAGAAGTTCCCCTTGAACTCTGCAGCCAACTCCAGTGAGGTATTATCTGAACAGTCCACCAGATGGCAATGAAGAGCTAAGCTAACTGGACAGTACTGCCCAAACTCCCCTAGCCGGGACTGCAGCTCTCGTGGGTCTGTTTATGCAGGCTGCCTGGCCTGTGAGAACAACAGAACACTGTCATATAAGAATGCATAATACTAGTGATTCTCGTTTGACAACTGTGCATCATTTGCATGCTCTCACCTTTGTGAATCTTTTTCAGGTAATCGTGTATGTGTCTCAAGCTAATGCGAAGATCATCTAAAACTTGCTCCCACACCCACCACTTGCTCTTGCGGGCATCAACGGGAGTCCAGTTGTGATACTGTTGATGAAAGTGTAGCCTGAGAGCTTCAACTTCCCGCCTGAAGCAAGAGTTGCGAATGTTTAGGACCTGGGGGCTGTCATGCATTGGGTAAGGCCTGCTGGAGAGAGCTGCCATAAGTTTACAAATTTTGAACATTTGCATTTAATCTACATATGCCAGACGACTATACCACAAAATTTGTAACACTGTCCACAGTATAAAAAAAAAAAAAAAATTTCACACGTTGTAGTTTTCAGCAGGTCAGTTTAGGTCAATTTTGTTAACAAAAAAGTACTAAAAATAATTTATTAATTAAAATGAAATATAAATATGATAAATTCAAAAATTATTTATAAATTATAAATATTAAATATTAAAATAATATTTAATATTATTTTCTAGAACAGAATTGATTTGAAATAAAAAGAACTTTTGTAACTACATTATTATGGTAGTGTATGTGCAGACTAATGACTTCCAGCGATTTCATTACTGTCAGTGTGAATGCAGAGTATCTGTTGTTGGGAGATGTTAAAGAGTACTACCTGACTCCTCAAGCAGCGTCTCTAGTTTGGACTTGGTGTCAGTAGGCTGTGTACCTGTCTTTGAATCCTCAGTGTGTTTCCTGCAAAAAAGCATGAAAACTGCTGAAAATATGCTGAAAACTGAATCTTACCACCATTTTAAAATATCTAAACCACCACTTTCTTACATTTCCATCATGAACTTGTTAACTGTATCTTAAACATTGTTTTTCTCCATAAAGTTTTTGAGATGCTTTTTAGACAATTTGATCCAAATGAATATCTAGTTTATCTAATTTTCTAACCTGGAAGTACTTCTAGGGTTGTGAATATTTTGAACGTTGCAAAGTTAATAAATTAGAAAAAAAAATACAAAATTCTTTTCTATTCAAGCATTTCCTCCAATCATTTCAAATTTTTATACCTCACTGTTATATTTTCTGAACCTGTGCCCTTATATTAGCCGCACTCACAGCATCTCATTGATTTCTTGTGGACAACCACAGATGTCAAAGATTTGATGTCAAAATCAAGACTAAGAAATCATGTATGCACGTATGCATGAAAATACATTTCTTTTTCTCACCCTCTCCAACAATGTCTTTCAGACAGAATATGACTTCTGGTGTTACAGCACTATGTAGTTCCTCAGTAGTGATCAGCTGTGATCTGCTGCTGGGAACGTTGTCTAGTATCCATCCCCTTTTATGTTCAGCATCTTCATCCTCAATCTAACAATCCACAGGCACTCTTAAACACAAATAATGCTACGCGAGTATGAGAGCTAAAGGAGGAAACTCAGAGGTCTACCTCTCTTATGTGCTTCTCCAGGGCCTCCAAAAAAAAAAGCTCCCGTGGAGCTATAGCTGGAGACTGTGCTGCTTTCTTCATAGCTTCCTCCACAAAAGCTTGAACATCTGGGTGATCTTCTGTCACCTCTATTGCTGTAAAAAGGACACATTACCAATTCAGTGTTATTTTATTATTATTTATATACTATTATAGCATTTATTAATATTTTGAATTGGCTTTTATTTTTATATTTTCAGTTGTTTCATTTTTAGTAATTTTGTAATGTGGTGTTGTCATTTTTATTAGTTTTTGTTGTTTTAAATATTTCTATTTAGCTTTATTTTTATTTCAGTTTTAGTAATTTTAGTACTTCAGAAGTTTAGAGTTTTAATCTAGTTTACGTTTTTAATGTAATATTTAAATTTTATTGTATAGCTTTATTTCATAGAATGAAAACTTTTTTTTATAGTTTTAGTTATCAATAACAAATAATCGTAGCAAGTTGCATTCAATAGTATTTATGTATAGTATTTAGAATTTATAGTATTTTAATACTGATTAACCACTGGATTACTATTTAACTTAAGAACTTTTTCACTTATTTCACCGACTGGGTGTGTATCTAAAAATAAAGTGAATGATACCAGTTAACAATATGTTAAAGCACAGAACATACATTGTTATCAATGAAACTGAGGAGGTAAAGTCCATGTTGTCTGTGGATTGACCTCACCTGTGTAAGTTTCACCAGGCTCTCCTTCATTGGTTGTCACATTACCTACAAAAATGAAGAAATACCATCTTAAATATGTCCCAGAATATCTTCAAAGTTTCCAACTTAATCATCTTTGAACAATGCAAAACAAATTAAGAAATGAGTATTCTATCATGCCATGCAGCTTGTTTTGTAGAGTTACCAAGCTGGTGTTTTCTAACCTGAAGCATTTGTAGCCTCAAGCTGCATCTTGGCCCTGACCTTCTCTAAGCCTGCAAGTGTGGCGTCTTGACGCACTTTGTCCAACATGTCTTTTGTGAAAGTACCCAGTCTATACTCCATCAGCGCTTCAACATCTACCACTACAGCCCCAAAATACTCAGCTAGCAGTGCACACATTGTGCTCTTTCCTGAGTATGGTGGGCCGATCACAGACACCTTGCAAGGCAAGTGGGGTATGTGTGGCAGCAGGTAGCGTCGAGGGTTCACTATGAACTTCTGCAGCGCATCCTGAGATGACAGGACGTAGAACTTATCCATGAAGCTGGTGGCGAGAAAAGACTGAAATTATAAACAGCCCCTCAGGATGAAGTAGTTTTATTTATAATTAATTTAGTTTTCACGCTGTAAAAAATAAATAGTTGAGAAAACGTAAAAAATAAGGCATCTTGATGCAGTAAGACTTTTGAGTTCTCTCAACAATAGTATTTTAGTTCTTCTCAGTAAAGTTCAGCCAATGTAAATTTGCTAGTTCATGCAATGCTGATTGTTTTATTTTGATAATAGAAAAATTCTTGTCACACCTTCAAATTGTTCCAAACCTGTATGAATTTCTTTACACTTTTGAACATAAAAGAAGACATTTTTAATAATGTGGGTAACCAAACAGTTGCTGGTCACCACTGACTTCCATAGTATTTTTTCCATACAGCATTATTTCCATCAACATTCTTAAAATATCTTCTTTTATAGTCAACAGAAGAAAGAAATTCATGCAGGTTTGCAACAACTTGAGGGTGAGTAATGACAACAGATTTTTCATTCCAACAATATAGTTCCCCTGTGCCTTTATCATTATAGTTGTGATAAACAAAATTATTCTCATAGAATTAAAATGGTGATAGTTTCCATCCTTAGGGATTACAGCTTGACTGAGTTCACCCACCTCAAAGAGCTCCTCTGGATCCTTGTTTCCATCCAGTTCAAATAGAAATGGAGGATTATGGTCCACCATGTAATCCTACACATCAAACATAAGTATAATTGCTCTTAACACTCATTGTTTCTAATAATATTGTGTACAGTATGTAAGTGTGTAATACTGTAGATGACATTACCTCTAGAGGCCTGAGAATGGTGTCCTTATAGCGCATGATCCTGCTGTTGGCATACTCTGGATAATTCTCACTCACTCTTACTAGCTGTGTGATCATGTCTTTCTGGAGCTCTAACTCTTCCATCTTAAACACAGATTTTCAATTGCATTTATAGTTATTTTACATAGAACTTCAATATTAGGGAGTTCTGAAATCATACATGAAAGTTAACTTTTGCTGCAAACTTACTGTAAATAGTTTATACAGTGCTTTGGTAAAGTGTCTGGAAAATAAATCATTGCAGTAATATACTGGTTCTCATTTAGAGGGCCAGGACCCACTAAGGGTCCTTCTCAAACTTCAAATGGGACCACACGATGACTTGACATTATTTAAATTAAAATAATCTGAAAAAAAAGCTAAACAATAAAAATATAAATAAAAAAACTGCAGTGATATTTCTTTTATTTTTACATTTAATATTAATTAATTGCAGAGCATGGAATGGAATGGAATCATAACTTTAACTGTGGTTGGTTAAGTTAATATAACTCTAACAGTTGTTGTTGTTAAACATTTTGAAAACAAGCAGAATTTCCAGAAGAAATATTTTCTATGAAGGTTAAGCAGGTTGAGAACCACTGTTCTAAGTATTACCTCTTCCTCCAGATCTTCTGTTTCTTCCTCTTCCTCATTCTCTATCTTGCTGTTTTTCATGAGTGACTCTTTCTTCACATCAGGGTCCCACTTCTCCCTCTGGAACACACGGCCTGTCTCCGGATGTTGACGCTCATCTGATAGCCTGCGGATCATGTCCCTGTCTGCACACTGCACACACACTAAATGTCATTCACTTATTTATTATCCTTACAAAGTGTGCAGTGAATAACACAGCACAAGGTCAGCATCTTAAAATTCAGTGGAGTATAGGTAGTATTAAAATTATGAAAAACCTTAATGTTGATGATGAAGTCTGGCAGCATTCTGAGGCTTTTAATCAGGTCTATTTGTTCCTGTATCTTCAGGTATTCCTCTGACATTGATGGCAAACAGGCCAGGACATAACCTGCTCAACCGCCATTCAGACAAGTCATTACAAATATATTTGAAAATTGACAGGTTTGAAAATATGGCTTGTCAACTAAAACTCAAGAAAAACTTAAAAGACCTAAAAATAGAATGGTTTACATGTTTGGTTAGCTAGTTGGTTTTTATTCAGTTATGTCATACCCTTACCATAATGTTCTACATCAGGTGACTTGAGCCGGTCAACAATTAGCTTGACCATCATCTCTTCTGGAACAGGTTTTCCTTCACCCAGAATCTTAAAGAGCTATAGCAAAAATATCTTATGAAACAGCTAGAATATTTTAAAGGGAATCAGTAAACCACGTAAATAACTAAACAACAGTGATACACACCTGTATACCTTGTTCTGTCTCATCACTGATGTGGCCGTTGAGAAGATCTGTATCTAAATAAGGTGAAAAAATACAAATATTCAGATACTCCATATGTAATAATGGCAATGCGGCATCAAAGGCACTTGATCATTTACCATCAATGAGGATGCAATTCCAAGTCTTGGCTACTTTTCTGGCAAGAGTAGATTTCCCAACATCCTGGAAAAAAAAATATCATAAAATATAACATGAAATACTATTTATTTGTTTTGACTGAGGAATATTTAGGTGAATATTTGGGACACATTTTGCCATCGAAATGCCTGGGAAAAGGTGTCCCATCAACCTGAATTCACCCCTACTTTCATGTTTGAGAAAAAAAAAAAAAGAAAAAAAAAAAAGATGCATGTTGACAACTCACTGGTTTTCCAATGATGATAAAACATGTTGGTTTGGAGAGCAGAATCTCTCTCTGCTTCATCCTCGATGAGTTTATCCACTGACGGGAAGTTGGACGCTTCAGTGGATGACATTGTATGATACTGTAAAGCAAAAATACAGAGCTGTTAATCTATTTAAATTAATCAAGAAGTCAAACTCAAATGTTCAATATCAAATCGTCGTTAATTATCAACTGACAACGTTAAGATTTTACAACAACTAGAGTATGGCGCGCAATATCAAATCAACATTTTTTTATTTTCTGTTCTTTTGTAACGTTAATCGTATATGCTTCGATGCGTCAATTAAACATAATGCACTATTTGCTCATTGATTTTACTCACTTTAATAGTGACTTCAGCCACAGACTGTAACCTCCTTCTCTGTCCGCTCTTCATTTGTTGAACGGTGTCACTACAACCTGCCCACAACAGAACTGACAGGATAGAGACAAACAAGATTTGAGCTTTTTATTTTGTTGATGCGGGCTACCATAAACTGTAAAATGTGTCCCAGAATTATATGATCCCATAGATTAAAATATTTTTAACAAGAAACTTTCCATGAACTAATTCAATACGACCACCAGAGGTCAGTGTTAAGCCTTTTCAACTGACTGGCAATTTATTTATTTAATTAACGTGTTGTTAAAAGTAAACGCGCTGGAATTAAACTACACCACATAGGGACACAAAGTAAAATAATAATTTTTTTTTATTATTATTATTCATTACTTTAGTTGGATAGGTCTCAATATGCCACAGACTATTAAGTAAATACCTCAACCCCAGTAAAACACTTATGCAGGTCATTATAAGAGCAGTAGAAAACAAGGATTCATTTAGCTGTTTTTTAAGGTCATTTAATGCTGGATTATGGCAGTTCTCTCTAGTCTAGTCCATAGAAATTAATTAAGCAAGCTAAACCCTGGGGACACTTTTCTGAGACATACAACAAACTGCTTCCTCATTCCTAACATTAAAACTGTGCAAGAGGTGGGCGTTGTCTGACGAATATCTACTCACTCATATTTATTGTCATATTTAGGTTACCTGCATGACAAAAAATCGTTAAAATTCTGTCCCTCAGAATGGTGTCTTCAATCTGTGCCTTTTTTTTCTTTATCAGTATAATCAAAAGCTGGTAAGAGAGGTCATATGTCTAGTCTATGATCTTTTGCAGATTCAGGCTGTCTCATAAATTACAACTCGTGTCAGCTGTTTTCCATTGACAACACTACATAGGCCCGGTTTCACTAAGCCAGGATTAGGCCATAGTTCAAGTAGGACATTTAAGTAATACATTTACGTGCTTAGAAAAAAAACATTACTGGGGGCTGTTTCATAAAACAAGTTTACCAAATAAGCCAGGCTTATTTCAGTTAGTCTGATTTATTGTCAGTTGATTTGGTTCAAAATAAACCAGACTAATTGAAATAAAACTGGCTTATTTGGTAAACTTGTTTTATGAAACAGCTCCATGGTGTGCTTTTTGAGACAAAACAAAGGCACTGGTATATTTTAAGATCAGTCAGTGCAAGTTTCTTTCAGTTGAAACAGCTCAGATTTATATTTTAGTCTAGGACTAGGTTTAAGCTTTCTCTGTGAAAGCGGGGAGGATCAATGAGGGCACCACATGGGTTTTGATGTCATACCCTAAAAAGGACACTTTTAAAATTTTTAGAAACTTTTTTTTTTTTTGCATCAGATTTATTCAGATAGCCTGCAATGAATGGTCACCGCAGAGATGATTGTCATATTTTTTATTATCAGAGTTTCAGTGCTGAATTACAGCACAGTACATTTACGAAACGCACATGAAAGAAGTCGTCTATAATAAGCATATTCGTGCCATCATAAATACATGTGTGTAATCGTCTAAATATATCTAGTGTAATATATGGGATCGTATTTAGAGAGTGACGGTCGGCTGGTAAAAGCGATGGCTGAGATAAGAGCCAAAGAATCCAGTGGCCTCAGGGGAGGGACACACGCTGCGACAAAGAAACACGGCGTTCACATTCACATACATGTACTCATACTCCCCCCTGCTTCATTTACTCAGAAATAACAGTAAGGAAGTTGAAGAGTGTGTTTTTCAGCACAGAGCGTACACGGAAGGTTTTTCCCATGTAATTTTTGAACCGGAGCGGGAGAGACACTGCTTCCTGAACGCGTGGGTCTAACCTTTGATTTTATGCTGCTGGCACGAGCACGAGCACGAGCACGCGGAACGCCGCTGTCATTTACACAGGACAAGACACGAAACCATTGTATTCCCTACATTTATGCCGTGTATAAAGTCTTTGGCTAAAGAATTCACTCATCAAGAACCGGCTTCGAGAGGCGTCGCGTTGAGTCACGACAGGTAGTGACAAGTTTGATTCGGACGTTTGAAGTCTCACAATCGCGGCTCTCAATCTGATGTCTACCGGGACCTTCACAACACCGAGCTGCCGCAATGTCGACCGGAGCAGGAAAGAGACTAGAAAAACGGGTGAGAATACTGGAGTCGCTCATCAAGGACCAACGATCACCGCTGAATTTGGAGAGTTTGCTGGTAAGGTTATGAGATACTGGGTTGCTATACGAAAGGAAACGTGTTTGTTGTTTTGTAGACCTTGTAACTAAAATACATCTCTGGGAGTTTATATATATATATATATATATATATATATATTAGAAGTGTCATGTCACTTTGTCTACACATGATATTAATCAGAATTTGCCCATAGTCTGATTATGAAAACATCTTTTGATTTCTATAACCAGAATATTGGAGTTTCTAAAAATCAAAAAAATTAGTCATAAAAGTAGCCAGAAGTTTGGATCATGCACTCGATATTCATTAATCTCACCAAAAACAAAAGGTAATTCTGGATAATAAAGAGTTTAAAAAAGCTCAAGCTTTTGAAAACAAAAAAACAACAACAACACATTTTTGCAACAAGAAGCAAACAAGAAGAAAATGTCTCATGACATCTATTTTGTCAACATTAATGAGTTGATTAAATTACTGAATGACTAAAGTGTACAGTAATAGCAAGAGCTTGCATCTCCAGTAGCAATCACAGGAAAAAAGAAATAAATTATATATGTTTACATGTGTACATTATTATTTTGAAAAGATCCAGAGCATGTAAATTACTTTTTTTTTTAATTTTTTTTTATAAATACCAGAATATCAGGCATAATAGAAAACAAATGCACATGTAAATCAATAGAGATACCTACATCTTAAAAAGGGGGAACAAGGTCCATTTGTAAAACAGATGAGTACAATCACATTTGGAAAACACTAGTCGAATTTGCTTATTTGTTTTAATTATCCAAATTACCTATATAGGCCACTTTGGCTGTTGCAAAGAATGTTTATGAAAGGTTGCTTGTATTTTGTTTGTTTATGTTGTAATATTAATGTTAATATAATTGACTCTATTATATTAAGACCACTCAGCAAAATAATGAAAATACCGGAAAGCTCTTCCTACACATATAGGTTGTACAACACAAAACAAAACTGCATTATATGTTGAGGGTGTAAACAAATGAGTGGACGTTTGTCCCAGAGGATTGTGGTAATGTTCCTGTCTTATCTCTGATCAGTGTGTCATCAAAACACCCTCCTTCACAGTAATGTTGCTGTCTTTTGATGGTAATATTTTCCCCAAATACAGCACTATATTGTCCAGGCTTAAAGCACCAGACTTCACTTATTTTACATGATGCACATATTATTAGAAGGTAGCTTTACGAGATGTGAAGATACCATGCATGTTTATTCAATGACTGGGTTAAGGTGAAATGTGAGGACTTGTCAAGCAAGCTTTACAGGGTGAGATTGTCTAGAATGTGTGCTCCTATTGTCACTTCCCATCAAAGACTGAAATCTCTTACCTTACCCAGCATTCTCCTCAGCAGAATAAAACCCTCATTGCAGACAAGAACTGCATTTTTGAGCAAGACTGAAATTTGGCACACCCTACTTTCTCTGGCTGCTTCTTTATTGTTCAATAGGCCTCAACTGTCTGCCTATGGTATTATTAGTCATTTTGAATACGCATTTATCCAAAGTATCTTACAGTACACTTACAAGGAAGTTGTCTGGACTTAAGTGGTTTGCTCAAGGGCACAATGGTGACAGTTTTTCATACAAAGACTTGTTCCTTTATATAGTAGCTCTTCCTTGTGGTCAGGATTTTTTTCTCATTAATAAAATGTTACACCTAAAGCAACAAATAATATTTTATATAGACACAAAGATGTACCTTTTATATAGCCTAAAAAAGTGGTTTTATTTTACATGGATTCGGTCGCCACAGGGGGTAGCCATTTTTAATACTTCTCATTTTATCTAAGTAACGGCCTTATTATTGTACACTTTATCTCATAAAATAAATTAATCATGAATACTGACTGCCAGTAGCGCATTTCTACAATGTCATCGGTACATGAATAGTTTTTTGGGCTAATTCTGCATCCACGGTAAAAGACTAAGACAACTGCTGTATCAGCCAGTGCGAGTGCAACTTTAATTAAAATTATTAATAAACATGTTTTAAAATAATTCGGCACACACATGCAGAAATATTTATACAAAGACAAACCCTTTTAAATCTCTGTTGGAAAATTAGATGATAGCATTGCATGCTGAACTGTTCCATTGATGGAAAATGATAGCTATCTATGAACAAACGCTGGAGGTATTGGGTGATGTATTTTTGGTGTGTGTGTGTGTGCCTGTCGTGGCTATGGGAGGCCCAGGGAAAGACCTAACTAAATCCCTGCTGGTTCAGTCGACAGTATGTTTACTTAGAAACATCCACTCATACCTCAGCTGCTTAGCCATGCATGCTAAGTCAACTCTCAGTAAGAGATTTTAAAATATACACAGCCTGTGTTGATTTGCATTTCATTTCTCTTTTATCCAAAGAATTAAATCCTGTCTTCAACCCCGTGCTCTTCCAAGTCATGCTTGTCAGACAGAGCTCAATTTTAGTTCATTATGTCGACATCACAACCCTGTTCTGATACTGAAGTCGTTTATTGTGGTGTTTATTGGCACTTTTTTTTATGAGTCTCATGTCTAATGATCTTTCATTTATTATGATGCAGACTCATTGTGTCCTGCTGCGTTGCTACCAGGGGAAATGTCATACAGGAAGCTGAGGTCACATCCTTCAATTGAGGAGAGAGATAGCTGGCTCCAGCTTCCTTTGAGTGTGTTTGCGTTTTTTTTAATGCTGTATTGTGGACTGACTCCTGGTGCGAGGAAAACAGGATTCTGGCATTGTTGGTTGTGCATGTGTATGTTTTGGCTTGTGTGCACGTGCCTATTTGTGTTACGGAAACAGAATTAATGTAACACACCTTGCAAACTTAAAAGTTTTGGTATATAACAGATTTTTTTAAAAGTTTGTTCAACAAAGCTGCATTTATTTTAGCAAAAATGCAGGAAAAAATAGTAATATTGTGAAATATCATTACAATTTAAAATAACTTTTTTCTATTTAAATATATTTTAAAATGTAATGTATTCCTGTGATGGCTGAATTTTCAGCAGCCATTATTCCAGTCTTCAGTGTCACATGATCCTTCAAAAGTCATTCTAATATGCTGATTTGCTGCTTAAGAAACATTTATCATTATTATCAATGTTGAAAACTGTTCTGCGGTTTAATATTTTGTGGAAACCATGATTTGATTTCAGGTTTCTGTGATAAATACAGTAGTCAACATTTGAAGTGGATCAAAACCTTTCATCAAAGTTATCCTAAAAGCAAAACAATACCCGTTCTTGTCTTAGGACAACTTTGATGAACTTTTTTGATCCACTTCAAATGTTGACTACTGTAGAAAGTTCAAAAGCACAGCATATGTTTGAAATAGAAATCATTTGTAACATTAAGTGTCTTTATTGTCAACTTTGATGTGTCCTTGCTGAATAAAAGTATTAATTTATTAAAAAAATATTAAAGACTCCAGACTTTTGAACGGTATGTACATGATTAATTTAACATGTAGTGATGTTGCAGCATTGGCCAGATAAGGGCAAGTGATAGTTTTTATCAACTGGGCTGAAACTCTGTCACATTAGCGCTGTGCTATTCAACTGTCCTAACTGTTGAGCCCTGGATTAGCTGTTTTTCTTGTTCCAGCTGCAGCAAAACACTGTTATTAACCTTTTATGTTGAACCAACTAGTTTATGTTGGCTCGGCCAAATGGAAGTGTTTGGGCTGGGAATGCTGGGGGTGGGGGGAAGTGTGTGTGCTATGTGTGTCTTCTATGTATTTTTAGCTCTGCAGTGTCATGGTGTGTGTGTTTGGAGGGATATATGTGAGGTAATTTCCAGGATCATCCAGTGTCATATCATTAATTTCCTAAAGTCATTTATAAAAATACAGTTACTTAATTCTCACTATAAGGGGACTATACAGACCTAATCCCACTCCTAAATCAACTCTTTAAGTTTATATCCAAAGTTAAATGACACAACAGGACTGTCTGTCAGAGTGAGCTTAGTTCTGGGGTTAGAGGAGAGGAATGAAGTCTCTCTGAAGTCATTTTTGGTTGTGGGAATAAAGAGGAAAGCCAATTGTAGAAATCGCTCTGTATTTGAGATTATAAGAACTATATCTTTAAGTGTTTTTTAATTTTTTTTTTCTCTTCTGCAGGATTCAGTAACTGCTCTGGCCCTTGATCTGAATCATCCCGCACTGAGAAAGAACAAAAACATAGATTCTTTCTTAAACAGATGTAAGTCTCTTTGAAAGTGCAAAGATTATTGCATTTATTGTATGTGTATGACTTTTGCTGAATTAAGCCTTATGACTTCATATTGTCAGTAATTCTAGAAGTTTATGTCAGTAATTTATTGCTTATATGTCAATATATGTATATATCAATGCACATATGTGTGTGTGTATATATATATATATGTATATGTGTGTGTGTGTGTGTGTGTGTGTGTGTATATATATATTACAGTTATGTATGATCAAATATGATCAAAGGCAGCTGTGAAAATAAATCTGTATCATTAATCCTTTTGATCTTTTATTTAAAAAATTTACAAAAATCTAGCCTTTCATTGGTGAATAAGAATTTAAAATGAGAGAGAAATCTCATTATGAAATAATTGTTTTTCTCTAATACACATTGGCCACAATTAATCATACCCTTTAATTCAATACTTTTTGCAACCTCTATTTGCGAAGATAACAGCTCTGAATCTTCACCTATAATGCCTGATAAGTTTGGAGAACATCTGACAAGAGATCAGAGTCCATTCCTTCATCCAGAATCACTCCAGACCCTTCACAGGGTGTCTGCGGGTCTTTAAAAAGTCTTAAAATGTCTTAAATAACGTTTTCCTAATAAAAGGCCTTAAAAAGTCTTAAAATGGCTTAAATTCAGATTCAATAGGTCACATTTTTGGTCACATTACAGCTAAAATATCTTTTTCAGTCTGACGGACCTAATGACCGCGGTACTGCGTCATCAGACAGCTAGAATTGCAGTAGTTGAATACAGGTTGAACTGCCTTCTTTGTTTATATAATGTTCTCAATAATAATAATAATAATAATAATAATATAGGTCGAGCTACAGCTAGCTGACCAGCCTTCGAGCTAGTTATATATATATATATATATATATATATAATATAATTTTTATTTTTTTACTTACCCGACCGGACAAATAGCCTGACTAAAATTTAAGTGATTACCAGCGAAGCATCGAAACGGGAGAATGATTCTTCTGATTTTATTACATTCTGCTTAAACAGCGATTGATAATGTATTTCTGGTATCAGAAATACAGACTCGTGCTGTCTGTCTCTTTGTGAGAGACTTCAAAACAAATGAGCATAACAGCACACAGAAAGTCAGAAGAAACACACTGAGTAAAAATTCAAAATGTTTAGTTTATTCATAACATGATATAATTAAGTAACACCTTGACAAGGGAGCTATTTTGCTGGTTATTTTCACGATTGCAAGTATCACATTGATTTTAGTTCAATAAACAAATATAGTCAGGTAGTTATTAAATTACTTACATGTAATATTTACTGTTTTTGTTCTATTTCTACAACACAAATAGTTCCAAACAAAGATAACAGCAGAAGGATTAAACATTCTCCAAGCAACACTCGGCGGTGTTTTGCTACTAAATGATTCAGTGTTCTGAACGAATCGGTTGAATGACACAATGACTCACTCATTAAGGGACTTACCGCCACCTACTGGTGGATTAGTATGTATGCATTTTTTCCCCCAACATTATTTATTTTTATATCCAAAAATGTATTTAAAACAATAATGTCATAACATTATTTATTGCAATTGTAATTTTGCAGTGTAAATTATTTAATCTGAATGGTAACAGCCCTATAGTGTATATTGAATTTATTGATTAATTGTAATAATTTGACATGAAAGATGATGCATACATTTAAAAAGGTTGAAAAAGTTCTTTGTAAAGGTAAATAAAAATATGCAGATTTAAGTATGTAAAAGCTGATAGAACACTGAAAATATTGATTCAGAATAAATTGTTTACACCACAAAAAATCTTGGTGATGCAGTATATTTGTGGGGATTTTCTGCTGATTTTCTGCTGATATGAAAAGTTCATAGTATATCATAGTAATAAATATAATTTGTGACAGCGGTGATATTTTGTTTTCTTTTTACATTAAACACTTAAATATTAAATATATGTATGTAATATAATGTGGATTTCCATTACATGTTTAGGTCTTAAATTTCATATAAGGTGGTATTAAAAAGGTCTTAAAAAGTCTTAAATTTAACTTGTTCATATCTGCAGAAACCCTGCTTCAGATTCACAGCTCCATGTTGGTGCTTCTTTTCTTCGGTTCACCCCACTCATTTTCTATAGGGTTCAGGTCATGGCAGAAGCTTGGTTTTGTTCTCAGTGACCCATTTTTGTTGTGGTTTTGATGCTTGTTTGTAGATCATTGTCCTGTTGGAAGATCCAACCACGGCCCATTATAAGATATCTAGCATGGACAGTCAGTTTTAAATTTTTTATCTGTTGGTATTTAATTGAATCCATGATGCCATGTATCTGAACAAGATGTCCAAGACCTCCAGCAGAAAAATAGGCCCACAACATTAAAGATACGGCAGTATCTTTCATTGTACACATGGGGTACTTTTTTATCCCAGTGTGCACCAAACCCATCTTGAGTGTTTGCTGCTAAAAAACTCTATTTTTAGTTTCATCTGACCATAGAAGCCAGTCCCATTTGAAGTTCCAGTCGTGTCTGACAACTGAATATGTTGGAGTTTGTTTTTGGATGAGCGAGGAGAATTTTTCTTGAAACCCTCCCGAACAACATGTGGTGATGTAGCAGCTGTTTGATATTTTTTTTTGGAGGCTTTCTGACCCCAAGACTCAACTAATCTCTGCAATTCTCCAGCTGTGATCCTTGGAGAGTCTTTGGCCACTCAAACTCTCCTCCTCAGCGTGCATTAGGACAATATAGACACATGTCCTCTTCCATGAAGATTTGTAACATCTTTAGTTGATTGGAACCTCTTAATTATTGCCCTGATGGTGGAAATGTGGATTTTTAATGTTTTAGCTCTTTTCTTACAGCCACTTTCTAAATTTGTGAAGTTCAACAATCTTTTGCTGCACATCAGAAATATATTCTTTGGTTTTACTCCTTGTGATGGATAATTAAGGGAATTTGGCCTTTGTGTTCCTCATATTTATATTCCTGTGAAACAGTAAGCCAAGGCTGGACAATTTAATGTTCCTAGTCACCCTGGTGTGATTAAAAAAAATGCAAATATGTATGGGAATATACTTCAGAGATATTTTGATCATAAGAATTTCTAGGGGTACCAATAATTGTGGCCATTGTGTACTAGAGAAAAATATTTATTTCTTAATGTGATTTTTCCTCCACTTTCACGTTTTTTTTTTTTTTTTACTTCAATTAAAGGTTAGATTTTTTTGAAAATTTTGAATGAAAGATCAAATGGATAAACAGTGCAGACTTATTTTCACAGCCTTCTTTGATCATATTTACCAAGGGTATGAATAATTTTGAGCACAACTGTATATGTATATATATTAAATAGTTAAAAAAAAATTAAATAACTAGGGAATTTTGGTCTGGTATAATGAAAATGTGTTTGTTAATAATTAAATGCTTAACTGTATTCATGTAATAATATGCATGGTGTAATCTCTCTAGATGAAAAGTCTGTGGGTCGCCTCAGGGAACTACAGGTGAAGCTGGATGACTTTGACAGAATCAAGCTGATTGGCCGTGGAGCGTTTGGCGCAGTGCAGCTGGTGAGTGAGTGTATGCTAGAGAGTGTGCGAGTGTGTGGGTGTGTGTTTATGTGAGAGTCTGCCCATGTTATCTGCTGTTTGTCTACAGGCATAGCCTTTTGAGTGTGTGTGTGTGTGTGTGTTAATGCCTGTGAGACTTGTACGTACATGTTCTGCCTTCTCCTACTTACCTGCAACAACACAGAGCGTGCATGCTTTTGTCCTTGTGATAGGCATATAGTCTTATTCTTTTAGTTTCACACTTGCCAGTCAAAAATGTATGAGTCAGTCTTTATAAATAATTAAGTATGGTGGAGCATTATGTGTTGCTTATGCACGCAGTGTGAAAATGAATGTCTTAAGTTATAGATACATTAAACACTTGTTTGCATTAAACTACATATTGCAGAATGTGTGTAGTTTCATTAAGGGTTTATATGGATGTTTATGATGTTCATACACATATGTGCATGTAGGTACGACACAAAGCGTCCCAACAAGTATATGCCATGAAGCAGCTCAGCAAATTTGAGATGGTCAAGCGCTCTGACTCCGCCTTCTTCTGGGAGGAGCGTGACATCATGGCATTCTCCAAGAGTCCTTGGATAGTTCAGGTGGGTTTCCCTTTCATGTATAGATATGCATGTGTGGTACTTCTTTGTGTTGTGTATTAGAGTATGTTTGCAAACAACATCTATATCTGGGAAACTCAACAAACTGAAAAAATAAAAAAAAAACAATACTAGAGTGCATATAAGGACACTGTTAAAATATTAAATAATCAATAAGTAAATAATCACCTTTAGGGATGTCAAAATTACAAGTACGTCAATACTAAGTTGATGATAAAATGTAAAAAATGCAAACCAAGTGCTATCTGACTGACAGGCTGCTGTGTTTGAATGCTTGCACCTCCACATGTTGTAAAGACAGTCAGTTATGTCCTAATGTAAATAGGCAAGACAAGAAATGTCAGATCTGCTCATTAGACCTTGAAGCCTAACATAATTGCTGCTGTAATGTTGATTTGTTGATATTATGTGTTATTTATGTGTTCTTTATGATGGACTGTTATTTTAAATAATAATTAATAATTACTCTAAAAACCTGATTAAGAATTAATTGAGAAATACTTGGACTAAATGTCCCTTTTGTTTTTTAAATTTTACGTTTAGAATATTTATTTTAATGTACTGTATTAAATGCAAGAATACATTATTACATAATAACAATGCTTTTAAACAGTTACCATATTTAATATAGCTGTGGTGTTGCAATTGAAATCAAGTATTGTGAAATTTCACTGTATTGCTATCAACTGTTAAAATGTTGGTATTGTGACACCTGTTCACCTCACTCTCTCACTGTCCACATAGCTGTGCTGTGCGTTCCAAGATGAGAAGTACCTTTATTTAGTGATGGAGTTCATGCCCGGTGGAGACCTGGTGACTTTGACCAGCAGCTATGACATCCCAGAAGAGTGGGCTCAATTCTACACAGCAGAAGTAGTGCTGGCACTGGATGCCATCCATTCTCTGGGCTTCATCCACCGAGACATCAAACCAGACAACATGCTGCTTGACCGCAACGGACACCTTAAACTCGCTGATTTTGGAACGTGCATGAAGATGGACTCGGTATGTTTTGGGTTGTGTGATAAGTGCTTTTGATGTGGAGAAAGACAGAAAGAAAGAGTCTGCATAATATAATATAATATAGGCATTTATGCTGCCAAAATCCCCCATGCTGTGATAATTATGGCAGTGCTTCCATCTTGTGGTTAGATCATATAGTGCAGCCTCACTTACGATGACCTTTCAGTGGACTTAGAAAGGGGTTTTAAAGCTGTAATGTAAATTGTTCCCCTAGTTTTTTTATTCTTGCTTAATATGTACAGGCACCATAGCAGCACTGTATATAATGGTTATATTTATGTATATGAATCTGTATGTGTGTTTAGTCTGGTATGGTTCGCTGTGATACTGCTGTCGGGACACCTGATTACATTTCTCCAGAGGTTTTGATGTCACAAGGAGGAACGGGTTATTATGGCCGCGAGTGTGACTGGTGGTCTGTTGGCGTTTTCATTTATGAGCTGCTAGTGGGTGAGTAGCACCAACTTTATCTGTATCCTTCTATCGTCTGTAATCTTATCTCACACCATCCTATATTAATTCTTCTCAATGTGGGCAGGCGACACGCCGTTTTATGCCGAGTCCCTGGTGGGCACCTATGGGAAGATCATGGATCATAAAAACAGCTTAACTTTCCCAGATGATATTGAAATGTCAAAGGAGGCCAAAGACCTCATCTGTGCCTTTCTGTCTGACAGGTGAGAGAGAGAAACGTAGACTTTGAATAGAGTAACCTCTTTTAAACATTAGACTCTTGCTGTCATCAGATGTGATGTCAAAAGCAGCATGGAAAAATAAGAACTTTTTTCTTAGAGGTCGGCTGATACCGATTTTGCTGATAATGATAAATAAAATAAAAACTTTCCATTCAAGTTGAAATAATGCTTAACTTTATTGCAAAATTAACAATAATGTCTTAACCATAAAATGTTTGCAATTAAGTAAAATAATAAAAAAAACAGCTGTACTGAAATAGTTATACTTGATATTATTTTGTTTGTGTTGGTTTTTATTATTTTTAATATCATTTGAAATATACACTACTGTTCAAATGTTTGGGGTCAACAAGGACAGCTTATCTTGACCAAAGGTGACAATATTTATAGTGTCAATACAAATTAACAAAGACATTTATAAAAATGTTAAAAGAATCCTGAGGGGAAAATGTATCAGTTTCCACAAAAAATATTAGGCAGCGCAACCGTTTTCAACATTGATAATAATATGAAATGAGCATATTAGAAATGATTAATGAATGATCATGTGACACTGAAGACTGGAGTAACAGCTGCTGAATTTTCAGCTTTGCCAACACAGAAATAAAATATATTCAAATAAGTTCAAATATGTTTAAATAGGGAAAAAAATACAGTTTTGATAAATGCATTATTGTATTATTGATCAAATAAATGCAGCTTTAAGAGGCTGCTTTAACAAACAATAAAAAATCTTATCGACCCCCTTATCGACCCCCAGTTTCTGAAATGAAATCAGCTCAAGCTTTGTCTTTTTTAAAATGATGTACCGGTCTACATCTATTCATTTTATGCTTTTAATAGCTCTTCAATAAAATCAGTCACTGATAAAACATCAACTTCATGTTCTAATGCTTCTTACTACATTTCTTTTTAATCTGTTTTCCTATAACTGTCTTTTTCCTCTCTCTTTCTCCTCCCTCTCACATGTGCACACACATGCGAGCATTCCTGATCAAATATCCAGAGAGGGGTTTATGTTTTCATGTAAAAGCACAGCACATACACACACACCCCTCCCTTTGCATTCTAGCTACAGGAATGTCCCACACGTGGCAGTCCAAACTGCTGCACCCCTCTGATCCAGATGCAAGGAATGGGAGGGGAACGACCGTTCCTTATTTTTGTATGTTGCTGCTTGTGTTGCTTTCACTCCTCAACTCATTCATGCTCTGCCGTTTCCCATCAGCCACTCGCTGTTGGATGTTCCAGTCTCACACACACACAAACGTCACTTAACGGATTAGTGAGCGTGGTTGTGGTTCTCTGTTTGGTTTGCTGACCAGTGTTTTGCTATGTACAGGGAGGTGAGGCTTGGCCGGACTGGAGTGGATGAAATAAAATGTCACCCCTTCTTCAAGAACGATCAGTGGACCTTCGACACCATACGAGACAGTAAGCCTCTGAGTGTGAGTGTGGCTGATCTGTGGTCATGACTTGTGAAAGTGAAAATTATAGCCAATTAAGTAATTATCACTAATAAGTCAATATTATTCACTTACTGTAACTTTATGTATGTGCAAAATGATAACAGTATACAGTAGATGAATATACTGAAGTCTTGCATTGGTTCATATTTTGAGTCTTTCATATCTGTTTAGATAAAGAATATGGGGTTTTGGAGTACAGCTTTTAATTTTAATGAAATTGCTCATATTTTTCTCCAGAAAAATGCAAACATTTACTTCACACCCTCATGCTATGCTTCTGAGAAAGCTATTTCAGTCATGCATGCTTAGTCTTGTGCTGAAACCTTCTTTATTGTGATTTCTACCCACTGACTGTTTTACTGATATATAATTATACAGTAACTAAAACAATTGACCTGTTTTGATGTCTTTGTCTTGTTAACAAAAATATATCTTCGCTTAATTGATGTATATTTCTCCATGAAGCTTAATTACGTGTTGTGATGAAACAGCAAAGAGTGATGTTAACTTTTTGCTGTTTTATGCCATCAGTACTTTATTTCATTTTTGTTAGTTTTGTTTTGTTCATTAACATTGCTCTCTGCTGTGATGTGCTCCTGTTGGGGGGTGTGGTGTTTGGGACAGGGTTACAGGGGTATAAGGGTTGGTTTCAGTAAGGGTGGAACCCAGCATTTGGCCCGTACAGTTACTAATGAGAGAAGAGCCTCAAAACCACAGAGTTGGATTCGTTTTCTGCTCCTCTCTCTATCCCTCGCTCCAGTGATGCCCAAAAGCACATACTGTATTTGCTTTCTATCTAGCTTTCTCTCTGCCTCCACAGTAGTCTGTTATTAGCGGTGCTATCAAGGAGCATTCTGGGAAACAACTGCATCTATATATCTGTATGGTGCTGTGTTGCCATATGGCAACATATCATTTTCTTTATTTTCTTGCAATTCAGAATAAAATACAGCAGATTTTGTTGTTGGAAAGAAACTAATTAGATTTTCTCTTCAAGACTGTTTTTCTTGCACACATGCTGACATGCTTTTTTTTTCATCTTTGATAAGTTCAATAGGTGTTTATGTCCGACTTGTCTAAATTGACTTTTACAGTATATTGAAAAAATATGGTTGTTTCCATTGTGGTGCAGAGAAAGGCAACTCTATACTACAATAAATTTCCTCATTGAGATTTTTTATAGATTAGTGTCATCAGTGACATTACTGCAGTTATTTATTTATTTGGAATTGCTTGTATTAATAGATTTAGAACTGTTTATGCAGTAAAAACAGACAATTGACTCTAACAATGAGGACCCTAAAAATTAAGATATTAAGATATTAAAGGGATAGTTCACCCAAAAATTAAAATTTTGTCATTAATTCTGTCACCCTCATGTCGTTCCAAACCAAATTAAGATATTTTTGATGAAATCCGAGAGCTTTCTGACCCTGCATAGACAGGAACGTAACTGACACATTCAAAGCCCAGAAACGCAGTAAGGACATTGTTCAAATAGTCCATGTGACATCAGTGGCTTAATTTAATGAAGCTACAAGAATACTTTTTGTGCGCAAGAAAAAAACAAAAATGAACTACTTTATTCAACAATTTATTCTCTTCCATGTCAGTCTTCACCTGCGTTGTGGTATTCTCGTGAATGTGCGTCAAACACTAGTCAAAGATGTGCATCAACGAATGGTCACATGGACTGTTTTAACAATGTCCTTACTACCTTTCTGGGCCTTGAACATGGTAGTTGCGTTGCTGTCTATGGAGGGTCAGAAATCTCTCAATTTCATCAAAAATATCTTAATTTGTGTTCCAAAGATAAACAAGGGTCTTACGGGTTTGAAACGACATGAGAGTAATTAATGACAGAATTTTCATTTTTGGGTGAACTATACCTTTAAAGGATAAATTATAATGATTTGCTCAGTTTGAAGGTGTAGGTGTGCCAAATGGATAAATATAACAATTCATAAAGGAAAAAAAATTAACCCATATAGCATCCTAAAAATGTTATCCAATTTTGATCTAAAAAAATCTATCTATGTTTGTTTTTGGAATTAATGAAATGAATGCAGGTTTTTTCAATGTTTGGACATAATGTGGATTATAGAGGAATACTGTTCCAAATATTTATTTTAGCTTTTCTGTTTTTTTTTTTCTTGTATGTATTATATTCTCCTCTAATTCAAAAACTAAACTTGAAGCACAAAGATCTAACCTCTCTGTCTGTTTTGGTTTGGCTGTGGAGAGTTTGAATGCAGCCCATCCCCATTAGATGTTTGACACATGTTGTCCCAGCGTGCTCAGCACATTCGCTCCAGAGGCAGGGAGTGTTTTGGATGTGTAAGTGAGCGTGAGTGTGTGAGCACAGTAGGTAGTGAGTAAGCACTGGCCAGCTTGGCAAGTCATACATGCCACTCCTCCCTTCAGTACAGTGTCTGCTTTGTGTGCTACACTCACTGAGCCTTTCACTGTGAGACTCTCTCACACACACACACACACACACACACACACACAAACTCAAGCACAAGCACAAGCACTGGACACACTATTTTTGCTCAAATCTTTTACAATATTCTCTCAACCCCCCTCCCCTCTCTCTCTCTCTCTCTCTGCCTCTCTCTCTCTCTCTCTCTCTCTGCCTCTCTCTATCTCTCAGCCATGGCTCCAGTGGTGCCGGAGCTGAGTAGCGATATTGACACCAGTAACTTTGATGATGATATAAAGGATGATCCTTTAGGAACCGAGACCTTCGCCCCTCCCCGTGCCTTCACAGGAAATCAGCTACCATTTGTGGGCTTCACGTATTTCAGGGAGGACCAGTAAGTTTGAAAATGTGTGTGTTTTGTGTGTGTTTGGGACAAGATTGATTCTGACAATGGAAGAGTGGCTAGTGAAATGTTGTTTTATAATGTAAAATATTGTTATATTTTATAACACATATTTTTAATTTCAGCTTACATAAGTAGTTTGTTGCATAATATGGCAATGTCATATAACTGACGTGTGAGGAAAAAGTATTCAAAGAGTCCCAACAGGGTTCCCACACATTTTGGCTAATGGAATTTCCATGACTTTCCAGACGTTCATGATACTCGATAAAGATTTTGAAGTTTTGCACAATTTCTAACATATGAGCATAACTAGAAAATAATATATAAATATTATAGAGAATTATATATTCACAAAAAAATCCTTGGCATTTTAACACTATATTGATTTCCATGAGTTTTTTTTTTTATGCCGGTCTGGACATTAGAATTTTTAAATTATTTTTTTAATTTAAAGAGTTTCTATGACTGTAAAAGATGTTTTCCATTTTAAATTTGTTCTAAATGAACATCTACAGTGAAAAGAGATAAATAACGAAAATGGTGAAATCTGAGACAGAAAGAGTTAAAGGCCCACATTTCAGACACTGTAGCGCTGTTTGACTTTTACACAGGTATCTTGTTCTCTTCCACGCACACTGACTCACAGATGAACACTAAAGAGCTGTAAAACAACAGCAAGCTCATGTTATGGACTGATATAGAAAAAATGTACAGTATTTTTGCATGATTTTGGTGACCGTGAATGAGTGCTGTATTTGTTCCATCACAATTCCCTCCTTTTTCCCGTATCCTTTCACTGTTTCCTCCCTCGCTTTCTCAGTTTCTCCAGTGTGGCTGAGTGAAGCCACATGGGCCGCTGGCTGAGATTGGCTGGAGATTGAATAGTTGCTTTGAGATTTTCTTTCTTTCATTTCCACTCTCCTTGTTCCCTCTCTCTCTTTCTAACTTATTCTCCAAACTGTCTTTTTCATCTTGAATTGATTTATGAAACCTCAAAGTGTGTTGCTGCAGTGTAAAGAAGGATGAAGCTTGCTGAGAAGAGCGGAACATTTACCATGAAGTTCTTTCTATCTGTCTTTCAGATTGTTAAACCAAAACAATAAGTGTTCAGAAGAGGACTCTAGTGCTGATAGTGTCAATGAGGATCATAACCTAAACCAACCAGAGGTGCATATTTTTTTTAAATAATATTACTCACTTGTATCATATTAATGATTGTTAAATGATAAAAACTATGAGTTAAAAGGAACATATTTCTGGTTTTATGTTGATGAAGGGGTATTTGAGTCTTACTGGGCATACATAAGGCAAAAAGTTGGGGAAATATTGCTCTATAATAGCATGTGGCACAAAATTAGCACTTAGATTTCTAAAATAGATGCTTATATGACTTGTTCTGCAGGAGAATTTACCCCAGCCGTTTGGTGCCATTACTCAACATAATTGGAGTGTTTCTCCACGTTCTTTAAATAATTGCTGCTTTTAATAGAATGGAAAAACAACTGGCATCAGTTTTTTGTTGACTTTTTACATGTGTTTTGTGCATGTTCCCAGTCCAGTGACCTGCAAAAGAGGCTGAGAAAGTTGGAAGAAAAAGTCAAACATGAGATGCAAGCAAAGGAGGAACTGGAAAATAAATGCAGGTACAAATACTCATAAACATACAGTGGGATCCAAATGTCTTTTGGATCCAAATGAGAAAATATTATTTTTTTGCATTTTTATTTAATACAACTTTGAAAAATTTAATACAACTTTGAAAATTACCAACACAATTTAAATAGAAAGTTAAATAGAAATTCAGAAATATTATTGTGTCATGAATATTTCTATTTCATGTTATGTCACAATGTTTTAATTTTTCTTTAAATTACATTTTTGTAAACCTCAGCCTTCTGAACCCCATTGTATATAAACACACACGCACAAATATATGTGTCTGTGTGTGTGTGTGTGTGTGTGTGTGTGTGTGGAAGGATAATGGATGTTTAACTAAATGTTTACGTTTAAATCCAAAATTCTGTTAAGTCAAATTCATACATATGGCACATTCAAAACATTATATATCTTCACTTACAACAGATCTAAACTGTGTTGTGTCCCAACAGAACAGCAAATCAGCGGCTGGAAAAGTTGTCCAAAGAGCTTGAAGAAGAAGTAAGACAGATTTTTGATTTGTACTTACTCAAAAAAGGCCAATGATTCGAAACCCATTCAGAAACAAAGGTGCAGCTTTCTTCAAGCTCCTCTAACTATTTTTCTCTTGTTACAGGTGAATGCAAGACAGGCGGTGGAAGACTCTCTGAGGGAACTGGAGAAAGAGAAAGCTTTACTGAAGCACCAGCGTTCTGCAAGCATAAGAAAGGCTGGCCTAGAAACAGACAGAAAGCGTCTGCTTGAGAATGAGTGTGAGAACAGCAGACAGAAACACACTGGACTGATCCTCAACAATGACATTAAATTAAAAACAGTGACTACATTGAGTATTTACAAGGAGCGGAAAATAATCACTAATACATTATTATTGGATCAATCTACAAAAAATTACGATCATAATTTGCTTGATACCTGGGGGATTACCCCATCTTTAACCATCATAAACTTCAGTATTGCTCAACATTCTTTGAATCACATGAGTTTTTCTTTAAAGATATGCTACTTTAGATACAGCTTTTAGTTGTTCAATATTGATATAATCGTTTGTATAATACTGACAATATTTTGCTGACATTCTTGATTCACCAAAGCACATGCCCAAAATTTCTACCCGATTTTCTCAGTACTAACCTCTGACGTTCTCCCATCGAAAAAGTATTAGTTCTGCTCTGCTGATGTTGTGATGTTAACATATTTTGCATTTCTTTCTCCTGCAGTGAGCAGCCTGAAAGAGCAGCTAGCCGAACTGAAGAAGAAGAACCAGAACTCTCAGATCTCCGCCGAGAAGAACATTCACCTGGAAAGACAGGTGGGTCGCTGAGCAAAACTTTATCAAACCATTAACTTACAACATTTAATCAGATTTTTGGACATTCAAAAATTAAAAAACGCAAAAAATGGCTATAGAAAATAAAACGTTAAACTTACAGAGGTTTGTGCTTAATGCTAAAGTAGTTAATATTCCAGTGTTAACATACTTTCTCTTATCACAGCCAAAATATTTTTAAATTAAAAAAAAGCCTTTTTTAATAAATATTTGATTTTTTTTTAATAAATATAAAATTATAAAAATATTTTAGGTTTGTTATTAAAATAAGTGAATAAATCCACTAAAGGAACAAAATACTGATACATTCAAGTCAAGGTTATATTCATATATGATGATCCAAACTTCTATTTCAAATAAATGCTGTTCTTGCAAACTTTCTTTTCATCAAAGAATCCTGGAAATAAATGCAGCCTTGAAGAGCATATGAGACTTATTTCTAAAACATGACAAAAAATCTTACTGACCCCAAACTTTTGGACAGTTGCGTAAACTAGATTTTGTTTTAAGGATATAATAAAAGTACAAAAGAGATTCTGATGTTGAATTAATGTGTCTTTAGTTGGAGGAGCTGAATGCTAAGCATCAGGCTGAGGTGGAGGAGTCTGAGCGGCTGAAGAAGGCCCAGGGCGAGGCGTTGAGACAGTCCCAGCAGCTGGAGGTCTCTCTAAGGGAGCTTCAGGAGCGTCTGGCCCAGCTGGAGAGCAACCGGCTGGGTCTGGAACAGGAGAGACTGAGCCTGCAAACATCACTGGAGGTGGAGAAGCGAGAGAGAAGCCTCGGCTCAGAGACCATCAATGACCTTCAAAGTGAGTGCATGTGTGTCTATGCCTGTTTATGTTCATCAGACAGATGTGGCTGTGAATTAGCATCTACCGAGCTTCCTAAAAAGAGACTGTTTTACATTCTAGGGATCACACTTCTGTGCAGGTCTGTGTGAGTGAGTGAAAGCAAATGTTTGTTTGAGTGTGTAGTGGTCGGCTCCTCGCTGAAAGACACACTGGGCTCTTGTCTGCTGGGCAGTGTTGTTGTGTTGGGGTGGAGCTGCCCGCAGCGAGTGTAAACATGAATGGAGCGTTATTTTAAGGTCAGAGGCAGGTAGCTGACGTTATGTCGCTGGACAGAGAAAAACAGGCAAACAAGAAATATCTCTTCTCTGTTGTTTTTTCAGTTTTGTCTAATAAATTTAAAGGATTTGTTTCTGCAGGTGCTTTTATCTCCTGAGAGATTGTTATTATTATTTCATTTAAGTCAACAGATTTTTAACTACTTTAAAACTTATCATGCCTTCATTTATTTTTGCTACTTTTCAGATGGCATTTATGTAAAATTTTTAAATCCAAGCTAAACAAATAGTGAAATAAACAAACCATAAACCACAAAATATTTATTGTGAAAATAATTTATATTCTTTATATATATATATATATATATATATATATATATATATATATATATATATATATATATATATATATATATATATATGTATGTGTATATATATGTGTGTGTGTGTGTATGTATATTTAATTATTCTCAATTTTTATCAAATTACAACTGTCCCTCATTCTTTTCCTCAAATGATCTTGCCACAAGTTTTATCAAAAAGATTATTGTTATTATGTATTATGTAAGATTATGTTTGAGATAAAATATGTAATATATTTGAAGAAAACAAAGAAAAGGATGAAATATGTAATATATATAAAGAAAACAAAGAAAAGTCAATGCCATTTGTCATGTTATTTTAAAAGTAAAATATATTAATAATATAGTAAAAATACTGTATTATATTTAAATTTTTATTCTAACAAAATATAATTTCCACCACAAACTAATAACAATAAAAAACAATTGAAATGAGAATTATTAGTTTTAAAAAAATGGAATAGACAAAGTTTAAAAAAAAAAAAAACCTAGCCAGCGTTTGAAGTATTGTATGAGAATTTATATTCTAAAGGTCCACAGGGCCCAACATGCCTATAGAAGATACACCCATTTATGGTTTGCGGTTTAACATTAACATTTACCTGAATTCCTGACCTTTGACTTTGATATTTTTATTTCTATCTTTCTTTCATTTTCAGGCTGTGTCTCCAGACTGGAAGACGAGTTAAAGCACATAAAGAGTTCTCTATCAAAGGTTGAAGCAGAGAAAAGACAGTTACAGGAGGATCTTACTGCCCTGGAAAAGGTGTGTTTTAGCAAGAGACTGAATGATTCACGTTCTCAGCACATGATGTGTGTGGTTGTGTTTTTTTTTTTTTGTGAGCCTCTTATTAATGATGTCCCCTTCACCCACAGGAGAAGAGCAAGCAGGAGATCGATCTTTCCTTTAAACTCAAAGCCATTCAGCAGAGTCTGGAGCAGGAGGAGGCAGAGCATAAAGCCACTAAAGCCAGACTGGCTGACAACAACAAAATCAACCAATCCATCGAAGAGGCCAAGTCTGAGGCCCTGAAAGGTAAAATTACACTGTTGTCTCTGATTAAAAAAACTCTTTAAAAAAATAAAAATAAAAAAGTACTCACAACAAGAAACTTGTCTTTAATCTTTATTTGGACAGCAGAAACTTGCCTGTCAAGATTTACATGATTCTTTTGGAAATGCCTTACATTACCCCTATATGAAAAAAATGTTTTCCTCATTCCAAAATGACTTTTCAAATTTTTTTTTTTTTTTTTTTGTAAATCTTTCCAAAGTCCGTAGTACAAGCCTGTGGCTCGTTCAGAGTTTGGTGATGTTGTGTGTGTTTGTGTGACAGATATGGAACATAAACTGCTGGAAGAACGATCTGCGAAGCAGCAGTTGGAAAACAGACTGATGCAGCTGGAGAAGGAAAACTCAGTATTAGACTGTGACTACAAGCAAGCCAAACACGAGCTTCAGGAGCTCCACTCACTCAAAGAAAAACTCACTGAGGAGGTACAACTATATGACTGTTCTTCTTGTCTGGCTCTAGTTGTCTGTCTCAACATATCTTTGTAATATATTTTAGCACAATTTTTGGCACTTATTTTTGGACTAAACTTAATTTTAGACTTAAAATGAAAGGCATTTTAAAATTACATGCATGCATCCCATGGTCTGTGGTGAGTCCAAGACATTAAATCCAGTCTTTTGTGTGTGTGACAGGTGGAGGTGCTGAGTGTACGTGTGCAGCAGGAGACTCAGAAGAAGACTCTGTTTCAGGCAGATCTCAATGTACAGAGGCAGGAGATCAGCACCCTGCACTCCTCAGAGAAACAGCTCAAACAAGAACTCAACCATCTGCTGGAACTCAAACTCAGCCTGGAGAAACAAAATCAGGAACTACGCAGGTGAGTTAGGGTTGCTGATGGATGATACTGTATATTCCAATGATATTGTTCTTCTGTCATTGTCTTTATAGTTGTGGAATGTCCGTATTCTCATAGAATTAGAACGATTAATAAAACTTACTGTTAGTTATCGCTCTTTGTGTGAACAGGCTTTTAGTCTGTTTGCTAACTCATAAAATAAGCATAATAATGCATGGCAAACACACATTTATTTTGCATACAATAAAAATGTATTTTCTCTGTGTTTAATCAGGGAGAGGGAAGAAGCAGACAAACAGCTAAAAGAGCTGAAGGACCAGTTGGAGGCAGAGCAGTACTTCACAGTATGTCTGACAAGCTTTGACGTGTTTTGTCAGTGAATGTGTGGAGGGATGTATTTGGGTTGGTTTGTTTGTTTTTACATCAAACCTTTTTCCTTGATTTCAGAAACTTTATAAGACTCAGATTCGAGAGCTGAAGGACGACAGTGATGAAAAGGCTAAACTCTACAAAGATGCTCAGCAGAGAATAGAGGACCTGCAGGAAGAGAGGTGTGTATTTCCACAATTGTATTTGCTATTGAAACAGGATGGTGGGACGTATGAAAATGACTCGTCTTTCTTTATTGATTACACTTTTTTGTATGACACTATCATCTGTAATCATGATCTATCAGATAAATACATATGTGTAGAACTCATGTAGGGACCAAAACAATGTTCCTCAACAAGCAACTTGTAGTTTTATGCTTCAACCGCTAGAGGGCTAAACGTTATAAAATGTAGCTTTAAGATTTGATAAAATGGAAATGTGAGTTTCTTGGCTTTTGGTCCTTGTCTTTTGGCTTTGAAGCCATTTATATGCTAATGTATTCCACATAAGCAGAGCACCTCCTAGTGGTACGGAGGATGAACACCATAGTTAATCGATATAGCCACAGCTTTTTCCAAGTAAGGAGAAAGAGCAATATGCATATGAAACCATATCAGTCAGCACAAGGCTATATGAGAAGTAAGGTAAATAGATGCAATTAATTAAGGATGAAGGAACAGATAATGATTTGTAAGCATGGATCTGTACAGTACATTGAATTCCTGTTTATATACAAACTGGTTCGTGTGTTTATGTAGGGAATCATTAGCAACACAGCTAGAGGCGAGTCTGACAAAGGCATACTCTGAAGAGTTGGCGCGCACCATCGCTGAGGAGCAATACTCAGACCTGGAGAAAGAAAAGATCATGAAGGAGCTGGAGATCAAAGACATCATTGCCAGACACCGACAGGAACTCAGTGAAAAGGACAATACCATCAACTCGGTGAGAATAACAGCGAGTATAAGAAT
Organism: Spinibarbus caldwelli; assembly: GCA_039654775.1. NCBI lineage: Eukaryota > Metazoa > Chordata > Actinopteri > Cypriniformes > Cyprinidae > Spinibarbus > Spinibarbus caldwelli. Next base: position 21,299,118 of record CM077241.1, on the reverse strand, counting down.
GTTTTTCTTTTTAATCAATAAATACATATAAATATATAATAAAATATCATATTTTTAAAATATTTTATGCAATATAAGCTGGAGGAATCGAACCGCACACTGACTGTGGATGTTGGCAACCTGGCAAATGAGAAAGAAGAGCTCAACAATAAGCTCAAACACCTACAGAATAGTGAGTAGGCTGCTGAATGCCAGTTAAAATTATAATAATATGAATGAATTGATGTTCTATATGTGCTTTAACATTCATAAATATGTATACACAGAGCTAGAGAAGGCCAGAGAAGAAGAAAAACAGATGAAATCTTTGATCCTGTCCTTCGAGAAGCAGATACAGTCTGAGAAGACCCTCAAGATTCAGGTGTGTTTGGTTTATTTTAATCAAGAGTTTATACCTACTGTATACATGTACGTTATACCATTGTTCTCATAGCTTGAAATAGGTGTTAATAGCATATCTCAGGTAAATTATATCAGATGTTTGTATTGTAGGCTATCAACAAGCTGGCTGAGGTTTTGAAGAAAACTGATGTCAGGCCACAACAAGGCAACAACACTGACATCCGCAGGAAGGAGAAGGAGAACAGACAGCTCCAGTCGCAGCTCCGCACCGAGAAAGAAAAACTCAACAACACCATCATTAAATACCAGAAAGAAGTGAATGAATTGCAGGCTGTAAGTGACATATACATATAATTAAAAGGAACATAGCCACCAGAAAACCTAGTCACCGTTCTGCATAAATATATAAAGTACACAAAAAGTGTTGTTCTGTTTGCAGACGTTAGCAGAGGAGTCTCAGATGCGACTGGAGATGCAAATGTCCCTGGACAGTAAAGACAGTGATATTGAGCGTCTGCGCTGTCAGATCACTTCTCTCAGCATCCATTCTCTGGACACCACCAGCATCAGCAGCACCGGCAATGACCTGGAGGGTGATGACGCTTATCCAGGTAACTATCCAGGTTATGACCAGGACTGCCTAATGCAGGGGTCGGCAACCTGTGGCTCCCGAGCCGCATGCGGCTCTTTCATCCCTCTGTGGTGGCTCCCTGTAGCGTGGGTGTACAATACCCGTGGGAGGTGTCCCCCCGGCTTTTAATAAAACCTAAACTCTTCCCTTGCACTTTTTCTCGGTCAAGTGTTTTAAAGTAGAGGTTTTCAAGGGCCAATGTGAATAAATCTAGATTTAAATTAAAAGAGAAAAGATAGTCACGTCATTCTGGATACGTTTTATTTGTATCCAAACGATGTGAACATCACAGAGCACTGAACACTCTCATGTGCTCTGTTTCATTCATACTCTCGCGCAGAAAGTCCAAAACAGACTCATATGAGAAGTAATAATAACTTTTGACAGTCATCCCGCTGTCACTGTAGCTAAACTGAATAACAAGCATAAAACTTAACTGATGAAACGTGAAGACGATATGGTTTATGTGTGTTTTTCAAGTCTTCTCCAGGTAATAAATATGAATGATACAGTGGTAATTGACAGTATTAATTACAGTACAGAAGCTATAAAATATATGTTCTGCCTTATTCTGTGATAAAAATGGAAAAAGTGTTTGTAGTATATATACTGATAGTACAATCATAATCATAAAATTGTCATTAGTAAAATATTTATCAAAAATATTATAGAAGACAAATTATTGGTTATTGTCCAGCAGTGTATTTTATTTTTACCCAATTAAAAGTAAGAGATGATAATTTTTTTTGTCAATTATACATAAATCTTATAATTATTATTATTACATTTGACATTTCTGTCCCCCTCACTTCTGAAATGAATGCTACTCCCCTGCCCTGTAACATAACTGAATATAAAACTTTAGCTATATGCCGTGTTATCTTTATTTGGGCGTCAAATATTTTGTGGCTCCACGTGAATTTTATTCGGTGGGAAAGGGGCCAAAATGGCTCTTTTGACGTTGAAGGTTGCAGACCCCTGGCCTAATGTGATCGATCTATCTATCTATCTATCAATCTATCGATCTATTAATTTAATTTAATCCACAAATATCCACACATATAATCAATACACATAACTGCCACAGTTTTTCTCTTTTACCTGTTCTCCATTTTACTCTCTATCTTTCTTTTTTGATTTCTTCTTCCCCTCTTTTTAATGTTCCTTTCTTCCCTTGTTCACAATGACATACAAAATTTCTGCATCTTTTGCTTCTTTTCACTCCTTCCCGCTCTCACCATGATGTCCCTGTAGTGCGCATCACACACTCACACACTTCGGAATCTATGTCCTTCACATACCAACGAAGCTCCAAGTCAGTGTGTATTGATACCCGGCCATGCCGGATCGTTCCTCGGTTCCCCTCCGACTCTGAGGAAGAGGAGGATGAGGAAGTCGAGTGGGGGCAAAGACCCGCTCTCACATATGAGAAGCCCACTGACCAAGAGTCTGCAGGTGACCCTGCATGGAAACAAATCAGCACGCATGCTGCCCCTTGCTCTCCTTTACTTTCGTTCAGTGTGGAGTTCAAATTCTAAACACCTAGACAGCATTTTGGGGTGTGAATGAGCCTATGAAGCCCAAAAATGCTGTCTATGTAGGCAGCTCATTAGGTCAGTGATTCCCAACCTTTGTTTAATCTATAAAAAATGTTTAACCTATACAAATGGCTTTGTTTAACTTATAAAATTCTGACTTTAAAACATTAGGGATTTAAAAAAAAAATCTATAATTAAAAACTTTATATTAATTTATATTAATAATTTTTTATGTTTTTATATTATTTTATATTATATTAATAATTTTAATTTATATTTATTTATTATGTATTTATTGTAATTAATGGCTTAACACAATGAGATATTAAAAACAGTTCTGGTATGATGTTGATACATAAGACAGAAAGGTTGGGAACCACTGCATTATGTTTTGAAACACAGCCACACTTCTCCGGGTGTGTGTTCACGGTGTGTGTGTGCGTTTGTTCACTATTCACTGCTGTGTGTGTGCACTTGGATGGGTTAAATGCAGAGCACCAATTTCGTGTATGGGTCACCATACTTGACAATACGTCACGACTTTCACTTTCAACATGGTGTGATGCTCATTAGATTTGACATAATTTTGCACATAATCACACTGATCACCT
>CM077241.1:20588496-20690996 GCA_039654775.1 Spinibarbus caldwelli | reverse complement strand
CAACTTAATCAGAACTCTTGAACCAATTTGAACTTCTTTTTTGAAGTTATATGAGTTTCAACTTGATTTTTAAGTCATTTTAATAAAATTTAAGTTGAAATGTCTTAATTTAAGGCAGTAACTGATTTTTGTTTCTATTTCAAATGCTGTTCTTTTTGACTTTCTATTCATCAAATAATCCTGATTTCAACATCAATAATAATAATAATAATAATAATAATAATAATAAAAACTTAATAAAAACAATAAACAATAAATAAAACAAACTTTGTTTAAAAGCTAAACAATAAAAATTATTTGTGGAGCTTTCTTGTAAGTATCTTGAAGTCTGTGACACAAAATGGCAATAAAGCTGTTTAAAATAAAATGATAAAATAAATAAATAAATAAACAGGTCTAAAATGTCAAGACACATTTTCTCCTTAACTCGGTTTGGATTTCAAAATGGACCAAAATTAGTTAATAAAAAGTAGCATGTGTGTAAACTGTCCTTTCACTCACCAGAATTATATCTATTAATCAGAGGAAGAGGTGTGTTTCGATAAGACATTACAGTGTCACGTTGACGCAGAGATTCTGTCTTCAAGATTCAACAGGTATATGCTCAATGTTATCAGCACATTCATCTCGTCCAAATGAACTAGGTTCAAAAACGCCCTAAAAATGTCAAAAACAAAAACAAAACAACCTGGGAAGAATGGGACAGAGTGACTGAGCGAGAAAAAGTCGGAGAGAGACTGGGTCCATTTTATGCACAACACCCAGAAATAGCCAATTGAGTGAAAGCTGCACTAAAAGCGCTCTTTCTTTTAGTCACTCTTCTGCACTGTTAAAAGGTTCCACATGGCTTATGCCGATATGAGGAGATGGCAGAATCCCGGTCTCTCTCCTCTTTTTCAGATGCATGTGTGTGCTGGGGACAATGGTGTATCCTCATTAGGAGGAGAGAGAGGGCAGTGAAAAAACAGCGGAGAGAGGTCACCTCACCCTGCGTAAGGGCTCTGCGCTGGCTATGCATTAGCTTTTAGCGAGTCGGATCAAGTCAAGTTTAAGAGCGAGCATTTCATCTCTCCGCCCTGCTCTCTCTTTTTCAAAATAAAAGTAGCAAAAATGGAAGCACAATGCCATCTCATCGCATCATAGCTCCAAAGAGAAGAGGACAGAGGGACAATGAGAGCACTCACGCCCCACCATCATCCCCCTCCGCGTTTTACACACAAGTCGCTCTCTCTCTCTCTCTCACACACGCACGCAAAACACACCCGCCCAACACCCTCACTCTGGCAAAAAGCTGCCCCCTGTCTTTGTTCCCATAGCATCAACTCCCACTTTTGATACTGTCATCTCAAGTAGGATATGGTAGCCTTGATACAATATGCTGCCCATTACCATTAAAATAGTTGTCGGGGAGGATGCTGTAGACTTTGGATTACACTTGACTGGGACTGACAACCAGGCAAGCAACCCATTTTTAGTAATGGCAGAAAGGGAGAGCGAGAGAGAGGGCTTTTTGGAAATTGGAAAAGAGAATGAAACGGGGATGACGAGGAGGAGGAGGTGAAGAGGGGAGAAAGGGAGTGAAAGATGGGTAGGGAAAGAGAGAGTTTTATACAAAAACGCAGAAGGGGGGCTGAGGATTCTCCTGTCTGTAAACAACGTTGAATCCCAAAGGCCTCTGTCTGGTGGTTTTCGTGCAGAGTCAGCGATCTCATGTCACTCAACTTTGGCACTGTAAACAAGGTGGCCACAAACCAAGAGTTAATGCCAATATAGATCTGATATGAAATTATATGAACTGAAGCCAACAAACAGAACTTCTATCATTATCTGAGAGTCCATGCTTATGTTCTGCTATCATGTGAATATGAGTTCAAACTGTCTATGACAAACCCAATAAAACTGACCTATTCCAAGACTAAGTCAATGCGTCACAGTTACAAAGTTGCATAATCTATAAAGTGAAAGATAAGAGGTTGTCATTTGCTTACTGCTTAGGTACTTAAGCTACTTTCCTTTTATGATATAAAGCAACTGTTCTCCAACTAAACGGTCCTATCTCATGAGTGAAAAGATGTATGACCAATTGGAAAATTAGGCAGTAACCAAACTGATTTATTAGAAAGAAGCTACACTACATTCTTAAAAATAAAGGTGCTTCACGATGCCATAGAAGAAACTTTTTGTCTAAATGGTTCCATAAAGAACCTTTAACATCTGAAGAACCTTTCTGTTTCACAAAAGGTTCTTTGTGCCGAAAGAAGGTACTTCAGATTATAAAAAGGTAAAAAAGAGGATGGTTCTTTAAAGAACCTTTGACTGAATGGTTCTTTGTGGAACCAAAAATGGTTCTTCTATGGCATCGCTGTGAAGAACCTTTTAAAGCACCTTTATTTTTAAGAGTGTACCTTTCAAAAGTTTGGGTTTGGTAAGATTTTCTCCTAATATATTTCAAAGTGTAATTTATTCAAAGTTGAATTTTCAGCAGCTATTACTCCACACTGTAAAAAATGTCCGTGATTTTAATGGTAAAAAACTGTGAAAATGCCACAGTAAAAACCTGTTAAATGGTTAACGGTAAGTTCCTGTAAAATTTACAGGGAAAAACCGTAAACTGACATTCCCACAATTCCCTGCGCTGCATTTCAAATTTTGTTTGAATTTGATGTTTTTTCTTTGAAATAACTATGTTTCTTCTTAGTTTTTTCTTATCAGTTATGTTTATTAGGGTTGTATGTTACATCTAATGTTGTTAAATTAATGTTTATTGCATATTTCAGTTTAATGAGTCTCACCATGATGGTGTTTAGTGCTTTTGTGAATGACACTGTGCACCTTCTATATATGTTATTATGTAAAAGCTGCTTGTGATGGGCTTTGGCTCATCATGTGACTTTCTCATCACCACCTGCATTTGGTGGTTACCAGTGTATTTCAAAGGTACAAAACAGATTTCAGTACTTCAATAGGTTGGTATATTAACATTAAATCAGTTAATGAAATTACGGTATTTAACTGTAAATTTAAGTTAAAACCGTAAAACCTAAAATGTTCTTACCGTATTTTTTATGGTAGAATTCCGGCAACCACAGCTGCCGTTTTTTTACCGTAAATTTTATGGAATTTTTTTTTTACAGTGCATTCTTCAGTGTCACATGATCCTTCAGATCAGAATTAAGATTCTTTAATGAATAGAAAGTTCAAAAGAACCACTTTAAATAAATAAAAAAAAAATTATAGAAAACTTTAGAAACATTATTATTGTCTATCCAGTCACGTTTGATCAATTATGCATTAAATTGATCAAACGAGACAGTAACAGAAGTATATACTGTGTTATTGCATTAAACTCTGCTAAAGTGACAATTCTCCCACAAAATGAAAATTGTGCTATCACTTACTCACCCTAATGTTGTTCCAATCCTGTTTGACTTTCTTTCTTTAGCCAAACACAAAAGAACAGATTCTGAAGAACTGTACTTTTCGCACTTACAACTACAATGAATGGGAGCGGAGGCTTTCAGGCTTCAAAGAGGATGCAAAAGCACAATGATAGCATCATAAAAGTGGTGCATGCAACTCTTGTGGTACATTTTTTATGTCTTCTGAAGTCATATGATAGCTTGATAGGAATAGACTAAATTTAGGTTAGCTTATGCAACTGGATTGAGTCAGTCAGTTCACAGACAAATCATTTAGTTTTGGAACTGAATCGACTGATTGATGACAAAGATTGTACTCACACATCAAGATATGTCCATAAATTGGACACTGCTCACATGAACACGCCATGTTCCTGATTTATTATGTTGAAAAGATTCACCTTTTCTATTCTGTCAGTTTCATAATCAGTTTGGAATGGCATGAGGGTAAATAAATTCTACCTTTAAGTTACAGGTGAACAAAACACAACCGAACTTTAAGAATCCGTCACTAGAGATATGCCCGTCTCGAGCAGCAGGTGACGGGGGATGGGCATGTTTTGTGCCATCCGGGGGGGGGGGGGGGGGGGGGGGTTTGGCAGGAGGTTAAGACGAGGTCTGCAACCCCGTAGTCATTCACACATTCCACTTTAAAAGAAGGGATTAAGAAGCTTCTCATTCCCTCTCCAAGACACACACACACACTCACAAATATGGCTTGGCTTCTTTCTCTCACTTACCATGCCAGGATCATCTATGGGATGTGGGATATGACGATGGAAAGGATAATGGTTGGCCACAGAGCAAAAGAGAGAAAGCATGCGTGGATGGTGTGGAAGAGCGTCAAAGAAAGATGGTGCCCTTGGCACGCAAAAGCATGTAATCAACACAGGCAGTGTTACTATGACAAATACAAACAGAATCTCTTTATCTCCTCTCATTGTTGCAATTGGGCTACTTCAGAAGCAAAAGTTGACAGCTCCGCTCTTTCTCTCTGTCTTGAGGGCTAGAGCGAGAGAGCGATAGCGTGAGAGGGATGTGTGGGGTGTTCCCTTATGCAAAGCAGGGTCACCGCCAACTCAGAGACACACAATAATACTGATTACACGCATATGCTAATTATTATACGCTAATCAAGTACAGTAGCTTTAGATTTGGGCTAATGGCAGGCGGTGGCTCGCTCTGTAGGTAGGAGAAAGCTAAAAATACTATAGGAAAGCTGGGAAGACAGTGGCCTATTAGCAGACACAACAGCACCTGTCACAACTCATCAGCTGTGGAAAATGACTGCTTAGGACAGTAAGGGGTTTTGACAATGTCTTATCTTCGCCTCCGCCTCCTTCAGGCGAGCACTTTAAATTTAAAAGTATTGCATTTCAAAGGAGAATTTGGGCTATTTAGGGAAGAAAAAGTGAATTAGTTGGGAAGAGTTTTAACAACAATACCTGAGTCTGATGAACATTGCGTCTTTCGTCAAAACTTCTGAAGAAAAGAGCACTGTATTGTTACAAATGTGTCGAGAAGAATAGAATAGAATAGAATAGAATAGAACTACAGACCAAATAACTGTGAAATTTGTTTCCACTATTTTCAGGTAATGTTGCAATGTTAAGCTGCAGGGACAGCGAGTGCCTTGCTCAAGTGCACAATAGTGCACAACAGTGCAATCTTTTGTTTACCAACCTAAATCACTAAGATGACTTCTAACTAGGCTACACACCCACACCAAGGTCAAATGTATTCTTGCTAAAGAGATGTACAAACTGATTTGCAGTGACAAAGTTATTTCTGGTGATTTCTGCAATTTGAGCATTATCGACCATTAGCGATAAGTGCAAAGATGATAACTTCATGCAAGTAAGCAGTAATGCAATTTGGTGACTACCAATTGAAGAACAGAGAGTTATCCAGCTCCTGATAAAGTTGGATACATCAGGAGAACATGAATGCCAGTGCGGCTGGACAAATAAGAGTCCCAGTCAAATACTGAGGAGACCTGTAACATTTATTTTGCTTAGTTCTAGAAATCTTCTAAAAACTATAGGGAAGAATTACACAACTTACACCAACCAACTTTACAAAAGTGATTACTTAATGCCCACTGCTTTTCAGGGGCAGATACTGCTCATAAAACAAAATGATGACATGAGTTGGCTTGTTTTCGGTTCGGCCTACCTGATGATTTTGGTATAAATTATTTGATTATGCATTTAAGCATTTGAAGTAATTTAAAACAGAAAGCTTAAGTAATTTTAAGTAGCACAAAACAGAAAGCGAATTATATATAGTGTTGAAACACTAAATATAACGCTAGAAGTTTGTAAGTAGTCTGCTACAACGTTTATATAGTTCTCATTGATTGACATTATATGCTCTCAGAATTTCATCTTAATTATTAGCCATATATATAACAGCAACTGCATTAAATTGCATCAGTTTGGGCATCTGAATAAAACTGAGACATTTTTCCTTCATGAGTATCCGCTCCATCTTCTCTTTTATCATACTACATGATCTACTATCATACTAATAAACTCTTCTATTTATATATATATATATATATATATATATTAATTAATTGATTTATTTTAGGATTTTTTTTTTATATATCAGGCTTTACAAGGTTAATAAAGTTAACTTTGGTCACATGTATATAGTCTTTGCATGAATTTCGCTGAAGTGTAAAACAAATGAAGGTCAATGCTAAATCAACTGTTCTGCTTTCTAAAAACATTCACCATACTGTATTCTGCTATTCCTTTTCTTTGCATAGGGATGTTTTGCTTTTGGACAAACATTCAACATTTGCAAGTTTAGCTGTCTCACCTAGAATCCAAATTACATGTACCATAACTTCACATTTTTACCATAACAGTGGGAATTTAGGAGGTTAGCATGCTATTGGGCCTGTCAAGTCATTTTATCTGTTGTAAGGTCAATTCCATGCATAACAGTGCACAAACACACATATGCAAAGCAGATGGCAGCCATGTGCGTCACTGTTCAAAACTTCCTCTAACATTCAGAATAATTTAGCCAACAAATCATGAGGGTACCCATGTTGTGAGCAAAAATATGGGCAAGCTGACTCTTTTCATAATTCATAAGAATTTGATCATAAGACAACTTACTGAAACATGCGTAAAACCAATTCTGCTTAACTTGGGTGCATATGAAGACAAGGACAAAGAAAATAAATAAAAACTAAAATAAATAAAGCATTTTAACTAGCAAACTGTAAGTCTCACTTGATAAAGAAGATGTGCACAGTACTTAGCGTTAACCAGGTTCATCATTATCATTATAAGCACCATTATCTTGGGCTTACACAAAGGGGTGTGGTCACACAGACTCTCAGCTTCAGATCTAAGCGAAAATTGCTAGAAACTCTTCAAAACTCTCTCATGTACACATATCAACTAAACTGTGTACCTGACTGCACAACATACTTAGCTGATCATTACTAACAAAATCTTTAGGTAAGTGCCAAAAGGAAAAATTAAAGGGATATTTCACCAAAAACTGAATAATCGGTCATCATTATTCATTCTAATATTCATTCTTATTAGACAACACAAAAGAAAGGAGATGTTAGGCAGAATGTTAACAACTGCCAGCTTCAGTCAAAGAATCTGATTTCCATACAATGAAAGTGAACTGTGACACACAATGACAGCTTCAGTCACATCTCCTTTTGTGTTGCACCGAAGACAGTTTTGTTAAACATGAGGGTGTGCTTAATGCTTAGCTAAATCAAAATCAAAACAAAGCTGAACAGTTACACTATCATGGAAATACTTAGCAAGCCATCAAATTTTCCCTGGACGTACAAGTAAACAGAAGTCTTGAGAAGAACGTGGGTTTGGCTACACTATGATCTATATACCATTAGCACTCGTTTTAATCGCTTTAAGAGTGTATTTAAGCAGCAGTAAGAACAGATCAGTGTGATGTCTGATCAGGCCAGCATTGGCTGCTCACCTTCAGTCTGATCTCATATGTCGTGAACCTGTTCCGACCGACTCCAACCGTCTCGGGGTTGGAAACATCAATCTCTAGAAAGTTACTCGGTGGCCCATACGCATCGCACAGGTTTTGTGGTTTAGTATACAGCCTTCTTGTATCTGCTATGGCCTCAGCCATGGCTCTCCGTTACAGGTTTGAGCAAACAAGCAGCTATCGATTGCTTTTCCGATCAGCTGAGGAACAGCTGACATGTGACATACCAGCACGGTCACGTGGTAGTATCCCTGAGCTTTGATTGGATAAAAGCTGTCATTGCGAGTAGAGTGTACTTTTTAGTGTACATAGGTGAAGTCGAAAGTGTAATAGGTTATAAATGACTATTTATAACCGTCTGTAGAGTAATGCCTGGTCACGTGCCAATCTTCTGTGCTGCTGGATAAATGTTAGCAGTACTGTTTAGTTTTTGGTGGACATCTGTAATGTCCGACTTTTATGGGTTATAAATTCCGAACCTTTTGTGGAGTAATATTTGTCATTTATTAAAACTCACGTGACAAAGCAAGAACAGTGCACTTTTTGTAAATCTGTAATGTTAAAAAAATATGCTATTTAGAACCGTCTGCATAATAATATCTCGCATTTACTCAAGATTTTGATTTTGAAAAAAATACATTTGTAACGTGTTTGTTACATTATAGAATTCTTATATAATATGAACCTTAAAGAACAACATCCAGAGCAGTGTCTGATCTCCATAACGGGATATGAAGGTGTCAGTGTACAGAGCTCAATAAAGTTATTAGGTTTTGAATCAACATGGCGGCATACGTGTTGTGGTGGACAACGAGATGTCTTTTAAGACTTACTTTTAAAAAGACAAATTTGTCGGAAGGAGTTTGGTGTGAGTTGTTTAAGACAGTTAGACGTGAGCATGAATATTCTCCTGTCATATGGTCAGTGCTGATAACACTTTATTTTTTATTGCAAAACGTGGAGAAACATACAGAACAGGGAAACAAGACATGAACACATTCCCACAAAGAACAATCATAAAAATATTAAAGACAGAAAAAGAATATTCTGGATTTGCTTACATCAAATTATGGAAATTATCTATACAGAAAAGTGCAAAAATAAAATTACATCATTTTAGAAAAGCTGTCATAGTACATCAAAAATAAAACGAGAATCAATTCAGAAAGACAAAGGAGATTTAAGCCATTTTTGCTTATGAATGAAGAATTTTGCATTCAAAATAAGAAAATTAACTACATATTCAGCAGGTAATAGCTTTGATATTTCATAATAAAAAAATAACATCTTTGAGGACGAAGGTATGGGTCACATTTGTAAGGTTAGAAACATAGGTGCTTAAGTCAACCCATAATTTGTTGGTAATACTACAATCAAAAAACAAATGGGCAGCTGTTTCCTCAACAAAACCACAAAACGAGCAAGACTCATCAACATAAGAATATTTAGAAATAGACAAATTAATAGGATAAATTTTATGAAGGATTTTATAATGAATCTCCTTAACTTTGATAGATCTACAAAATTTACTTGGCAAAAGCCAAGCCTTTCTCCAATTTATATTTGTTATAAAGGAACCCCAGTAGAATTTCTCTCTTGGAGTAATCTTTCTTTTTGTCTGAAATATTTTGCGAATATGTTCGTTATTGCATTTCCGATCTAAAATATCAATACCACCCAAATGTAAAGCCGGATAAACACTGTTGCCTTTACTGAATTTAAGGTGATTTTTAATTAACTGGGTTAAGTCTACTGGGATGGCTCTCATCAAAGTATTATATTCCTTTGGTGGGACTGGAAAATTATGAAGATTCAGTGCTGATAACACGTGATAACTGCGGGAAATCATTTACGTCATAGTTCTTTATAGATTTCCATCTTTTTCATATATATATATAGAGAGAGAGAGAGAGAGAGAGAGAGAGAGAGTTATTATGATTATATAATTATTATTATTATATTTTAAAACTAGCAAACAAGCTGTCGAACAGATTGTTAACTTTTTATTGTGCTGTATAAGTATTTTATAGGAACACATTTCTTGAATCTTTCCCAACTTTTGATTTTTTTCAGTTGAAATGTCTCATCTTTTACATCTATAAATGATGCAGTAGGCAGTATGGCTTTTTTTTTTTTTTGATTAAGCATTTATTGTTTATTTTATTTTCAATTATATTATGAACATTTTATTACAAGATATGTTCACTTGTGTGTTTTGCATAAAACATACAGTTCACCCAAAAATTTACATTGTCATCATTTACTCATGTTAAAGTTAATCTCCTACCATATACATTTGTTCATAATCGAGAAAAAAAAGTTATGGCACATATTATAGCTGTTTAGTGGATCTACTGTTCTGCAATCAATTACAACATCTTCACAAATTCTTATTGTGAAATATTAAGGAATTATTATTAAGTATTATGTGATATAAGCACTGCAAAAATTCCTTACTACATAGATGTCAAATACTTGTTTAACAACATATTCTTGTTTCTTAATGGTATTCGACATGTTTTGCAGGACATACATCAATGTCAGCACCTCGGGCTGCTCATGGCGGACTCATCAGCCACTACGACAGCTTTGTCCACTCCGGTTCACTATGAGAGGACTCTCAACAGAGAGCTGCACTTCTTCAGTCAGAACAGTTAAACAGTGATGATAGACTATACCAACATCCCGATCCTTCTCCCTCAACCTAAAGACATTTTACAGAATCAACCCACCTCAGAACTGGAGAATAATAAGAGTAGAGTAAATCTTTGCAGTCCTGAAGAAAAGATGTCAAATGAAAAAGAAGATAGAGATGTTAATGACACACAGGAGGTATGGGTTTGTATGTGCCAAACTGAGCAGTGCATTCTGTGAATGTTTACAGTGAAGAAAAAGCTTAGCATTCCAACCTTCAGTCAGACCCCATCACTTGCACTGTGCCATTGCCTAATTTGCTGGGGACTGTTGTTTGTAGGTCAAAGCAGCTTCAGCCTGTTTGTGTTTGTGGGGGTGGAGAGTGGGAGGAAAGACCAGACCAAGCACTTGCTGGATCACAGCACGGCCCCCTACTGAGTCAGGACACCCCACCTATCCCTCGCCTCAGTAATGAGGGGTCGCCATTGTCTGGGAAAGAGATTCCCAGCTCCACTTTTAATATGGGGAAATAAACATAAACATGTACAGCGATGTGCTCTTGTGTTGGTTATTTAGGGCAAAAAGGGCGAACCACTTTGTGCGTAGGGTGAGTAAATGAATAAATGCATTATTTTCATTTAAAAGTAAATAACTTATTTTATAATATGCAAAGTTATTCTTTCCAAAAAAATGAATTAAAATCCCAAAGCCATTGTTTTGTCTAAAGCATTACCAGAGCAAACAACCGTTAATTTGTGAAAGAGAGTGGAAAACAGAGCCTAAGAGTGTTGGCATGTGAACTTTTTCCCCTTGGCTGCGTCCTGTGAAAGTGTAGAGCATGACTCCACCTTGTGGACCCGTCCCTGACAGGGCCTGTGTCCGTTCTCTCTCAGTCTCTTCAGTGTGTTTGTCCACTCTACCGTGACTGGACCGCTGCCACCAGCCACAATAACGAGCTACAGAGAGTTCTGGAAGTCAGTGAGAAGTCACACGCTGTCATCCAAGAACGCTGCGCCTCACTGCTCAAACAGCATTCACCCCACTGAAAAAAAAAAAAATCAGAATACGGGCATAAGGATGTCGGCTCTCTGTCTTTCCTGAATGATCAATTGTCTGCAGCCGCAGACAGTTCTGGACTGGCTCATCAAACACCTTGTACTCTGAAAGTTGAATGCATTGTGGACATTGTTTGGAAACTCTGAGTCAAGGGGAGTTAATCGTATAAGTCACCAAGCGTTATTTCTTTTTGTTACAGTTGGTGATAAAATCAAATCAAAATTTGTCTATTTGATATGCATTTGTTTTATGTTATAAACTATGTGCTGAAGCAAACCAGCTTTTTACAGCTTTGACAAAGATGGTAATATTTGCATTTATTTTTCAGGCGTCCCCAAAGCCACATCCTCCACATGGTTACTATATCCATGGTGATGTTGGTAAGCTTGAGTTCATTTTTTAGCTGTGGCAACAAATGATTGGTCATTTTAAACATGCATATATTGAGTTTAGAGGGACTGGACTGGACTTTACATTGGAGAGGCCAATTAATGCTTATTCTGTTTTCTGTTTAATAATCAACAGGCACTGGGAAAACAATTCTAATGGACCTATTTTACTCATTTGTGGAAAATAGAAGAAAAAGGAGGGTTCATTTCAATGCATTCATGTTAGATGTACATAGAAGTAAGTTCTAACTAAACCGAGGTGGCCTGTTCTTGAATAAGTGCGGATACATAAATGACGATATACGCTACCATTCAAAAGTTTGGCATTGGTAAGATTTTTAAATGTTTTTGAATTTATTTATTTAGTTATTTTTGCTCCTGGGTCAAACCAGGCTGCATTTATTTCACAAAAATACAGTAAAAAGTACTAATATTATAACAGTTTAAACTGTTTTTTTTTATTTCAATATATGCTAAAATGTAATTTATTCCTGTGATGGCAAAGCTGAATTTTCAGCAGTCTTTACTTTGGCCTTCAGTGTTACATGATCCTTCAGAAATCATTATGCTAATTTGATGCTCAAGAATCTTATTATCAGTGTTGAAAACATTTGTGCTGCTTAATATCTTTGTGGAAACCGATACTTTTTTCAGGATTATCTGATGAATAGAAAGTTCAAAAGAACAACATTAGTTTGAAATAGATTTTTATTTTTTTTTTGAAAAATATAAATGTCTTTCACGTGATCAACTTAAAGTATCTTTGCTAAATAAAATTATTATTAATAAATAAAAAAAACAATTGACCCCAAACTTTTGAACAGTAGTGTATATTTAACTCATTCCAAATTAATCAATATCAAATAGTACTATTTTGTATTTGTACAAGTAGCAAACAAATATACTTGTTATCATGCATGAACAGCAATTAAAGAAAATAACAGCATGAAGAAGAATGGATCCTCTGAGATCAAATCTGATTTCGTCTAAGTTCTGAAAGCATTTGCATTTATTTGTATTGACTTTAATTTGTGCATTGCATTCAGGGATCCACAAACTGAAACAGCCTACCAAAGCGACGGATAGGTAAAATGACAATGTATGACCCCATCTTTCCGGTTGCCATGGAGATTGCAGAGGAAACCTGTCTCCTATGCTTTGATGAGTTTCAGGTGAGGGCAGGAGTAGGGAAATTGGGAGGGTGAAGAGTTTGTAAAATTGTTGAAAAAATTCTAAGCTGCAATTTAATGCATATTTTCTGTGTGTTCGTGCATGAGTGAGGGGAATAATGTGAGCTGCAGAAATCTAAAATATAATATTGTAAGTAAGAATCAGCATGCTGATGGTTTATAATGATGTAGTTCATCTGACCAGAGTTGAATAGCTCTTCACAGATATAAAGCTTGTTAATTTTGGAGCCATCTAGTGGAGTCAGATACCTTCACACAGAGCTGAAAACGCATGCTGAGGCCACAGATAATCGAGATGAGATTACCCCTCCTTATGGAATAATACCTATTAATTATTATCTAGTTTTTTGTTCTGTGGTTCAGTATCAGTGTGGTGTTTATTGTTTTCTGAAAATGTCCTGTTATCTTAATAATGTTACATGCAGTATTCAACTAACTTGTGTAGACTTCATTTCTGATAATCAAGATCTCATTCTTTCCCTGCTTAAGGACGAAGGGCTGCCCTTCTTATTAATGGTTTTTAAATTGAAATGTTTACCTCAGACCTGATCGCTTTCATATATTTATTTAGCATGGGTTCTCATTATTGCCTGAAAGCTCACCTCGCCAATTGTCACTCACGGAAATATGGAAAGCACACAGATTTATGATGCATAAATGAGGAGATGACAGCCCCTTACCAATCAGGAGCCACTGCCACTTAAGCATGCAAATGAGGCATCGAGTTTCAGTCGGCCCCTCTTGCTTCCTTGAGTGAGGGGTAATGGAGAGCGACTATGGCGGGTCGCATGCATCTATGGCTCTTAAATGCTAATGAAATTTCTCCATTCTCTTCATTAGTCCGGCATCATTATCAGTAATTTGTAGCCTTCCCCTTTTGTCCCTCTCCACTCCCTTAATGAATGCAAGGTATTGAGAGAAGGACCAAGAGAGATATAGAAAGAGGAAGAGCGAGCAGAAACCGCTTGAGGCATTGTCTCAGGCCCCTGTCAGTCGCTGGGTGAAATTACTCATTGACAGAGTTGTGTAAGTAAAGGTTTAAGATCAAAAGAGTGCAATTTGGCACCCGTGTGCACCACACAAAAGTGACTCTTTGCTGGCGTAATTGGATGCTCATTTGAATATCCGTGCCGTTGTTTTCGCTGCCGTCCACAACAACGCCACATAGAGGGCTTTCTCGCACTCAACCTGGCAATCAATACCCCGAGACTGAAAGTGTGTGTGTGTGTATACAGACTCGCGCATGAGTGTCACGGTGCCTGTGCGACAAACAAAAAACAAATACAGGACGGATGAAAAGGTCATAATTAAATGACTCCTTTGAAATGAAGAATAGAAGAGGACGGTTAAAGGAAATGTGATCCAATTTATGCCGTAGCACCTCGTCTTTGTAACCGACCACCCTTCCGACAACACACACGCACACCGCACGTAAGGCCACTATAGAAGACACTAATTGGGTTTGATGGGGCCGAAGGTTTAATATGCAAAAAAGGGAAACACTTCAATATAAGAAAAACAACATATGCTGGGGGTATGGCAATCATAAGTGTGTCCTTCTAAGAATAGTAGAGCTCGGTGAATGAGGAGATCTTCTACATGACAAAACATCCCCGGCCCCAAATTTGGCTCCTCGTTGCCAGATATGCAAACGCTATTAAAGTATTAATGCGAAGCAAGGAGAAACTCTATGCGTTTTGACTAAATGCATTTCAACCCTGAAAAAGTAGTAGAAACGTGGGAGAAGATGAGAGCGGACCATGGTCGATCTCATTGTGTGTTATTGACTAAAGGGCTCCTTTTGTCAGGGGAGGGTCAGCAGCCCCAGTGTTGCTGCAGATGTGTGTGAGGCAACAGCTCGCTGCTGTGAAAAAGGCAACGTTTAAATGATAATAATGAATGATGATGATGAAAATGATAATAATGAAAGAACCACTCATCCTCTCGCTTCTGAGATTCAGGGACAGCCATGCCAGGCCCTCAAGAGCACAATGGGAGCGCATCTGTGTGTATGTGTGTGTGTGTATATGTATTTGTCTCTGTGTGGCCATCTGGCTGTCATTGTGCCACTGATTTTACCTCGAAACGCTGTTTATTTATTTATTTATTTATTTATGTATTCAATTATTTACCTTTTTCAGTGCTTTAGCCACTTGTCCTTGTCTCTAGCGGAAAGCCGTGGCTCTGTGTGGCCATTTTACAGTCAGGTGGAGTGGCTTTGTGTCTGTCCTGCGTCTGTGTGCGAGCGCGTTGGAGAGGGTGATGTCAAAGGACCTTGGCCGAGGCTTTGGTTTTAAAATGTAACGACACCTGGTTTTCGCTCATTCATTCGCATGTACACGCATGCACAAGTGGGCATGTATGCGCACAATTGTGGTAATTAGCTCAAGGCAGAGGAAGGGCAAAGGGGAGAGAGTTGCGCCTCGCTCATCTCCAGCTAATACACCTGTACTCGCTCCCATAGTGTCTGACTGTCCTGCCTAGAGGACAGAATGGAAACAACAGAAGCTATAGGTTGTTTTAAAGGCAACATGAAATTAAAACGGACCTATTTACTGCATTAATACACATTGATTTGTCTTATGACAGTTTGCCAAAAATTCAGTTGAATTTGACCTATTCCTATAAACTTAACTGACGGTATGCTGTATTTTACATGAGCAGGAAAAGGAAATAGCTGATGCAGAATATGGGTTACTATAATCATTTTTTTTCTTCAAAGTACAATAAATAATAATCGTCTTTTTTTTTTTTTTTCTTCAGGTGGTGGATATAGCCGATATGATTCTGAAGCAGTTATTTGAAGGCTTGTTCATGTGTGGGGTCGTGGTTGTGGCAACCTCAAATCTACCACCTGAAGGTAGGACAATGTCTGGGTAATGTTGAAGCCATTTATGTGATTAACAATAACTGGTGTTCAGATGTCAGAAACAGATGTCCATGCATAATAACTGGTGTTCAGATGTCCATGCAGAAAATCTGATTTTTCGATCTTATAATATTATTTAACCTTGGAAATAAACTGAAACTTTTAGTAAAGCTGAATAAAAATTTACCTGTCATCACTACATAATTTAAAAATTTTCACTATTTTAAATTAAAATTTAAGTTAATTCTAAAAATTTTAAATAGAATTATTTCTCAGGTGTGCTTGTTTAGCTGTGACATTTGGGAGAAAATTATTAAATATACACTACAGCTTTTTAAAGAAATTTATAATTTTATTCAGCAAGGATACATTAAATTGATCAAGAGTGATAGTGAAAACTTTTACATTGAAAAAAAAAAAAATCCTAAAGATTAGGATGATTAGGAAGATCAAATGATTTCTGAAGGATCTTATGACAATGAAGACTAGACTAATAGCTGCTGAAAATTCAGTTTTGTATCACTGGAACAAATTACATTTTAAAAAATATTAAAATACAAATCAGTTCTTTTAAATTGTAATAATATTTCATAATATTACCATTTTGTTGTATTTTGGTCATATAAATGCACCCTTTGAAAGAGGCTTCTTTCAAAAACATTAAAAAATCTTACGGACCCCAAAGTTTTAAACTATAGTGTAAATATATGTGTAAATATATTTATTTAAATTAGGTTATTCTAATTCATAAAAATGTTTGCAAAAACATTCAAATCTGACAATAAAAGCAGTTTATTCCTTTCATTTCCTCCATCAATTTCCAGGGTTAATTGTGTGTGTTTTCTGATACTGACCTGTCACCTACACAGCACACGACTCTTGTACTTTTTCACCTTGTATTGTTCGCTACCAACTTCCCAACAATAGACCACCGTACCGTTCTCATTCTTTTGTGTGTCCTGAAAGTAAAACATGTTCCTAAACTACATGCCCTTCTCGTGTTCTAATCCAGTTCTGCACCATCTCGTGTGTCAGGATCTTATTTCTTCCTTTTTACTCTTTCCTAAAGTTCACCTCCCCTTTAAGTCACTCTTTGGTTATTCGGTGTATTTTGATGCCATGATGTTTGAGGTCTATTGATAATCCACGTGAAGTCTCTCACTCCTTTTCTGCTTTTTATTGCTCTCTTCCTTTCTTGCATACACTCAAACACCTGTCATTGGCTGCTTCTCTGTGGTGGATTACATGAAACTAATCTGAGGAGTGTTATTTAGGCCTGAAATACAATGATGACTGCATCCATCTGAACTTTAAACCCTTAGTTCTTCAGTAAACCATTTCCTATGTGCTTTTAGGTGTAGCTTGAGGAGTAATTCACGCAAAATTGAAAATTATCATTATTTGCTTACCAGGGGTGCGTTTCCCAAAAGAAACCATGGTCGCAAGTTCCGTCGTTACCAATAGAGTTCAATGGAACTTACAACCATAGTTAGCTAGCGATGCTTTTGGGAAACGCACCCCTGTATGACTTTTTTGCTTCTGAGGAACACAGTTTTCTAGCAGAACGCCTAAGGTGTTGATTTCCATTCAATGAAAGTGAATGGTGACCAAAGCTGTGGAAGGAAAAAAGCAGCTTGGACATTCTTCTAAATATCTCATCTTGTGTTCCACAGGAGAAAGAAAATCATACAGGTTTAAAATGACGCAGGCGACATGTTTGTGTGAACTATCCCTTTAAATCATGTGGAAACTTCAACCTCACCGCCATCAAAGATTTCTCGCCTATACGCCGTTCATCATAAAACGAGGCAACTTTATTTGATACCCGCTTGAACGTGAGCAGTTAGTCTTTTATCTCTCCCCACCGTTCCCACTCTTTTCTTCCTCTGCCTCATTGTTGATTCAACAGATGCCGTTTTTTGCAATTGCTGTGATGTTACATTAAACTGGAGAGGGAGAGTGATAAGGGTGGAGATAAGACACTCCTTCTGCCTTTCTCTTCTCCGTCTCTGTCTTGGAGCGCTGCTAATGTCTCGTTGTATGAAGTGGCCTTGTGTGCCGAATACAAAAGGGTGAGCAGCAGTTACATAAAGAAACCCTCTCCTAACATTAACCAGCCACTGAGAACAAAGCCTACGCTAAAACTTAATAGCCATCTTATTCCATTTTAATTAGGTGACTAATGGATAGACGGGTACACATGAAAGATGGGAGGGAGAGAGATGGCACCGAAAGAGATTGCTCGTTTATTGATATAAAGATGCTGAACTGAACAGCCGCTAAAGAGGCTCGTGGGTTTGAACTTGGATGTTTGTCGTCGACCAAAACCGTTTCTTCAGGTAAAGTGAGAGAAATGGGTGGACAAATGTGAAAGGGTGCACTTCACTTCCTAAATCTTTAAATGACCCTTTAGTTATGCACTGGGATAATATAGTTAACCTGCTAAAAGAGTGTAGAATTTATTCAGAAGCATCTGGATGTGTCTGTTTTTTTTTTGTTGTTGTTGTTGTTGTTTTTTTTAATAAAATAAATTTATATAAATTATTTGATGACCTACAGCAGATGATTGAGAATCATCAAAGATATAACCTAGGAAAAGTTTAATTAGAAATATTTTAATGATGTTTAAACAGTATTTAAAAAGTCTGAAAATAAAAATGACTTGCTGCAGAATCATCTTAAAGCAGTGTTTTTAAACTTTTTTTTATTTTTTATTTCATGGCCAATATACAAAAACACCATGATTTTTCCAGTTGTTTGTAATTTTCTGGACAAGAATTAAGGATAACAATTTGAAAAGTATATATTTTACTCTCAAAAAATTTCCATTAAAAAATAAGCTGAAAAATCATCTTGTTCTGAACTTTTGATACTTTCTGATGTAAGTAACACATGACTGCCCACATTTACACATTTTTGTTACAAGGTAAAGGGGCCATTTACATTTAAGCCTAAATGTACAGTGGCCAAAAACAGTCCTTTTAATTTTAAGGGTTTGAGACGGAGAAAATGGCCATGAAAAACATAAACCACTTAAAATCTGACTTAATGTTTTGGTACAAAACAGTGTAGACTAACATGTTAACTAAAAAAGAGTAGGATGCCTTAAAATATAAGTAAGGGTCATCCCAGTTTGCTTTGCTTCTATAAAAAAAAAAAGATTGAATCACTTGAATGATTGTCATAGGTGGCCTCCAGATGCCTATGGAAAGGCTTTATCTGTTCTTTCATAGTAAGATCCCTATAGCATGCTTTCATTTCTTGGGTGAGAACTGGCCGAACGTGTCTCACTGGACTGTTTATAGCGCAACATGCCTCTGTTATGACAGTTGTGCTTCCTTTATATTTTCTTGCCCACGGAAGCTTTAAACAAGCTTTTATAGCACAGACAGAAGCATATACTCATCGTAGTCTCTTTACATCTGTGTGTGTGTGTGTGTGTGTGTATGTGGTTTATCATGCCCGTGTGGCTAATTGAAGTCTCCATTCACTGTGATGCAGGTTTATTGTCTGTGCAGAAAGAGAGAGACTTCTTCTCTTGAGCTCATTGTTTGGGAATGTAATGAATTTCATGTACTGCCTTTCTCCTGCGCTGCCCACAGAAATCAATTTCTGCCTCTCCTCGTCCCTTTTGTCCCTCCTCCCCTCCCGTCCCTCACTTCATCAATAGACACTTTATTTGCCAATCATAGATGGAAAATGACATTATGAGGAGGCTAAAGAGTGAATCTAACCAGCATCTCTCCCTCTCGTGCTCTCTCTCTCTCTCAGAACTGTACAAAAACGGGCTTCAGAGGGCTGCTTTTGTGCCTTTCATTGGCGTACTCAAGGTAAAGACAAAGTCATTCTCTCAGTTAATTTATTTATCCTTTCATTCTATCTCTGTCTCTCTCTCTCTCTCTTCATGTTTCCTCCTCTGCTCCGTCTGGTTTTTGATGTATTTTATTCACAGGTAAAAATACACAACCCCATATGTTTACAAAAACGCACAAAACAGAAAAAAGACAGCTTTGATCATACCTGGAGATGAGAGCAACAGGCTGAGAGAGAGTGTGACAGACATGGAGGCCGTTTAATGATTGGCGTGGGTTGGCTGGAATGAGACGGCACTGCGTGAAGCTGCTTGCATTTCAAAGTGCGCCCGGCCATGAACGCCAGCAATGCTCTGATCTGCTTTGCAAGTTAATTGTATTATTTTAAGCAGGTATTGGCATTATCCTGTGTGCTGTCTGGGTAATTACCATCATCCTGCGACAGCTTTCCATCATAAATAATCAGACCATCATTTTCAGGCATTTTACAGCTGGCCACATTCTTGCACATTTGATTGGTATCAACACACCAGATATTGAGCTTGCTGTTAAAGAAATAGTTCACCCAAAAATGAAAATTTGCTAAAAATGTACCCACTCTCGGGTCATCCAGGATGTTGATGAATTTTCTTCTTCATCGGAACTTATGGAGAAATTTAGCATTACATTTGTTCACCAGTGGATTCTCTGCAGTGAATGGGTGCCGTCAGAATGCCTAAACAAGTCTAAATTTACTTGTGGATTATTGTTATGTTTTTATCAGCTGTTTGTCTCTCATTCTGACGGCACCCATTCACTGCAGAGGATCCATTAGCGAGCAAATAATGTAATGCTAAATTTCTCCAAATCTGTTCAAAAGAAGAAACAAACTCATCCACATCTTGGATTGCCTGAGGTTGACTACATTTTCAGCAAATTTAAATTTTTTGGGACATCACAATTGTAAGGGGAGCACTAATAGGAGCTCATCCTTTACATGTTTCTTTTCACTCTGTAATCTTGAAGAGCAACAGAATAAGAGGATGCTTTGATGACTGGCAATACAATGTCTTTCTAATCCACATTATATCCTAGTATTCCTCATAGTTAAAGGACCCCCTTCTGTAGAATGTGCTAAAAATAAAGCTGCTAGACGCTTCATTCAGGTTGTGATTTTTCTCAGTTTGACCCCTGGGTCTTTTATGGTCAGTGGCCCAGCACAGTCACTCTGGTTCAGACCGTCTCTGTCAAATCCTTGGGGTCCTTAAAGTCACACTCTATTCTGGCCTGTGTTAATCTTGCCTGGTAAGAATGCTGAATACCTCTCGTCCTGCGTTGCACCTCTAACGTTCAATCTTCTTTGTTAGGCCATCTGGTTTTGAGGCAACCCAGGATCTCAGTTCAGGGTAACTAGGGTGGCCCAAGTGCCTCCTCTCATGTCTGGTCAACCCTAATAATGTGTGACAGACTCACTGAAATGCACTCACTGGCTCTTGACTGTTCTCCTTCTCTATATCTTAATCTCTTTTCAGGGTGGTAATGTTTATTTGCCTACAAAATATTATTCAAAATATTGTTATTAGGGCTGTCAGCTGAACACGTTAATTCAGTATGAATAATCATGTGAATATGATTTAAAAACATATATACATATACATACAACATATTTCTATCAAAAAGATTTTTTATACATTATATTATGATTTTTTTTTCAAGAAATCAACACTTCTATTAAGCAAAGATCCATTAAATTGATTAAAAGTTACAGTAATGTTACAAAATATTTCGATTTCAAATAAATGCTGTTCTTTTGAACTTTCTATTCAGTTTTTTTTTTATTCAAGAATCCTGAAAAAAAAATGGATCATGGTTTCTACAAAAATATAAAGCAACACAAATGTTTTCAGTATTAATAATAATATGCTGAAAGTTAAGCTTTGTCATTGCATAAATAAAATAAATTTTAAAAATGTAAAAAGCTGTTATTTTAAATTCTAATAATATTTCATAATAATAGTTTTACCGTATTTTTTATCAAATAAAATGCAGACTTAACAAGCATAAGAGAATTCTTTAAAAATAAAATAAAATAAAAAAGTCCCAAATCCAAACTTTTTTAACAGTAGTGTATATTTAATAGATTATATAAACTATATATTTTTTTCTAAAGCAACTTGTCTTTTCAGTGCTTTTGTCTGTTACATTAATGTAATGTCTTTGAATGGATATTGATATATGTGATCAGTCTGATTCATTAATTTTGATTTGGCAGCCTTAATTATTCATATTACATAAGGTCAGAACCTTTATCGATTTTTAAAATAATATCAGGTGTGATGATCTTATTTTTGCTCAAATGTCTGTCTTGATTTTGGCTAATAGCTTTTCACTGCTTTTCCCTGTGTTTCTTTCGTTGGAGTAAATGGTACATATGGTTGTCTTGGTCTTATGTGTGTGTGTGTGTGTGTGTGTGTGTGTGTGTTTTCATGGTGAAGGTCTCTGGTAGGTAAGGATGAGTATATGATGATTGAATGACTTGAAGATGGAGTAAAAATGAAAATAGGCAATTTATGTTGGATGGCTGCTATTGTTCCACTGACCTTTTGTTAACCTCCTAATATTTTTTTATCTTTGCTTTCCTTCAGATGCTTATTTTACTTTACATTTTCACTAAGTTTTTTGAAAATAATAAAACCTGAATTGCAATGTTTATTAAATGAAGCAAAACATTGACCATATCTACAATATTTTGGACTTAAAATCATGTTAGTCATGTTTTTCCCCTGTCGAAACTTCTGGCTTTGTTGTGAATAAGCCGTAAGACCAACATTTGAGGTGCCTTGACATTCGTTAACAGTCACTCAAAAGATGTTGTTTTGCCAAGTCACCACTAAAGTTGGTCAGTCATGTTTTTAGCAGGCGCAGATTAGCAAAGACTGAGGAGCGAGTGATTGTGATGGAGAGGATGAGGGCCGTGGCCTGTGGCCTCTGCGGAGGTCTGGGGGGTCCGTACTTTCAAAGCGAGACAGATGTTCCAAGGGTGATGTTTCTTTAAGAGTCCTGGACAGGGCAAGGAGAGGTTGTGAGAACATTTTGAGTATGTTTTGAGAGCGTTCTGAGTAACTAACAAAGCCGGTTACATGTAAAGGGAATAGATAATTAGGTGTAATTAGTGCATTCACGTCGTTAACCACCCCCATAGCTCGCTCTCTTTTTCTCTCCCTCACACACACACACTCACTAGTCACCTAATCTCTCAATACATTCACTAAAGACACACACACACACACACACACACAGAGACAAAATCACACACCGCAGTGGTAAAAACACTTTGATGTAAGAGGAGTCGTCCTGGACTCAAAAGCATAAAGGCAGTGTTTTAAGCTGTCTCTCGTTCTCTTTTTACCCCGCCCCTGCTTCCACCCCCCCTTTTCTTTTCTCCTACCCACAGAGGCTGTAAGACACACAAAGATGAATGGACTACAACCTTTCCCCCCTGTCCCTCTTTGCCACCTCTCTTTTTCAGTTCTCCCACCGTGCACTCCTTAAGCCAGGCTCTGTCAATCCGCCCCTCTTCCTCCCAAACAGGAGGGAAAAAAGCATCAAATGTTTTCGGCTGTCAGTAATGAGGTAGTGGACCTCATCAGGGTCCAATCGCCAGCTATCCTTGGCTTTTGTTGGAGCTCAATGGCAACCCTTGCTTTGAAAAACTCAAAGGCAACTTTTTTGAGGAGTGAAGAAGAGATAGAAAGAGAGAGCGAGAGAGCAAGACGGACAGAAAGAGAGACAGACTTCATTTTCATTCTAAATGGTTGTGCAGGGAAGCTGTGGGCATCCAGCACTTGCAACGACAAGAACTCTTTAAAATAAACTTTGACTGTAAAATTGATAATTAAATAATCACAATTATTTTTATTTATTTGTTTATTTTTGTAATATTTGGTAATAACATGTGGGGCATTACAAAAAATAAAATAAATATTACTTTATTTTATTATTAAGAAATATATATATACACTATACCGTTCAAATGTTTTGGATCAGTAAGTCTTGTAATGTTTAAATGTTCTTGTAAGTCTCTCATGCTCATCAAGGCTGCATTTATTTGATCAAAAATACAGAAAAAAACAGTAATCTTGCAAAATGTTATTACAATATAAAATAATGGTTTCTATTTTAATATAATTTAAAGTATAATTTATTTCTGTGATGCAAAGCTGAATTTCCATCAGCCATTACTCCAGTCTAAAGTGTCACATGATCCTTCAGAAATCATTCTAATATGCTGATTTATTATTATAATTATCAATGTTGGCAACAGTTTTGCTGCCAAATATTTTTTTTGGAAACTGCGATACTTTTTTCAGGATTCTTTGATGAATAAAAAGTTTAAAAGAACAGCATTTATTCAAAATATAAACCTTTTCTAACAATGTAAATCTTTGCTATCACTTCTTATCAATTTAACACATCCTTGCTGAATAAAAGATTTAATTTCTTTCAAAAAAAGAAAGAACAAAAATTTACTGACCCCAAACTTTTGAACGGTAGTGTATATTGTTAGAAAAGAGTTCTATTATAAATAAATGCTCTTCTTTTTAAATTTTATTCATCAAAGAATCCTGAAAAAAGTATCACAGGTTCCAAAAAAATATTAAGCTGCACAACAGTTTCCAGCACTGATAATAAATCAGCATACTAGAATGATTTCTGAAGGATCATGTGACACTTTAGACTGGAGTAATGGATGATGGAAATTCAGCTTTGCATCACAGAAACAAAATTATACTTTAAAGTATATTAAAATAGAAACCATTATTTTATATTGTAATAACATTTTGCAAGATTACTGTTTTTCTGTATTTTTGATCAAATAAATATGCCTTAATGAGCATAAGAGACTTCTTTAAAAAAACATTACAAGTCTTACTCATCCAACACGTTTGAACGGTGTGTGTGTGTGTGTGTGTGTATGTGTGTGTATATATCTTTTTTTAATTTTTTTTTTTTTAAATTAACTTGTTATTACAAAAAAAGAAGAAAAAGAAGATTTTTATTTTTTGTAATGTCTGTCAGGTAATGTGGACATAATTAAAATAAATTCTTCTTCCACTTTTTATTTATATATTTTTATTTTATTTTATTTTATTTTTTTAATACCATGCATATAAGTCCATGTGACCTGACAGATCATTAAAAATTGTGCCTTCAGAAATTATACCTGCCTCTGTAAACAAACAGAAAGACAGACAGAGAAATAAATAAATAAATAGTGGACTGCTCACTTGGCATTTTATGTATTTTATTTATTTTTGCTGTTTGCAGAGGAATGTATAATCATTTTACAACTTTTACTAACATTGGGTTGGAATGTCATGGGCACATTTTGGAGAGAAGATGTGTTGTTGAAATAGGGGTGGTCTAATTCAGTGGCTAAGTCTGTTAAAAAAAGTTGTAGAAATGTCTGAAATTGTCCACTAAACAACAGCCATTAATCTTGTTGCCAGCTAGTGCTAAATCTAAACTGATATAATTTCAGTTGCAGTTTTAATTCCACAGAAACAGGTTTTAGTTATTTATTAAAAGGTCAGTCAGTTAGGAGACCCTGCGCATTTTGAGGGGTCTGGCGGGTCTTGTTGTATGCCGAGGATGTGCATCAGATTTGCGTGGCAAAGTGCATTCTGAGTTGAGAAGGGCCGACGATGAAGATCTTTGAGGAGTTATGAGTCCTTAATGAACCAATCAAAGGCCATAATCATGCAATGATCCACAAGAGGACGTGTCTTCAACTGATTATAAAGAACCATGCGCTGGAATCATTACTGATTGTATTTCTCTCCCCCTCTCCCTCCTCACGAATACTCTCCTGTGAGATGGCCCATCAACCGTTAAGATATACTGGCTGAAATGGAAAGTTTTTACAAAAGGAAAAAAAATAGACAGACTAGGGTGTGCAGAGGAATAACCCGTTTTGATGGCTGCTGGGGAAGCGCAGTTGTCGTGGCCATGGCGGCTGTTTACATGGCGGCCTGGTGACAAGGTCGTGCGGGGTTGATGAAGTGACACTTTTCCTTTTGTGTTCTTCTGCTCGTGGTTTGTCAGCCTGTCATTACGGCTGATTCAGCCAATTGGCTCGGACGCGGAACTCTGCGCTCGAGAGAGAAAAGTTGACAGCGCTGGAGAATGGGGGGAAGAGGCGAGAGATACAGGAAGAAGAGGAATAGATCGCTCCTCTCTCGCTCTGTGTGGTGATTGCTAATTATCTTTAGTTCAAGGAGGAGGGTGGCGGAAAATTCACTGATTTCATAATTCGCTGGAGCTGTCATTGAGGACTGATTCAGGCAAAGGCCTCTCGCCTAAATACCACATATTATCCACATCCTGTTAAAAATAATCACCCTTCCTTTTCATCAGTCATTTTTGTCATCGTTTCTCCAGCATTTTGTTCCTTTTTTATGTTGTTTTTTTCTCGTCACAGAGGTTTGATATGCTGTGGTTCCACACAGTCACTCTATAAAAGTGAGCGACTAACATATTTAACAGTGCTGACATAGTGTGCATTATTTTATTTGACTCTTAACTAAATATCAGTTTGTTTCAAAGATGTTATTTTAGCAGTAGAGTGATTTAATATTACACAATAACAAGTGCAAAGGTGCCATTATAAACTATACTTGCATTGTGAAAACTGATAAAGTTTATCCCATAATCTGTATTTAACAAAAATGTATTTATTGTTTAGACTATGTAAGATAATACTATTAATACCTGGATGCTAACAGTAGTTTGAAATCAAACTTAATGTAAGTCTTAATCATATGGCTTACAACAGGATAATATGGATCACGGTATTATTTTGTTACAGCAATAAAAATTTGTGTTTTAGTAACCCACATGTAGCATTGTCACCCCCTAGGGGTGAGCTGTGTATTTCAATATACTTTTGAATGGTGTTTTTATTACAATTATACATTATACATCATATATTTTTTACTTACTTTACCTAATGGAACAGTTATTGTACCACACATAAATATTTCTCATATAAAAAGATGGCAGGTAGATTTGTAATAAATCTTGACATTCGTTAACAGAGTTCTAAAGGAAAAAAATTTTTTTACAGTTGCCCCTGGTCTCAATTACCGACTAAGAAGAGAAAACAACTGATAATGAATGGCAAGGGAAAGAATTACATATCATGAGTGCACATTAATATAAATATACACTCAGCGTCTTTTTCTGACTTATTATAAACCCTTTATCTCAACAGCTGCTCTTTTAGAGGATGTTAATATGCATGTGTTTGTTGACACCTGATTGCTACTCCCTCTTATTCACACTCTCTCAATGTTTGCGTTTTGAATCCAACATCCTGTTCTATTGAGGCACTGTGAAAATTCAAACACAAGCCTTCAGCACGCACTGTTTGATGTGACCACTTCAAACCTGGTTAATTTCATATTCAATTATCTTTCTCTTTCACCTGCTTTCCATAGATCAAGTGAGCCTGATGCAGAGAATGCTGTCAATACACTGTTTGAGGAACTGGCGTACAGACAAAATGATGGTAAGCGAGTTAATTTGCCTTTGCATAGATGGGGGTTTTAAGGTTAAGAGTGGATGTTTCTTGACTTAGTGTGTGAGGTTTGATCTTGTAGTGTTGGCTGTTTTTATGTGTAGACTTTATTGTTTCAGTGCTAAAGTGTTAGATCTTTCAGTTGCAATCAGTAACTGTATGTTTGCCTCTAACCGTTGATAGTAACCAGGCCAAGGGTCCTGAACGTGCAGGGAAGAGAAGTAACCCTGAGCTGGACCTGTGGAACCATCGCAGACTGCACCATCCAAGAGCTGTGTGAACGAGTGAGTGTGTAGAAAATGACATACAATTCTGGTTTAAGATCTGTTTTTTTCGTGTCTTTTCCAAACGTTTTAGATGTGGATAGAGGAAGGCAGTGGTTAAACGGAAGGATTATATATATATATATATATATATATATATATAAACAAAAATAAAAGGAGCTTGTCATTCCACCTATATTTAGTCAGTGTAATCACAGTCAATCAATCAATCAATCAATCAATCAATCAATCAATCAATCAATCAATAAATAAATAAAGAAAAAAAACAAAACAAAGAAAGTTAGTTGATTACATTTAAGCATTAAAAGTCCCTGTCTTCCAATGTGGACCACTCTCAGTTCCAGTAAAATCATAAGAAAGCCCCTGTTTTTAACACTCAGGCAGGTTTTGAACCCAGGACCACTCAGATCAAAAGAATTTGCTTAAGTGATATTTGTATATTCATTTGTATGTTTGTGCATTCCATTTATTTTTGCTTTTTTTACAATTATTTTTAAGAATGCAAATTAAAAGTTTCGGTTTAATAAGATTTGTTTAGACAATATTGAAAGATGTCTCTTATGCTCACCAAAGCTATTTTTATTTGATCAAAAATACAGTTAAAAAAAATAATTTCATTGGGATTTCATTCAATTTCATTAAAATTAACTTAAAATAATTGTTTTCTATTTTACAATATTTTATGCCAATTATTCCTGTTATTGCAAAGCTGAAAATGATTTCAGCAGCCATTACTCCAGACTATAGTGTCACATGATCCTTCAGAAATCATTGTAATATGCTGATTTGGTGTTCAATAAAAATTCTTATTATTAACAATGTTGTCCATAATAAAAGTTGTCTATAATATTTTTGTGAAAACCTTCCTTTTTTTTTTTTTTTGCTGGATTCTTTGATGAAAAAAGTTTAAAAGAACATTTAAGAAGAGCATTTAAAATATTTTTTTGCAACAATAGAAATGTATTTATTGCCACTATTGATCAATTTAATGTGTCATTGCTGAATAAAATAATTAATTTCTTTAAAAAAATAACTTACCCAAACATGAATGCATTGCACCAGAATCATTGCCAGATTTAAAAAAAATAAAAAATCCTCCAAAATCCCAGTTTAACCTTTGCTTACTGTTAAGGAAGGCTGATCCCTGGTCAGTATACAAGGTCAACATACAGTGCCCTCCAAAAGTATTGGAACAGTAAAGACAAAATTGCTCTGTTGGCTGTGGATTCAAGACATTTGCAAGTATGATTAAAAGATGAATATGAGACAAAACTACAGAATGTCACATTTTATTATTAGCCATTTCAACACATACATGTTTTACCAAATAAAAGGAACAGCACTTTTAGAGTTCATCCCACTCATTGATGTGAGCATAAGTATTGGGACAGTTGAACATAAGGCAGATATAAAAGATTAAAAGCTATTATTTAGTTGCAGATCCCTTGCGCACAATCACAGCAGTGAGTCTGTGACCCATAAACATCACCAGACTCTTGGTCTCATCCTTTGAAATGCTTTTCCCAGCCTTTAATGCAGCCAATTCCAATTGTTGCTTGTTTTGGGGAGTTTCTGTCTTTACTCTCCTCTTCAGCTGGTGAAATTCACGTTCAATCGGATTTAAATCTGGAGATTGACTTGGGCAATCTAAGACTTTCCATTTCTTTGCCCTTATAAATTCCTTGACTGAACTGGCAGGGTGTTTTGGGTCATTGTCCTGATGCAATATGAAGCACTTCCCAATGAAC
The DNA here is from genome assembly GCA_039654775.1 of Spinibarbus caldwelli. Classification (NCBI taxonomy): domain Eukaryota; kingdom Metazoa; phylum Chordata; class Actinopteri; order Cypriniformes; family Cyprinidae; genus Spinibarbus; species Spinibarbus caldwelli. The sequence continues at coordinate 20,662,038 of CM077241.1, read as the reverse complement.
CTGGTATTTTCTTGAATATTGCTAGTCAAGATGGTTTTGTACCCTTCCAAATTCATTCTGCTACTGTCATCATACATTAAGTCATCAGTAAAGTTGAGAGGGCCTGTTCCAGAGACAGCCATACATGCCCATGCCATGACACCACCTCCACCATGCTTTACAGATGAGGCTGTATGCTTGGGATCTTTTGCAGTTCCCTTTTTTTCTCCACATTTTTGCTTTCCCATCACTTAGATGAAGGTTCATCTTTGTCTCATCGGTCCATAAACACAGTTCCAAAACTCTTCTGGCTCACTTTTGTGCTTTTTTGCAAACTCTAATCTTGCCTTTCTATTTTTGGTGCTGGTCAGAGGTTTGCATCTTGCTGTGTAGCATCTGTAATTCTGTGTCAAAGTCTCCTGAGGACAGTAGATTGTCAGAGCATCACCCCAGCTTTCTGGAAGTTGTTGGTGATTTTACAGACACGGTTTCAAAACTCTTGATTTCTCCATGCCCTTTGTTTTTGCTATAGCTCTAATTGACTTCCTCTTTTCTTTTAGCATCCAAATTGCTTGCTTTTCTCTCAAAGTCAGCTTCCTCATCTTCATCCTGGTTTGTGTGTGTCATCATCGAATGCAAGATTCAGAATGCAGAAGTAATGGATATAACTGATACGACACATTCCCTGCTTTTAATATCTGAAGAATGAATGCAACAGTACACAGCTGATCACTTAGAAAGACCTATGAGGCAACTGTTCCAATACTTATGCTCACATCAGATAGGGGGATGAAACTCTAAAAGTGCTGAACTTCTTAGCTGGTAAAACATCTATGTGTTGAATCACCCAATAATAAAATGTGACATTCTGTAGTTTTGTCTCATATTCATCTTTTAATAATATTTGTAAATGTCTTGACTCCACAGCCAACAGAGCAATTTTGTCTTTACTGTTCCAATACTTTTGGAGGGCACTGTATATTACCCTCTTAGGGAGCTTACTTTATTCTCTCTTATGTATCAATCTGCATTTTCCACTTTGTTTTCCATGTTCATCTACCACTACCACATCTATCATCCCACTCTCCTTATACTATGTAATTGCCCATGCCTTGATTCATCCATCCATATCTCTACACCTTGAATTTGTCATTGCAGCCTCGCCTATGGCTAGTCTAAGCCAATTTGTATGTGTGTGTGCTTGTTTATGTATGTAACCTTGGACTTGGTTTACCAGTATGATACTCGCTTTTTTTGTTTGTGAAGGAAAGAAAGAATGAGTATGCTGCTCTCTAATGGAGCCGAGGCACTGTCTCTGCGTCCTTCAGTGCTTTTGAGAGCGCTGTTCACTTCAATGTACTGAGAGTGTGAGCGAGTGTGTGTACATATGTGTGTGTGCATGTACATGTGTGGATTTGTCTGAAGAGTCCTCAACTTCTTCATCTTCATGGTCAGGCTAATGCAGTTGGTACTATATCAGCATGTGTTAATGTGCCTTTCCACTTAGTTACCACAGAGATACATGTGACCCAGAAGAAGATACAGAATATAGGATGAAATAGAAGATTAGAGACATAAATTCAAGAGAGAATAAGCACATGAGATGAAAGAGATGGATGGGTAAAAAGGTATGTGCCGAGGCTTCAGAGACTTCAGTGAAGTTTCCCTCTCAATCACTGTCAAGTTGGAGAGAACTCTGATGCTTGAGCAGATAAATTTGCATTTTATATTATATTTCCAAACATAATAAACACAGTTCAAAAGTTTGGTGTTGGTAAGATTTTTTTAAACGTTTTTGAAAGAAGTCTCATATGCTCATCAAACCTGTATTTCTTTGATCAAAAACAAAAATTGTGAAAATATATTGAAATGTGAAATAACTTTTATTTTATATATTTTATAATTTAATTTATTCCTGTGATGCAAAGCTGAAGTTTTAGCAGCCATTACTCCAGTCTTCATTGTCATGATGCTTGATATCAGTGTTGAAAACAGCTGCGCTGCTTAATATTTCTGTACAAACCATGATACGTTTATTTCCAGGATCTTCTGATGAATAGTATAAGTTCAAAAGAACATTTATTTGAAACAGTTTTTTTTTTTTAAATAATGTAATAGTCTTTACTGTTACTTTTGATCAATTTAATGCATCCTTCATGTAATTATTTCTTAAAGAATCATTTACTCATGTCGTTCCATATCTCTATGAATTCAATTCTTCTGTTTTAAATGTAGTAATTTTTTTTTTTTTACATTTATTACAATGAATAGAAACCAAAAATGAATCAAAAGCTCATGAGAATGAGTAAATAAAGATAATTTTAGTTTTTTGATGAACTATTCCTTTAAGCAGAAGAGCTTACTAAATACAAAGAAAATGGCTAAAAAACTGTTTAATCATTAATGTTATCTAATTTTTTATGTGTTTGTGTATTTATTTGTTGTTTACAGTCATTGGGTGCAGGTGATTATTTAGAATTTTGACACAGTCATCATACGGAATGTTCCTCACTTTCGAGTCGGAATGAAGGACCAGGCTAGACGCTTCACCACACTCACTGACAACTTTTATGACCAAAAGGTAATGGCTCACATAGGCCTTAAACTTTTCCATCTTCAAAATCAGAAACATTTGTTATTCATGTGCAATCCTCAAATACATTTGTTTCAAAATAACATTGCCATACTCTGTTAGCACTATCCTATCTACATGGTTCACTTTCTGTGTTTAAACTCTCAGGTTAGAGTAGTGATATTGGCTGATGCACCGTTATACCGCCTCCTTGAACAGGGGCCGATGACTGGAGAGGAAGAAGAAATCGCCTAATGATAGATGAACTCAGCCTGACCGATGTAATGACAACACCCTAACAGTGCCACCTATTGGCATTACATTATAACTCTACATTAGAATTCTGAAACTATACATAAACATACTGACAGCACAAATTAATGTTGTATGCATGCATGTAAATATACATAGTCAAGTATTGAATTTGACCTCTTACAATAGATAAAATCTCTCTAGTTTATTTTAAAGAGCCTTGGTTCTTTGCTCATTCCTGTAGAAAGACATTTAATCGCTCATCAGAACTTCATTTGTTTTGCTCAGGAGGCCAGTGAGCGGCTGACATTGTTCACAGCAGATGAAGAGGTCTTTGCCTTCCAGAGGACAATATCTCACCTCACAGAGATGCAGACAGATCAGTACTGGCTAAGTGGGAATCAGAGTCAAACATGAACTGAAACTCCCTTGCAGTTACCAACTACCTCTTAATAGAGTCGACAGGAGAGTTTTGTGGCCTCTCAAAACATTTGTGGCCATTACTACAAACAGACTGTAAGCCTTATCGTATTACTTTAAAAGTAAGTGTAATCATCCATATGTGCACATCAACATTAAAATGCAAAACTAAATCTCATTGACTGCTGTAGGAGAATACATGCTGTCAAATAAGATGATGTCTAGCACCCTCTAGTGGATCATGTATTCTGTTGTATGTAGCACATTTTGTACTTTGGAATACACTCTCACTGTGGGAGAGGGAAAAAAATGTATTGCCAAAAATGTGAATTTATGCAGTTATGCTTCCTTAAATATGGAAGCATATTTCCATATTTACGTAATAATAATTGCTATAACAAGTAATATAATAATATACATAAAAAGTAATAATTATAAAATAAAAGTTAAAATCATAAATTATCATGATTTACCAAAGCATGACTTTATTCTTACGTGGTGGAAATGGGCTTCCATTCTTAAATTATTCAAATGTTTACAATAAAACATTAAGCATTGGTTGTACTGTTGTGGTAATGTTAAATAAAGAACTGACAAGATTAATCTCCATAAACAGATTTTGTTTTATTTTACTTTACTTTTCTTTATTTTATTTGACTTTATTTTATTTTTCTGTATTTTATTTTACTTTATTTCATTTTACTTTATTTCATTTTTCTGTATTTTTATTTTACTTTATTTTATTTTTCTGTATTTTATTTTATTTTACCTTACCTTATTTATTTATTTATTTTTTTTGTTTTGACCAACCATGATGAGCATAACCTCCAAAAACAGTTACCAATCCAGTTCATTTAACATCTTAACATGTAAAGGGGTCTATATTCTGTAATTTCTCATTTTGGTCTGAGGGTGACAGTAGAAGATAGTACTGTTGCTTATTCACACCCACGTGCTCTGTGTTATTGTTTTACATGACACTAGCAAAGCATACTGCAGCTACCTATCTGTTCCTCCCAGAGAGAACTAGACTAGGCACCCTCATCTACAAACAAATCTGTACAATACATCTATTACAATATGCTGAACAAACATTTATACAGGCTAAAGGAAAATACGTATCATAAATCCACGCCCCACAAGAGACCTTAGCCCGACACATTATATCTACTATCAGCTTCCACATGAGACAATATATGTAATCTACAGTGACATTACTGGAAAAGTAGTGTCTCCGTGCTGAGGACAAGAGCTAATGTCTACACAGTTATTGTAGAGGTCACCTGCAGACTTTTCCATCCATGCAGGGTTAGGAACAAAGGAAAGGGAGACAGAAGGGGGAGGGCTGATGTTAAAAAGATAGTGAGTGAATAGAGGAGCAAACAATGATGTTACATCTTTAGTGACTGAATAAGAAAACTGTCTTTAGTGACACTTGTTGTTGGCCATGCAATAGTATCGCGGAATAGCACCACTTTAATATCCGATTATGTAATATGAGTGCTGTATATGTTTTCTACAGGTATTTCTGAGTCTGAACCTGCATAAATATTATTAATCTCATCTTGTATCTCGATTAAGTGTTGATGCGCACAGGTGGAAGAAGAGCGCATTCCTTTACAAATATCGTCGTATTCACCGCGCCCGAGAAAACACGCGTCTCTGCAGGAACAAAGACATGCTCGTGTTTTGATAAGACGTCACCGGAGGAGAGCAATGGCAATCAATTTCTTGATTATGAATTACGTCATGTGTTTGAATGAAACGAGGCTGGCAGCAGGGGGCGTGTCATGAAGGACGACTTCACGCTGGGATTAAAGGGCCAGCGGAAAGTAAATACAAGACATGCCTCAATATTTGTCTGTGGCCACACAATTAAATACCAAGTATTCTCCTTATAAATTATTTAAAGAAATAGTTCCATTAAAATTAAAATGTTATTTACAAACCCGCATTATTTTCTTTCTTGGGGGAGAATGGGAATTTTTACATTCATTGAAAGTGTAAAGTGATTTTAAATGTCAAAATCCAATAAATAAATAAATAAAGTCTCTGAAGTCTATTCCAAGTACTCTGAAAATACAATTTTGAAACTGAACTCTGCTTTTGCTATAGTTCTGAAACATAATTTGTGGTTATGTTCAGTTAAGTGTTGCTTTTAGATGTGTCACTCAGGGTTTAATTACATGGATGACAAACTCCATTGATTCTTGCCAATAATGTGATTTATAGCATTTTCAAAAATCGATTGTGAATGTTATTTTACTTCAATTCCATGACTTCAATTTCAGTCTGTTCTTCACAAAAGAAAAAAAAAACTTGCTTACCAGTCTTTCTCCATTACTTTCTTGTCTCTTTTCTAGAACTTAGGCATTTAAAACCGTGGTGAAATGGAAATAGTGACAAATCTTTTCTTCCATATTGTGACGTAACAGATCAGTTGTTTGATTTGAAATGTGGGCACAGATGAATGGGTTTTTACAGCTGAGTTTAAGCAGACTTAAATTACTGGCGAAAACCTGTCTAATTCACTAGTGTGTTGTTTCTCAAGAAAATCCAGTTATGACATTTTGATTATAAGGTCAAATAAATAAAAATAAGATCTGTAACATGCATTCACAAAATATAGGATGAATTTTCATTTCAAATCACTATAAGGACATGCTTCACAAAGAAAATAATAATGTGTTGACAACAATTGTGGTGAACTATTCCTTTAAGTTATTACTTATCAGACATCTGATTATAACTGAATTGGTCGCACTAACTGGCTTGGTACTGCTTATTCTGGTTACTTGAGTAACCTGAAAATGTTGTCTCTAATCTATGGCACATTCCAGGTAATATACCCAGATAATGTTGTCTGCATGTCTGAACTACAATTTCTAACAACTGAATCTATATTTGGAAATCCGATAAAGCGATACGGGCCCTCAGTGCTTGGAGTGACTTGTTTGAACATGTCCTCTCGCCTGTTGTCAGCTGTGATGGGGAGCAGTGGCCCTTTAAGAGGCGATCCCATGCGCGGAATCTAGGGGGCAGGTCCCTGTCAGCGGTAGAGGCTGCGCTTCTCTTCTCGCCCTCCTCCAGTCACTCAGTCCTAAATTGAGCTCGCTTGAGTGCTGACAGACGATTAGTGTAGACAGTCCTCCTGTGCCTTTAGATAGATAGATAGGTGCAGAGAGAGAAGGTGCTTTCTGGATGGGAATTTTCCGCAATGTACCGCTCGTGACCTCGAGGCTCTGGTGCGCGCTCTAACCAGGCACTGTCATTAGCGATAGTTGCGTCTCTACCTTTAATTGTTAAAGAGACTTCGGAACGCGGAGAGACATTGGGTCAAACAGGCAAATAATGCAGAATGATTAGTGCAGTCTACGAGCACGCGTAGTTCTGTCCTCGTTATTGTAGTTGTCTAGACCTGACATAACGGCGTTTTAATTCTAGCCCGCTGAATGAGCAGTGGCTCTGACAGTTCAGCTCTTTTGTCACTACAGTGACTTGCTGCTTGTGATGGTAGTGTGCAGTGACGCTGTGGCGCTTTGTCCGTGGCTACAGGCGAAGTGCGCTGGAGAGATATAGTTGTATTACATCAGTGCACCAAGTGACTGGAGTGCGACAGAGAAGAGAAACGGCTCTGGCTGAATGGTGCGTGTTGAGGTATTGCATTTTTCATTATAATATTATAATGTATACTACTTATGCATATATATATATATATATATATATATATATATATATATATATATATGTACACACGCACATATTAATGCACTGGATTTGTTATTTACATTAGGTACAACAGTAGTGCTGTCACGAAATTTTGGCTGCCAGTTGCGATTTACGTGCGCAATGTGTGCAAATACACATTAAGGAGTCATTTAATGATATTTTGTTTGGTATCATATAATACGATTATGATAATTAGGTTTTGAAAACGTTGACTATATTGCAAATATTTGTAGACTCGCATGAATAATGCAATTTTAAACATTACAGATTTTAATCATTTCTCTTATTGGTTCATTTTGCATTCAGACTGTTTTTAATAATAATGTTGACTAATATTGAATATTGTTATGGAATAGTAATACATTTATGTCCTAAATTCCTCATTTTCACAATAACGGTGGTTTTAATATCTATATAATATTCGTGCGGTCATCTCCACTGGAATACGAATAATCTAATATGAGTCAGAGTGTGTCATTATGAAAGTGTAACGAGCAAGAATACGTGCCATCAAGCAAGTGTTAAATTGAAATGAAAGCGGAGCAGTTTGCGTACAGTATCTTTGTTTATATCTTCACGTGAGTGTTGCGCCCAACTAATACGCGTGCGCGCGCACCCCATATTTCCAGAAGCGTTTAATTTTCACTGGTTCATCGGACACATCGAAAAATGATACGTTTAATTATACCTTTAATGTTTTTTTTAAATAGTAGCTTAAAATTCCCTTATTTGGATTTTCAAAATGTTAAAGTGCATAATAATCTCTCTCTGTAATGTATATGTATATGTGTATGTATTATACATATTGCACAGTTAATGATTATGATGTATTTGATGTCATATGACTTTAAGTTGTATATTGTATTTTTGTCTTTCTGTTAACACAGGGAGGGGTCTTAATTATCTTTAAGATTTACACTAGTCACTCAAGAAGCATTTAAGCACCATTTAGAGTAGAGGTGCATTCATGGAATGTGACTGTGACCGCTTCCCATTGCCTATTTAACTTTGACCAAGACTGTATAGAGGTGTGTCAGAGAAGGCTGGTCGAGGTAATGGCAGAGACAACCCTGGAGCCACTGTCCTCTCTGGAGGTAGCCATCGATCCAGATTTTCAGCCACAGAAGCGGCCGAGATCATGCACTTGGCCACTGCCAGAGTCCAGCTCAGCGAAGCCTGCGTCTAATGACACTGACATAATCCCAGAGGAGGAGGATGATGAGGAGGACAATGCGATGGCAATCAATGCCAACAGCGTGGGTGAAGGAGAGGACAATGGCAGCCCAAGCCTGGCTGAGGAACTGCATCCCAGTCAGGAGAATACAGGCTCCCCGCTTTCTTCTCAGCCCGCTTCTGCAACCACGGCAAGTCTGGGGGCGAGCGGTCAGGGCAGCCAACAGCAAACTCCCCGGAAGTCATCTTCGAGGAGGAACGCATGGGGCAACCTGTCCTACGCAGACCTCATCACAAAAGCCATAGAGAGCACCCCAGACAAGAGACTGACACTGTCCCAGATCTACGACTGGATGGTCAGAAGCGTCCCATACTTCAAAGACAAAGGTGACAGCAACAGCTCAGCTGGTTGGAAGGTAAGTGCTCCACTCGAGCAGTGCCTCCCAGCTGTGTTCCTGAAGACCACCAGACACTACACATTTTGGATGTCTCTCCTAATAAGCTGAAGAGTTTAATCAGGTATGAAGGGACATTCTGTCATAATTTACTCACCTTCATGCCATTCCAAACCTGTATGACTTTCTTTCCTCTGTGGAGCAAAAAAGAAGATATTTTGCAGAATGCTGGTAACCAAACAGATTTGAGTACCATTGACTTCCATAGTATTTTTATTTTTATTTTTTGTTCTTATTATGGAAACTAATGGGACCTCAAACCGTTTGGTTGCCTACATTCAATAAAGATATCTTCTCTTGTGTTTTAGAGAAGAAAGAAATTCATGCAGGTTTGGAATGACATGTAGGGGTGGACTATCCTTTTAAGCAGACATCCAACATGTGTACTGTTGGAGGGCCCCTTCAGGAACAAAGTTGAGATCCACTGGGCTAGAGAATGTGTGTCATAAGGTGCACAAGTATCTCTTTTATTCCGCGCAGCGTTCTCATTCTGCATCACAACCAGAAACACATGGTCAGGCATGTTTGGCCACGCTTACTCACGCAAAGAAAACTGGAAAGGCTTCGAGGGTTCGCGTGCACGTGGCTCAACGGTGCAGTGACATCTCCTATAAACAAACTATTTGGACGCCAGCATAAAAATAAACAGCAAATTAGGCATGATCAGTATGGAAAATTTGTGTAACAAAACAATTTGCTCAAGTTAGTTTAGATGGAATTTGTCTTGTGATAATGTTTAAAAGCCATGAATACTATATCCTCAGAGCCAAGCCTAATAAATGTCCATGCATCCAAATGCCTTTATGTTCATATCCACACAGCACGGCTTACATAAAACTTGGCACAGTAAATGTACCCGCTCTAGAAGCTGCCCAGACTGTTTATGTAGGTGTTGAATGGCATTAGGAATTGCGTAACAACTCAGAATGGCGCGAGCTTCTCCTTAGCAGTCAGCAAGCAGGACTGCCTTCAAAGGGAATGTCATGGCCATGGGCCGGAGCCAGCATAAGACATATGGGCCTTTCACTTACAGAGCCAGGGCGGGTTGGGGGAGGGGTGCATGGTGGGGTTGTGGGTGCAAGGTCAAGGGCTGAGTTTGTGGCAGAGGCCCAGCTCGCCCGTCCCATTGGCCGTAAATAGCCATGAATTATAATAGTGAAAGGAGAGTTACTGCCGGGTCTGTGGCAACGGCAAACTATGTGGACTCAGCGTGGAACTGTTTGCACACAGACTCGTCTAGCATTCAGGACTGTGTGTGTGCATGATCATATTTCTCAAACTGCTGTGCAAAACATTACCTGTCACTCAAACAAGTAGCACGAGTACTCACAAATAAAAACCTGGTCTCTATTACAACCAGAAGTCCAGTGCCTGCTGCCATTTCTGATATGTGGAAAAACGTCTAAACGTGTTCCTCTGAACTTTGCTCCTGTGTCACCTTGAGCTCTAAAATGACACACATTCCAGCAAACATCTGACAACTCGGAGCAGATCTGTGTGTATGGAGTGTGGGTGCCGGTTGTAACACAACCCCAGATAAACAGTCCTGTAATTGGCTGCCAATATGCACACTTGCATTTAAGTAAAACATGCGTGTACACAGTAAATGATATATTTATGCACAGCATACAAATGTTTTTTGCATCATTTAAAGAATTGACACTGGATTTATTTGCCAAATTTGAGGTTTGCATGAAATGGAAATTCACTATTGTAAACTATTAATTCATGCAAATTGATTTTTTTTTTTAAATTTTGACCTAATCAGAATATCTCAACATCCCGATAAAACCACTTCACTTAAACCCTGTCTTGATGGATAGATACTTGATACTTTAAAACAGATACTCGAATGATGAAAACATAAACATTGAGACCCACCATGACCCTCTGAATTATTTCAGGTATTGTCAAGATTTGAATTTTATGGTAAAATTGCAAGAAGCCAGTTGCCATGATAATTAGGAATAATGGTGAAAAAAATTGTTAAATTGAGAAACAGAAAGAGCAACAAAAGATAAGTAGGCCTAAAATGTCTTATCCAAACACAAAAGGCTGGAATGGCCAAGTACAGGTGCAAAAATGACAAGCTGCATCACTATGGCCACCAGGTCACTGGTCCTCTGCTTTAATAAGAGGGTTTGGATGACATGTGATCTCATAAAGGCGTTCCTTTGTTTCTGTTGAACATACTGTTGTGACTGCAGGAGAGAGAGAGAGAGAGAGGGAGTGACTCTTATAGCATAGATGACATTACAGCACCCTCCTCTTACTCTCTGCACTGAATGTTACAGGATAATGCCGTGTGTTTATTTAATGATCTGGTTATACAATCAGGTTGAATGTGAATAAAGTCTAGAAAGTGTTCGAAAAGGTTTCTTTTGCAGATGTACAAGTGATGAGATTTTTATTGATTTATCGTTTTACTTCACAATGAGCTCCTGCAGAGACAGATCATTCCTCTAGTGCCAAATGATGTACTCTACTCTTCAGCCTTTAAATTATTCAGTGCTTCGAGCATTAATTTGGGTCATTTTATCAATTTTTAAGAGACACCTCTTGAGGGTCTCTCACACTCACTTGCACATTTGCCAGCTCACTGCTTTTAATCTTGTAATCTTGTGTCCACCACACACTTGTCTCTATCCTCTTTGCTGTGTTATTACCTTGCATAACCCTGCTGTTTATCTCACATCTGAAATATAATCAGATTATGTAACGTAAAAAGAACAAGCTACTACTATAATGTGTTGCACCATTCTTGTTCTTGGAACACTTAATATGCTGAGCTGCCGTGCTAGGCCCAATTGAAATCTTTCAGTCACTGTGATGAAAGCAGTCTGGTCACCCTCCAGAGGGTCTGTATTCTGCGAATTTCACTCGGCACGGTTTCAGGATGTAGGTGGGCTATTTAAGGTTTTTCCTGTAATCTGTTTATTGTCAAGAGGGCGGGGTAAACAAATACAACATTAATATTGTATATTCACATTATACGTGCAAAACTGCACTCCTAGAAGTGCTGTGCATAATATCTGTATCTTATCATTATGAAATGGAATTAGCGACAGATCATTTCTTCCGTATTGTGACGTACATCGGAGTGTAATGGATTATCGAGAAAAATGAAAAAATGTAGGGCGGCGACTTGCATACATAACCAAAACAACATTTTTTCAAAAAATGAAACATGCACAGATGAACTGTGCACAATAGGATCTATAATAAAATTTTGAAAATACATAGGGTGAATTTTCATTTTAATGAAAATGACTTTAAAGACTTTAAAAGTGCAGAGAAAATGTGTGGGAGGTGTGTGCAGATATGTTGCTGTGACTATGACTGTTAACTCATGTACAGTCACTGTTTTCAATGTTAATGTTCATGATTGGTGCTTTCATACATGCCTGGTCATGTTTAGGTGCGTGAGGGGTCACATAGATGTTTTGCTATGGTTACACTAAAATATCCACCTTATGTTGCAACACGGAAGTAAGTTATTTTCTGTTAATTTAATTGAACAAAGGGCCGTAAACGGTAAAACTATTTGCGCTACAAACCAGTGTGTTTCTGATTTTGATAATACATTAAAATACTATGATAGCAAATACCAGTTTGCAATAACAAACAGTATAACATACTGTTTTTGCACAGCTAAAATAACTAAAAGTGGATGACGGCGGAAAGATTCCGCAGTTAGAAAAATCAGGCTATGCTGATGACAAAATTTACATCCCACACATTGTACACATTCCCTTGTGTACGCATAAAAAAGTCAGTAGAAAGTTGTTTGATGAGGTTTAAGCATTCATATACCACATGCTCAACCTACATATGCAGTTTTCCCCCCTCACCCATGCAGACATTTTCATATTTGAAAACATTTGATTAAAACACAGACTTCCTGATTGGACAGCATCTACAGCGGCGCATCAGAAGCAGATATGGCGCGGTAAAGACATTTGAATGTATTTCTAGTTCAACGTGCTTCTTCCCACCTTTTCCGTGCCCTTAATGTACCCACTCAGTTTTCTAAAGGTGTGCTTGCTTGCAGCTCTGACCTGAGGCTTTTGAAACTTTAATTTGTTTTGTTCCCGACCCGTCATTTCCAATTACGTATGTCTGCCCGCCACGGTGCAGATAAATAGTTCTCGTTTAAACTTTAATTGAGTACAGTAAAGCTAGATTTCTATGTCAGGAGCTTTTGACCAGACAAAGCCAGCAGTAATGAGAGGAGATGCGGCTTTGTAGAGAGTGATTATTGCAGTGAACAGAGGGAAATGACAGTTTTAGGGAAATACATCCTCAGTGACAATCTCATGCATCAGCCCTTTGAGAGATAACAGAGAAACTTTGTCAGACAGGAGTGGGCGATTATTAGCCTGGTTGTGGTGATGCAGAGGGTCTATTTTGGTGCTCATACGTGGGTGTGTGTGTGTCGACTTTTGATTAGACAAAAGATTGGATTGATTAACCCAGATTATGGTAGATTGAGTGTGGCGGTTCCTGTGCTTCGATTGTGGAGCAGGTGTTTAAATATGGGTCTGCGATGATGTAAGGCTTTTAGATCCTCCTTGACTAAGCAAATTTATTTTCTGTGACATAACACCACAGCGGTCGTATGGACGTCGTGAATTTGGTAGTCAAATTTATGATGGTTTGTGCATCTGACAGAACCATAACCACACACCTTAAATCAATGGAACCCAGGACAACATTTTTATGGGCCCAATAAGTAGGCTATATGACACCTGACACCTAGACAAAAATCTAAGAAAATATTACAAAGCTACAGGTTTGGAAGGCCATCAATTGAATTATTTATTTATCTTCACATTGAATCATAACAGCAACAATCACAGAGTAGGTCTAAAACTATACTGCATAATTTTATATCAAACATACAAGAATTCTATTTTCAAATAAATGCTGATTAAAAAAAAAAACAGTTTCCACAAAACTATTTAACAGAACAACTGTTTTAAGCATTGATCAACATATTTAAATGATTTCTGAAGGATCATGTGACATGTAAGACTGGAGTAATGGCTGTTATCAATTCAGCATTACCGTCACAGGAATAAATTACATTTTAAAATATATATAAAAATAGAAAACAGTTATTTTAAATTGTAATAATATTCCACAATATTACAGTTTCTACTGTATTTGTTTACCAAATAAATGCTGACCCTGCATGCATAAGAAACTTGGTAGCAAGAAAAATGGTAGCACAGCTAGATTACATCTGGTTAAAATAAAAGCTTGTAGGTCAGGGGTGTCCGATCTTGCTCCTTAGGGCCAACATCCTGTAGTTTAGCTCGAACTTGTCTCAACACAATTTCTAGCAATCCTAAAGACCTTGTTTAAGTTGTGTTTAATTGGGGTTGGAGCTAAACTCTGCAGGACAGTGGTTTTCTAGGATTGGAAAACTGCTGTTGTAGGTAGTTTCCACCTAAAACTCTTAGGGATTTTTTCCACGTCACTGTGGTCTTTGGATTGCTTACTAAGTATCTCTTTGTCTGAATGTTTCTCAATCAGAATTTCTGTTAAAGTCAAAGTATTTTCCAAGAACTGATGTCATAACAGTACAGTTTGTGACACAGCGCCAAACTAACACCTCTTATCAATACAGTGTGTTCTAAATAACAGGCCAATCAGATGTTCCGCAGGCGTGAGGTCATTGGCACATGCCTATTATCTGTTTTAAGAGTCCATTGCCTTGCATTTTATCAGCGGAGGCTTATCTCTTTTCACTGCACCTTCAGTGTTTACACACCTGTCTTTAACCTGCCCCGGGGTCAGTTCTGGTGATATGGATGTCAGTGGAGGCCAGTGGATCAAGCTGAATGGGGCTAAAGCGCTGACTTAGCAGTAAAGTCTGCAACGGTTCCAGCTGCTGGACACATCAGCAGTTTGTTATCAGCCAGCTCAGTCAGAGTGAGGAAGCAGTATATCAGGAACATTATGGGCTAAAGTAAGATGGCACATGTCTTTTGCCACACCACACATTTGAAGGCAGCTGTTCTCATCTCTAACACTGTCTGTATTTTTATTTAGATTTGCTAATTTTTGTCCCATTTACCTCTACCTGCCCTCCTCCCCCCATGCCCCCCTCTCTCTCTCTATACTCCCATGTGTGCTGCAGTGTTTATGGGGGCATGAAATCGCTCCACAGCTCGTGGGCATCTCGTGTGCGTCTTACTCAGACTGCCATCACTGACACACTGCTCTCACTGTTTGTCTGTATTTGTCTGTCTCTCATTTGTTCTTCCTTTGCATTGCACATTCTAAGAAAAGATCATTCTCTGTCTTTGCATATGCCAATCAATCCCTCTTTGTAAAAAAACAAAAAAACAATTGTAAGGTTAAAACCTAGTCAGTCTACAGTAGGTCCAATGCACTATAAACATTATGAATAATGATATTAATCATTTGATTTAGTGTATATTTAATAATTTTGAATGTGTATTTACACTTTCACAAAAGAATCACAGCATCACACATTTGAAATTTGACACAGTGATTGACAAAAAAATCACTCCGATGTGGCAGACAAGGAGCATTTTAGTGCAGCTTTTATGAAGAATCTTTCCACAGAATTCGTTCACAAGTATCGTTTTGGAATCTCATTGTTACTACATGAAAACCTGGCATTTCACATCTGATAATGCTGAAAATGCTGTTCATTTACTAACCCTCATGTTGTTCCAAATCTGCTTTAGTATTCCACAGAAGAAAGTCATACCGGTTTGTAATGACTTGAGGGTGAATAAATGATGAATAAAAATTTTCATATTTGGTTAAACCTTCCCTTTATAAACACAGCAGCAACAAAAAAGTGGGTTAAAGGGGTAAAGAGGGTGATAAATGGTCAAACAAAATTATGATGTTTTTGGCACGAAAAATGTTCACTACTAATAAACTTTATATAAAGAAGTTGCTACACTATCTTTTTTAAAAGAAATTATTACTTTAACAATTAATAATAATTCTGTAATTGATCAAAGAGTGAAAGTAAAGATTTTTATAATGTTAAAAATGATTTCTATTTTAAATAAATGCTATTTTCGAGAACTTTGTATTCATTAAAGCTTCCTGAAAAAAATCTAGCATGGTTTCCACAAAAATATTAAGCAGCACAACTGTTTTCATCTTTGATGATAGTAATAAGAAATGTGCATTGATCACCAAATCGGCATATTGCTACAGTGAAAATCCATTTTTGGCATCACAGGAATGAATTGCATTTTAAAATATATTAAAATACAAAACAGTTCTTATAAATTGTAATAATATTTCACAATTCTGTTTTTACTGTATTTTTTGATCAAATAAATGCAGCCTTGGTCTGTATAAGAGACTATTTTCCAAAAACATTAAAAAATCTTACTGAACTCAAACTTTTGAATTGAAGCACATATAGAAATAATTTGCTTGAATGGCATGGAGGGTCACAGGGTTTAATGAGTAAACATGCTCCTCATTGACTGCACTCTCAAACAGTCACGCTCTCTGAATCTCACAAACCAAGCATGCAGGGTTCACAGAGTTTACACATTCTGCAGTATATTCATATACCCTCTACGACACCCCTTTTCTTTTTAAGGAGTTGTTAAGATGCCCTGAGTCTGTTTCTCCTTGTTTCTCTCGTTCTCGTAGTGTGTGTTGATGCTTTTGACATGCACACAGGCAAATGGGCACAGACATACACACACACCCCTTTCTGGGAACAGTAATGCATTTCCTTGCTCATATGCTTCAAAGATAGGGCTTTTCTTTTATGTGCGGATGAAAGCATGTGCGCACGAGTGACCGTATGCAGTAATGTAGCGTGAACTCCCACATTGTACCCTGTTTGTATACTGTATGTGTGTGTGTTTGTGTATATATTTATATACACACAATTTTTATTATCATCACTAAAAGGAGCCACTAAACTTGTCTGTGTCTGTGGTTTTAAAGTGTCCTTCTCTTTTTCTGCTTTTTATTCCTCTCTGTTTAGAGGCCCGATAAGGGGTTACATGGGGCACCAGAAAAAGGGGCCCCTTGCCTTCTCTCTCTTCCTTCTTTTTTTATCTGAGTTTCCCTCCTTCTTTTTCTCTCAGATTACTGTGAACGGGTGGGTGGGGGTGCGAAGTTACACTCTCCCGTGTTGTGTGTAGACCTAGAGGGAAACATACAGTATCAACGTTGTTTGGATACAAACGGCTCATTATACAACAGCGAATGAAAGCTGTGTATGAAGAGATCTTAATTTGCTTAAACACTGGCATTGGATATACAGTTGCTTATATAATGCTTGCTTTTAGCTGAATGTTGTGTGTTTATAGTTTACCATCTCAACATTATTTTTTATAGGTCCGAGAGAGAATAAAATAACCACACGGTTTGTGGTACTTGGATGCACTGAAAACGTACAACAACAATCAAGTGTAAAAAGCAGTGAGTTTTGCAGAGGTTTGGTATTGGTAAAGTGAAATAATATCTTAAAATATCTGAAAAAATCAACGCTAAAATAATTCATAATTAATGTGAAGTTATACACAAGCCACATCGTGCACTCTTTCCAATAAAGCTACATTAAAAAAGAAAGGGAAAGGCAAATAGAGAAATAGAGACAGACGGATAGATGGAGATTGGTCCAGTGGGAGAGGATTGCTGATGATCTAGCTGGGAATGACATCAGCTCTCGACTGAAAAGGCTTTTAGACTGATTGATTTGCACATATGCGAGTGAGAATATGATGCTGATGTGAGTTAGCATGCGCAGTATCAGTGCTACAAATGATTGTGTGTGTATGATTGGTGTAAATGATTGGTAAAGTCGTTGCCTTTCCCAACTGATTTTCTTCCCTCTCAGCGCTGCTTGGTAAATATGGGTTAGTGTGCCTTTCCGGTCTCTCCTCTCCCCACTTCTTCTCCCTGTTTGTTTTACTTTTTCTTTTCTTCTACCCAGCTTTTTGCTCCCTTCTATTTTTTCCCTCTTCCTGCAGCTGTGCAGCGGGATCCGAGGATTTTCCAGGAGAACACAAAGGCTTGGAACAGCCAGGCTTTCTGACACGCAGTGTTATGCTGAGTTGAAGACGCTTTCAACCCTTGGTTAATATATTAGTGTTATTTTGACTTGTTGTATACAGTATGCACAGTAAAGACAGTTTCTCAGTGGTGTGATGTGCAGTGTGAGGATTAGTCTCTAAACTTGAGGCTTAGTCAGGTGGCTGGTCATATGAGCTGACTTAGTGTGCAATGTGTGTATGTACGCATACAGTGTGTGCGTACAGAGAGCGAGCGGAGATTAAACTAAGGATCATAGTGTAATCTGCTGTGTGGTTACATCAGCTTCACTATCACACCATGCATCAGACCAGATTGCTTAATGCAGAGAGAAATTACACCACGAAAAAGAAAAAAGGTGGAGAGAGTCAGGGGAAGAGTAAAGGCAGATAAAAACAGTCATGCAGATAAAAAAACAGCCAAGATAAATAAGGATGAAGAAAGAGCTTTGATTTTCCTACCAGTTGCTGACCACGATGAGTCTTTGAGGATGACAGCATTTTCCAACCTTTTTGGTTCATGTATTCTGACAGCCTCCTGCCTACAAATGATTGAATGAATGAATGAATGAATGAATAAAAATATCTCATCTTGCACACACAATTCACACACACTAAAAACAGTTAGTTATTTTAATTTGTTAAAAATACTCAGTGGTTCAAAAGTTTGGGGTCAGTATTTTAAAGTAACTTTTTTTTTCAGCAAGGGTGTATTAAATTGATCAAAATTGACAGTAAAGACTTTTATATTTTTACAAAAAAAAAAAAAAATTACTGTTCTTATTAACTTTCTATTCATCAATGAATCCTGAAAAAAATATCATGGTTTCCACAAAAATAAATAAAATTAAGCATCACAACTGTTTTCAACTTTTACAATAATAAGAAATGGTTTCTGAGCATATTATTAGAGTGATTTCTGAAGGATCATGTGACACTGAAGACTGGAGTAATGGCTGCTGAAAATCAACTTTGTCATTACAGGAATAAATTATATTTTAAAATACAGTAACAATATTTTTGATCAAATAAATGCAGCCTTTGTGAGATTAAAAAACAAAAAACAAAAAAAAAAAATAAAAAATCTTACCGACCTCAAACTTTTGAAAGGTAGTGTTATTCATTTCAAAGTATAATCCTGAACACAAGATTTTTTCTTGCTTTTTTTTTTTTTTATTAAAAGGGAACTGAAAGAAATCGGATTAATCATTTGTTATTTTAATTTATAAAATATACTTAATTAAATGTTTTATTTTTTGTACTTAAGTTATAAATATTGGAAATATTTTTTTCTGTTCTAGAGGTTTAACAAATCAAAATCGTTTCAAGTACCCCATTGGTTGGGAATCACTGCTGTATTATATGACCTCCTGATGACCCCGTTTTGGTGTTTGTTGAATGTGCGTGGGTGCGTTTAAGTTTATACAGGAGTTCATGTTTCTGTGTGTGTGTTCGGATATACGGAGTGTATTTTTGATTGGCCAACACTAGCCTCTTCATGGTCCACTGAGGTTTTGTCTCAGCGGTGAACAGGCAAATTTAACATCAGTCAGGTACCCCATCATTTACAGAAACAAAACCAAGCACAGACCCTGGTTCAGGAATTCTGAAAATCATGTGCAAAGGATGAAAAAAAAATATTCACATATAATTTCCATTCTTGGCGAGCGCTTTTTTTCTTTTCTAAAATTGTACAGAGACTGTGAGCGCTTGTGCTGAGGATGAGGAGCGTCATTGGCTGACTTGCACTCCTCCCCCGTCTGTGATTGGCTGGAAGGTACAGTGGGGCACTCAATCAGCGCAGTGGAAACATATGTAGGTCAGTGTGTAGCTGTGCTGCATGGTGTGTTCGTGTGTGTGTGCTGTGCGGTCGCGTACTCTGGCAGTCCTCCAGCTCTCTCTTTCAGAGTTAGAGAAAAGGGCGGAGGGGGAGGGAGTGAAGGAGAGGACAGAGGGAGGCGTAGACTGTGAGGCCTCTTCTATCCAGTCTGCGCATTAACGACACTAAACACATTAGTGTTTAGTCTCAGATTGGTGACAAACATTGGGAACAACTTTTCTGAATGTAACGCCAAACAGATTTGCATTTCGTGGCCGCAGATACTCTTTTAATCCTGTAAAAAGAATCTTGTTTCCATAGAAGACGTCAACAATGGCTGGTTACTGTGACACAACCTCTGAACTAACTTTGCCTAAACCACTACATATAAATACATGAGGATGCAAACATAAATCTGTTTCATTTAGTGGTTCTTGCTCTAACTAGATGTACCACTGGCAACCTAAACAGACCTTGGAAAGCTGTAGTGTTTTCAAAGGAAGTGAATTTACAGTGAAAATGAGAGAGAAAGGGAAAGCCAGGGTGAGGGGGAAAAGCAGGCTTTGAACGTTGTCCAAAACTACACTTCTGTGTCTGTCTTTAACGACTGTGCCCTGAAAGTGCCCCATGTACTTCTAAAGCACTTCCCTCTGGCACGGCCAGGAATTTAACTCGAGTCCCTAAGGCGTGCCACAAAAAGCACCGAAAGTCTGTTGAGCTGCTAAGCTTACCCGCAGTGAATATCTATCCCCTCTAAAAACCTCCCACTGCACACATGCACATGTGCTAGGCAACCTGGCACGGGCGAAAACATTAACTCTCGTATATCTCCAGACGCTGGATGTCTAGACGGAGAGAGCGAACGGGTCGGACAAAGAGCCTCATGAGCGTCTCTGTCTGTGCATTTTACAGTGAACCAACTCGCACACACTTTAATATGCGCACATACCCAAATAAAAAATTACTAAAAGCCTGGTGGGCACATTCTACACTTCAATGAATTATGAATCACTGTTGTTAGGCAGACTGAATTCACAAGGTCCTTACCCAGATTTCATACAGCCTACATGCAAAGCTCAGCAGTCTGTCTAGACACACATTGTTTGCAGAAATGTGTGAACCAGGTAATTTTTACACACTATATACAGGCTACCTGAATACAGAACCTAGCTGTCTTTTATCTATCTATCTATCTATCTATCTATCTATCTATCTATCTATCTGTCTGTCTGTCATAGACATCCATCCATCCATCTTTTTTTAATTTTGTTTTAAATGGCAGTCAGGACCTTATGACCTTTGTGTCAGAAAATCCATTGTTTACGCAGGAGTTTCGTTGACACCTTGAAACACAAGTAGAGAGTAAAAAAAGCATCGCCTGACAACCACACCTTAAGAGTATACACGCATTATTCAGTTATTTCGGACCCTGTAAGCAGAACCCAAGAGTAAACATCCTGCAAACCTCTGTTGGTCTTTCGCCTCGTCTCGTGATCTGACCGCCACTTCTGTATGTCTGCAAATAAAAATAGAACATAACTTTACTTCCCTTTTCTGATGACTATTTAAATCAGCAAATTATGGCCTTAGTCACTGCTGTTGGTGAACAAGCATTTGCATTTTTTATGCAAGGAACGCAAAGATATTTTTTAAAGATGTATGCATGAGCAGGCTTGTAACAGCTGTGCACTGCTTCTGTT
This sequence comes from Spinibarbus caldwelli, assembly GCA_039654775.1. Classification (NCBI taxonomy): domain Eukaryota; kingdom Metazoa; phylum Chordata; class Actinopteri; order Cypriniformes; family Cyprinidae; genus Spinibarbus; species Spinibarbus caldwelli. The sequence goes on along the minus strand of CM077241.1, from coordinate 20,640,886 downwards.
ATGTCATTTGTGTCAGAGGTCAGTTTAAATCCAGTTAGAACATTTAATATATACAGGTATTTTTATTTTAGGGAGGATGGAGATGGCTGAGTGTGCGTGTGTATGTGTGTGTGCATGGGCGTACATGTACAGTATGTGTCAGTAGGAGGGTTGCTATGCAGGTTTTTCAAGTTGTCTCAGAGTTGTACTCTCTGGTCCTCAACTGAAGAACTTGTCAGCAGTTTTTGCCCCTCCTACCCCCCTTTCTCTCTATGTTTCTGGAGGGATTACTGCACAGACCTCTTTCAAAAGTGGTTTCATGGTGAGATTGAGCCTCTGGATTGGCACCCTGCTTGTGTATCAGTGGTCTTTAGTGGATGGAAACCAGTGCTATGTGCTCACTCACGTATGTCTTGATTGTATGGAGTTCCAAAGCTCTTTTTTAATTCCAGAGAGAGGCCCAGTTCGACTATGAGTGTGCGTGTGTAATGATTCTGGAAGGAGTCCAATTTGCCAGAGAGCATGTGAATGCGTTGGAGCCGTGCCAGAGAGTTCAACGCAGTAGATGAGTTGTTACTGGAAGGCTTTTGTTCTGAGTTCCACTAGAGAAAAGCCCTTTACAAGAGTCAGCCAGTCAAAATGGCAGAAGGGAGAAAGGAGAGGTAAAGGAGAGGAGGAGGGGAAAAAAACCCAAATGTCCTACTTGTGAGACTGATCTATTATCGAGGACTTCACTAACAGCCTTCAAGATTCTGCTGAGATACCACTGCCATGGAGATATGCATTCCAGTCCGTAATAAGCTGAATTTACCTCAAGAGGTCTTCTAGGAACTGTGGCTTGCCTTGGAATCTCAGGGTTAATTATGCCCCTAGACATCATAATTCAGACACCTGTGCTTTAACGCAACACAGGCATATCACAGTAAACAGATGAAATAATATATATGGGTGCACTTAAAGGAATAGTTCACCCTAAAATGAAATTTTTGTCATCATTTACTCATGTTGTCCCTCATGTTGTTCCAAACCTGTATAAGTTTCTTTCTTATGTTGAACACGTCACAATTTTGAAGAACCAAACAGTTATTGGTCCCCATTGACTTCCATATTGGGGAAAGAAATACTATGGAAGTCAATGGGGACCATCAACTGTTTGATTACCAGTATTTTTCAAAATATCTTCTTTGATGTTTAACATAAGAACAAAACTCATACAGGTTTGGAACGACATGTGGGTGAGTGGGTGAATGATGACATAATTTTCATTTTTGGTGGACTATTCTGTTACGTGACACTTTAAAATAATTAAATTAATGACTGATTAAAAATAGTCTTACTAATAAAAATATCAATTATCTTTAGTATATTTGTAATCATGTTTAATTCCATTAAAATAAATAAAATAATTGGTTTTATCAGTAACTATTGATGATATGTGGTTATTTGCAAATAATTTGATTAATTGCCATCTCTGCAAACAAATAATGCCAGATCTTTTCCTCACAGCTTTCATTATTTGTAGTTACTTTAACTAAACTGGGCCTAAATTGATTTTTAGTGTGACGTAAGTGTCCATATAAATTTAAAGGCCATTGCACATACTGTATATGAGGTCTGAAACAGGAAATAGTTGGAGAAAGAGCTCTTGATGGTTGTGGAAGTGAGGTCTAAGAGCAAGACCCGACCTGTGACATAGTAATGAAGTTAAGGGCAAAGGTCTGTAGGATGTTCTCCTGATGTCACTCAACAGCTAAGTGGTAATGGCTCCTATACGTAAAAACCTATTTTTACTACCCACACCTGTAAAACTGTTTATTTACACATTTACAGTAGAAAAACTGCTGCTGAGAAGGTCTAAAATACCTACAGTAAGCTATTAGCATTCCCATTTCAAACAAAAAATATATGTACTCTAGCAGAATACATGACTACTTTTGCATGGCTGTCAGTGTAGAAATGCTTTTTGCAGGCAGATTGTGTGGTTACAACATCTGCCAGAAGGGGTTAAGTGGACCACGCTAACCAGGGAAACCTTGACCCCTTGAATAGAGTGCAAGGGATTGTCATATATCTCTGTGAAAGGAAAGTGTGAGAGTGAGAGAGTAAGTGTAGAGGGGGAGGTGGAAAATCAATAGACAGACGCAGCTCAGAGGACATGTCCGTGCGGTGTGTTTCAGTGTGTTTCGTCATGATGGGGAGCTGCAGCATTAGCAAGCATGTGGTTAAGCCTTGTGTGCTTCAGAGAACCAGAACAAAGAGACATGAAGAAAGAAAAGGAGATGAACGAATAAGTGACAGATCGAAGCCTCCTAAGCCAGTTACACAGAGAAGGGACTGTGCTATTTAAACCAGCCGTGTCCCAGACACACAAACCCTGACCCAGCACAAGAAAACACGCTCTTGTTTGTTTGTTTTTGTTTATTGAGTTGTTTTTGGGGGGTGGTTTTGTTCAACTCAACTAGTGTGTGATTGGCTTGGGACAAAAAAAAAAACATGCATTCTATAGATGAGAAAGCAAATGAGTAAAGGAAAAACACAGAGGCGGAGAGGTGGATGTTATGCGTATTCCTGCACGTCGCAATATTTCTATGTTTAGAACTGTAATCTCCTATTTATCCAAACACACGTAAGCAGCCAAAGTGACCCCATCCTTAATCATCTAATCAGTCTGGTTTATTTTGAAGGAAGACATTAGCAGGCACCACTCTTGGCTCTTTTTAATATTATGGAGATTAAAGGTGTACTCAGCAATTTTTAGTTTGTTTCAAGGTGGTCATTTTTGAAAGACGCTTAGTGTTTTGGGTTCAGCATCATGCAAACGTACACGTTTTTAGTTACTGATGCACTGTAGAAATGCTTTAATCGCAGTCAGTCATGTTTTATTTATCCTGCAAGCAAAAGTGTCCAATAAAACAAGGTTATTGAGATAAAGTGAATAATATTCAGTCAGTCATGTGATCTTAACATGGCGGCCCCCCTGTGACGACCTATAGAATAAAATCATTAATATATGTTATTTTATTTTTGTCCACATCCAATGTTGTATGAGCCCCAGTAACTCTCATTGTATAGACAAAAATGGTGCACTGTCACTTTAATGAAAATAAATACTTACTGTACCTTTCAAGATTAACTCTTCAGGCTACACAGTGTACTCAGAGAACATGAACTTGACATCTTATCCAAAGCCACATTGCATCAACTAATGATATCACCCTTTTTCCTATATCTCACTCAAACACATGCATGCATAACCAGAGCAGTGGTAACATGCTGTACAGAGGCTGTAAACGTGCAAGCAAAGAAATACCAAATTGGTGTAAGAGCCAGAGGAGTGGACCCCTATATTATTTAGATATTTATTAAAAACCCCCATGAGATTATAACTTAGAAGTAGGTCACCTGGTCACAAAATGGTCACAAAGCGTTTTATTTAAAGTCAGGCATTACTGTCCAGATTTGTGCCTGATACAATGTGCATGCACGTGCAACACAGCGAGTGTATTTTTGTTTGTGTGTGTCACATCAGCAGAAACAGGAAATCATGCGGCCCAAAAGTCAAGGCAGCAGGAACTAGGGGAGGGGGTGAGAATTGCTGGTACAGCAGAAAACCCTGTGACACACTCTCTGCTGTAACGCTATTTTCTTTGTCTCTTTTTCAGTCTGTTGAGACTCTCGTGAATTATACGTCCCTGTGGTGGAGGCGTTACTGTAAATGATCGTCATACAGTGATATTGCATGTAAAGGTGCGATAAAGACGTGCTGTTTTGTTGTTATCTAGTTTTTGCAGGAAAATGTGTGTGGTGGGGGGGGGTGGCGGCTCTCCATACTCTGCCGAGCTCAGCAAAGTAAAATGCGAGTTTCTACGCAAATATTTCCACACAGGCACACGTGCACACACAGTAGTTTAGCTACTGGTCAGGAGATTAAGGCTGGGGGTCAGTTTTAATAGTACCTCTGGTGATGTTTAGTGGGCTAAAAGTTGAGGTCAGGGCAGTCATGTTTGCTCAAAATCAGTCACCTAAACTGAGCCTGTAATTGCTCCCTATTCCAGCCACTTTGTAGGGAATTCAGAGTGAACAATTGCATTTTCTATATAGTTATATCTATGTTTTATATAAATAATGCACTCTGATTTATCGTGCACAACCGTGTATATTAGTCTGTGCTATATTTCACATAATCCAAAGCAAGGCGACTCCAATGCAGCTTTATTTCTGCAAAATTTCTTGAATAAATTTATTAAATAAATCAATAAATAAAAACGGATTTATTAATTTATTTAAAAAATATAAAAGTAGAATTATTTTGGCCATTTAACTTGTTTTATTTTTATTTATTTATTTATTTATTTATTTGGATTGATTTGCTTAGGTAAACGTTATTGTTTACTTTGATTATATGAACAATAAATAAAGGATAATAGGAAAAAAGGGAAAAAATTAAATAAAATAAAATATGTGGTATTTTTGTAAACAGAGAGAGAGGAAAATTTCACCAATGAAAGGTGTTTTATGTTTTAAATAGAGGGACACAAGCCAAAAGATCAATTTTGATTGGGTGAGTCACATTAAAAGCCATTGTAAAACAGCCAATAATCATATTGTGACTGCACAGAATTCTTTAATAATGTGCAGGTTGCAATGTTGCTTAACAACACCTCTTAATAAGGGCTTTGTCATCTTGAGGACACATCCTGCTCTGTGTTTTTGCATTGCGCCATGTTTCTTAGTCTCTCTCGTGTAAATAATGTAAAACAGGCCTGCCCAATGAATAGTGAATGAGAGAGTGATTTCGGACACACCATTAGTGAACTTTGATTGCTAATTATCCGGTCTTAAACAACAATCCACTTCAACACCAATTCATGAAATTCATGTAGGCATACAATGAAATTGTAAATCCAAATGAAACACAGGCTTGCCCCTTGAGCAAGCTGCACCTTCGTGATCATAGCTAGAAAAGCCACAGTGTATACACATTCTCAAACACACAAACACCAGCAAAAATAAAACAGAACAGGGCCTTTTTTAAATCCAGCCCAGCTGTGCATAAGAGCGACAAACATTCGAATAGAGACGGAGTCAAACACTGATAAAGATGTTTACAGTTACTCCCGAGAGCCACAGCAATGTGACAACAGCCACTATGAACAAATTCATTATGAGAATATTATTTGAGTAAAAAGAAAACCTGTTCTATTATGAGTCTTTGTTAAATTACTCTACATTTCCCGTATTCATCAGTGAATCATCCCAACAGTGTCACGCAATACTGTGCATGTGACAATTTTTCAGAGGCAAATCTTTGAAACCGATTATTCACTGAAATGTCACAAGCTCTGTCTGCTATTATAATGGGCTAAATATCACAGCTGTAGCCTTCCAAATACATGTTGCATGTTCAATACATGCTGCTTGCATTTCGCTAGACAAACAGGTCCCTGGCACGATAAAGTGAGAACCAAATACAGCAATGATTGAGAACAGATTTGTTGGAGTCATGAGAGCTAGTTTTATTACTTTACTGAGAAAAAAAAAAACCTCTCTGTTATAACATTTGGAAAAAGAAATCTAGCTTATACTAGCAGACCTGTCTGGCAAAGACTTATGAATAAATAGGTCCCTACTCTATCAATTCGGCCAGGTTAACCTGGGACATCAAGGGACATAGTGTTCCAAATTGGTGCTAAAAATATCACATGTGTGGCTGATGTCTGTTCAGTGTTGTTTATCTGTTGAGTCGGTCGTGGGTCTTTCATATTCCAAGAGAGATGCCAAAGAGGGTGTGGAGCAAGAGTTTGGACGTGTGGGAAGTGAGTTGAGCAGCGTAGAGAAGTACACGATAGACACGCACTGAAAGGATTGTCACCCATGCCTGTGTGTATTTATGACGAGTGTACTATGATGATGAACTTCAAATCCAAGGCCAGGTACACATTTCTCATGGATTTGATAGACAACTTTCTCTTTTTTTCCCCTCTCTCTTTTACATTTCTAGACTTTGTGTAGCCTGTGCAGTCTATCACCCTAAATAGCTGAGCTTTAGATGTGGTCCAGACAATTCTCTCAGTCATTTATCATCACATGACAGGAAGGGCACATTTAGTACTTCCTGATTAGAGAGGACAAAATCTTCTTCACTAGATTGGTTAAATGCAGTTTTAAAACTCTGTACAGATGTACTTCAGAATACTTTGTCAATGATCTGGGTTTTAATGTAGACATATTAAATAAATAATTGATTAGTTATTTATCAATTAATATTTTTAAATATATAAATAAATATTTTTAAAAAGTTTTTTTCTTTTTAATGTACTTATTAAATAAATTTATGGCGATATTGATATTTCCCATATTGACATTAGACATGATTGTATACCAGTCTTGTTTTAGTGTCGTTGAGATACTATTATAGTTTTTATTAATATTTATTATTATTTAAAATTTTTAAATTTAGGATTAGTTTTTATATTTGTATTTTCAATTTTGATTTTAGTTGTTGTTTTGTAATTTTTATTTTGTTTATATAGTTTTCGATTATTTTTTTCTATTATTTTATTATTTTTTTAGTACATAAAATTAAACTAAATTAAAAGAAATGCTGAATGCAAATAGCTGAAATAAAATACTTTTTATATTTTATTTTATTTCAAATAACTTCTTTTCCCCCAGTAATTTAGTTCCAGGTTTTAGTAAACTATAATAACCTTGTTATATATCATCGGTTTATGAACAAATTAAAGGAACTGAAGCATATAATGGTGAAAGTTTTGAAAAATGAAAAGTGGGTTTAAAGTCCTTCTTATTTTTATGTAACACCACCCTTCCTTCCTTTTCTTCTCGTTTCCATCTCCAGTACATTTGTTTAGAGTTGAACGAATGGGATTTTCAGTTCTTTGGCACACGACACATGCTTGTTAATGGGACTATCTGTACCCGAGACGCACATAATGTTGTCCTAAAATACTCCCTGCCACCTAATACTATTACTACAGGCACACTGCTGTGACATCTCAATGAGTCAGTGGCTGTGACATTCTAATAAGAGTGGTTGCCAAGCTCTTGAATCAGAGTGAGCATGTTTATATGAATATTTGTGTTTGCAAGCTATAAATACTTAGCGGAAATGTGAGGAAATCGAAGTTAGGAGTGACTGTGTACATTTGCTGGACAGCACACATACAGTGCTACAGCGAGGTCAGCTTTATAACCGGTGTGTGTTTGTGCTCGCCTGTATATGAACGATGTGATTGGCTAAACAGAGTGGGCTGGGAAGGCCACAACCCCCTGGATCTGAAGTCCCAGGATAAACAAGGAGTTCTTTGAACATGCCACATTATGCAATGCGCACACAACACACACATACTTGGGTAGTCTTACATGCTTAAGATGCTTTGTACTGGTCATGTTTTGGAAACATTTGCTCCAATTATTAGTTCTGTGTAAAACTCTGGAGGGAAAGCAATAAACATTCCCACAGATTTGCATGCAGTTATGTAATTATTTCTAGCTGGTTAGTCATGCATGACCTTCGCAGTTACTTTAATTTATGTGTTTTGTACTTAGCTAGAGAAACTCTTATATTGTTGGCTGGGACATACAGTATGAAAGAACAGAAGAATAACAGAAGACACAGAAAACACAGAATGTACTGTCAGAGAGAACTGGACCCCACTCCACATGCAGTTCACTACAGTCTTCAGTCAATTTATATACAAACTCTCTTTCACACACACACTTTTGAATAAGATGCACACACACAAAAGGAGAGACGTCCTGTGCTGGCCGGAAAACGCACATTTTGGTTGGATGGAATGGAATGTTCTCTCCTTCTCTCCAGCAGTCAAGGCAGCTGGGAATGGGATGAGGCGAGAGTGGGAGGGTGCGGGTCAGTGTGCTTGGACCATGGGTGTGGGTGTGTGTGTTTATGTGCTTGTATTTGTGCATGAACTCCCTTTCTCTTCACCTATGCTGTGTCAGCGATAGTGTTCAACTCCAAACTTTTGAACAACAGTGTATATAGAAACCAACCATTTATTGTAAACATATTGACTGTTGACTATTAAAAATATTGGCCATTTTCTGAAAAGACAGAAAATATGACTAAAACAAAATGGTGTAGAATTAACACTGGTCTCAGTTTATTTCTAAACTGCTCAAGTGCCCTGTACTCCTTGCCTCACAAATTCTCTTAAACTTGTTTTGTCTTTTTCTAACTCTCCTCTGCTCTGACCCTTCTTAAAAACATAAACTCTAGACTCTGAATGTTTTCTTTTCCTTTTGGTCACAAACATAAAAGCACACATGGACCAAATACTAAGAAAGCCAGTACTTGGGTTTGCTAAGAAATAACAGAAATGTAACTTCTGTGTACACACACACACACACACACACACACACTGCCCTCCACACTCTGCATGTCATTGAAAGGCAACCGCAGTGAAATGTTCAGCTGCCAAACCCGTATTCATACAATGGCCCTGCCTTGAGTTACTGCAGTAAGTGTGTGCTCCTGCTGCTGAAATAATGCTGGGTATGTGTGTGATGAAAAGAGGGGGTGGGGGGGAGGACTTTATGGATCCTTATGAAGATGTGAATTAATTGTGTTTTGTTATGTGGCGTGGTGTATGAACTCCAATAAGAGAAAGAGATTAGTTGCTTTCAAGCTTTCAAAGGAACTGCATTCACATGTAAAGATTAGACATATGCCATTGGGCTGGTCGATGTATAGTTTAGAATATTTACAATATGTTCAGAATTGATTTTTCAATATATTATGTTGTGTACTACAACATTTTTCTTTTCTTTTTAATGATTGTGTCATTTCACACTCTTTTCTCACATTTGGTAAGAATTAGAGCATCAAGACAGATGTTTTACTATCATCTTGATTTAAACTTCATTTGCAAAAATGTAATTTATGAGAATCATATAGATTCAAAACTCTGATTTAATAAATCAAAATGAATTAAACATTTCACAGAAGTCTAATGTGGTATTTTTTACATGTATTAAATTAAGTACATATTAAGATATATGATGAATATCGTCAAAGGGTAAAAAAAAAATTCTTCTTTTTTTTTTATCCAACATTTACTGTATACAATATTTATTTATTTTAGGTATTGCCCAGCCATAGTCTCAACATCAAAATTATGACAAACCTACAGTTAGATTGTCTCAATATTTAAAATGTCCTCTTAATCAATATAATTTTCTCCCGTCTAACTCTTTCGTAAGGGTTAGCAGGTTTATATCCCTGTGGTTTTGGTTTGGTTGATTTGTGGGCAAGTGCCTGCTGGTTACAGGTTTGTATAGTAACTGGCTTCCTGACATCACGAAAATTACCAGTCAGAGTGCAATAACATTCACAGAGAGCTCCAGATAACCAAAACACATCTCTCAGAAGAAGAATGTGAGCGAAGCCGTTGTTGCGTGTGTTGCATTGCGTGTTTGCTGACATGGATGGATTGTTACCACATGTTGCTGACGGACAAAAAGGTCTCTGTGTTCCAGAGAGATTCTGTATGCAGCTGGGCGCTCAGTTAACAGCCTCCCCAACACACACACACAGGCATACATGTGTGCAGAGAGATCATACACATCATAATGACTACTAGACATTTACACAAAATGGCTTAAATTTAAACGCAACAGGTGAAAACTGATATTGTTTTGGATTTTGTAATTTTTTTTAGCATTAAAAGACAGAAAAATTGTTAGTGTCCCTGTCCCATTAGTTTCAGGCTGAAAGGATGAGCTTTGCAGATTAAGGACAGTGTGGGTATGTGTTTTCTGACTGAGAGGATAATTATAGAGTTTACAGGGTGTGTGCACTGCACTTGTACATCTCATAGTTTGTATGTGGCGCATAGTAAGTGAGCATTTTATTGAAAGTGTACTGTGTACGGATGGGTTATCTTTGAGCAGGGGGCTTCACTCATGTGGGGTGATATAAATCCAAACCCTTTTTTTTCCCTGCAAACTATATTATATTTCATGGTAGTGCAAGGGCAGTAGAGTTGCTGTAAGTCAGCTCAGAAAAGTGTTAACAACCACAAAGACACTGATACTCTGAAAATCAAAACACATGCACAAACACTCAGTAAACACTTATTAAGGTTCTCTCCTGAGGTCTTTACCTTGAACAGGATTACGCAGTAAGGAAAAGTTAAAATAAGAGAGGTATATGAATGGAAAGAAGGAGAAAATGTAGTGTATTTGGTGTAATTGGCGTAAGTTTGTTTTTGGTGTCAGTGCCACAAGTTTGTTTAGAGCTGCCAAGCAAGCGGAGAAATAAAATGAATCGGTTTTAATGACTTCATTCACAACATGCTGCTCCATTGAGGTTTTAGTCATACCCTTCCGCCTCTTTTCCCTCACACACACAAACATTATGTCATTAATCTCTAGAGAGACTTGGCACTGTAAACACCGGTATCCGTGGTATCGCTCATCATAGCTCAACACACACATCTTGTGAGTCACGGGACGGGGTACTTAAGTTGAGAAATGTGCTCATCAACGTAAACTAAGCTTTTATGTCTGAGAGTTGTAAATAATAAGGCACAGTATATTTTAGAACGTATATGCTAATTGAAATATTTACCATTTATTAATGTCTGTATATCCCAGTGCATCCTTCTGCATTATTGAAGGGAAACAGAAAATGTTTTAGAAACGTAACCTCTCTGTTCTATCAAGGTTACGGGCTGTAAAACGTTTCCTCTGCTAAATTACTATAGTTACATGGCACATTGTGCTTTCTCAGCCTCTCGAGATCACATTGTACATGTAATACACAATGGCATCTATTTTCCACTTGTTTCCTATTCATTAGTGCTGAAAAGTACCTGCTCTTCAGATATCATAAATTAGGTTGGAGCATTATGTTAGTGTCTTGTATGTTACATACATGGCAGACAGATAGACAGACAGACATACAGACAGACAGACAGACAGACAGACAGATAGATAGATAGATAGATAGATAGATAGATAGATAGATAGATAGATAGATAGATAGATAGATTGAATATATACTTTTTTCAAGGGATTATTATTTCCTGAATCATGTGATGTATGATTAATAACCACCCGTTTTCTCTGCTCTCTGTCTGCTTTGTTTCTAGAACTCCATCCGGCATAACCTGTCCTTGCATAGCCGTTTTATCCGTGTACAGAATGAGGGGACTGGAAAGAGCTCGTGGTGGATGATCAATCCTGAAGGGGGACGGGGAGGTAAAGCGCCAAGGCGACGTGCAGTCTCCATGGACAATGGTAACAAATACACCAAGATTGCACGTGGGCGTGCAGCCAAGAAAAAGGCAGCGCTGCAGGCTGCCCAGGAGGGTTCACTGGAGAACATATCTGCTGGTGGTCTGTCCAAATGGCCAGGAAGTCCCACTTCCCGGAGCAGTGATGAACTGGAATCCTGTTGGACTGACTTCCGCTCACGAACTAATTCCAATGCTAGCACCCTGAGTGGACGCCTGTCACCTATCCTGGCCAATCCAGAGCTTGATGATGTTCCAGACGGCCCACCCCTGTCTCCAATGCTCTACTCCAGCCCCAGCAGTCTTTCTCCTCCTTCGTCGTCCTCGTCAAACTCCAAAACGTGCCCCGCTGAACTTCCAGGGCTAGCTGACTTGACTGGCACAATGAATCTCAATGAGGCTGACAACCTAATGGTCGATCTGTTGGACAACATTGCCACACAAGTGCAGGTAGTTCAAGGGTCTTCTGCATTCAGTTTTAGCTCCAAGAGCACCACATCACCCACAAGCTCCTCTTCATCCCAAACTGTGAGCAACAACACCGGAGGATTCAGTAACACCATTTTTGGGTCTTCAGCAGGAGGCCTTCGTCAGACGCCCATGCAGACCATCCAGGAAAACAAGCAAACGTCATTCTCTAGCGTTTCTTGTTTTGAGAACTCACTTCAGGAGCTGCTGAATTCTGATTCTCTGGTCACGCACAGTCATAGTGACGTCATGATGACGCAGTCGGACCCACTGATATCACAAGCCAGTGCTGCTGTCACCTCTCAAAACTCCCGTCTTCGCAACGGCCTCATGCTGCGTAATGATCCCATGATGTCATCCTTCAGTTCTGTGCTCAATGGGCGAAGCAGCCACCTCCAGAACAAGCAACAGGGGTCCAATGTCCAGGGGTCTTTGCGATCCCTTTCCAACAACAGGGCACAAAGTCTAGCTAACGATGCTAATAATTTAGTCTCTGCAAAACAGCACCTCCAGCCACAGCCCACCATGTTGATGACCGAGACTTCGCTTTACTCTGGCCTGAACGGAAGTAACGGGGTGGGGATCTGTCACCCCTCAGGAACAGATCGTTTTCCATCAGACTTGGACCTGGACATGTTTAACGGCAGTCTGGATTGCGATGTGGATTCCATAATTCGCTCAGAACTAATGGACTCTGATGGACTGGATTTTAACTTTGATGCGTTGGTGCAAAACACTGTTAGTCTGAATCCTGTGGGAAACTTCACTGGGACAAAGCAATCCAAACAAAGTTGGGTGCCTGGCTGACGGCAGTCACTTGGGTAAGCCAAAATGTGCAGTCATAGCTGTCCATGTCGTGGAGAAACAAAAAGGCAATTTGATAAAAGACAAACAAATTTCAGTTTAATTGAGAAAGAAACATTTTAATAGGGGCCATTCAAACAGAACAGTTTTTGTTTAAAAAGGCAGGATGCAGCAGAGTGGAATGGACACAAGGTCTAGAGACACAGATTTTTAAGCTTCTTTCAAATTGAGCACTGCGATTTTTTTGAACGCTGTGTCATGCGTGAGATGCTTCAAAGACCCGGGACACAAACACACTGGTCAAAGCTGTCTGTGTACCACATGTTTATATTGAAAAACCAATGGAAAAGCAGTGCAGTGGAATGCAAAATCACTTTTTGTTTGAGTGGCCCCTGTACAGGATGTGTTTTGTTTTTCTTATTACATTTATTATTACAGAGTATTACTTACTTTTCTTTCTCTCTATCTAGGCTCAGAACTGCAGAGAAAACAACAAACAATAGGAATAACAACTACAAAGAAATATCCTGCACAAAAAAAAAAAAAAATCCAAGAGACTTGAAGTATCCTTTGCCAAGTTTGCTTTTTTTTTTTTGCTTTTTTTATCCACTGTTACCATACAGTAGTTAGTTCCCAATCTGAAATATAGTTGCCTCATAATAATACTTAAGTAATACATTTTTGTGATTGAATATATCAATATAAGGAGTAATTAATTTGTGTGTACTGTCTGTAACTGTACAAAAAAGTGGTCAAATTGAAAGCTTAGCAGGTGGAGGCGTCTTATTTAGCCAGCAAAGTTATGTTTGGACTTCTCGCATATAAATGTAGCCAAATGTAATTAATAAGTAAATATTAACTTGCATCGTGGACATTTCCATGCCATACCAGGTGCTAAATGATCAGTGTTGAGCCCTGTCCTATTATTAAGGCCATCTGTGTTTCCCTGGCCACGAGGACATAGTATAATTGATTAGCATTAGCAATTAGCATCATGGCAGCATTCAATGATGGATGGGCCTTTCCTCTGGAAGCCATCTTAACTGAGCAAAAACAATAAGCTATCTTTTATATATTTGCCAAATTACTTGAAAATGTAGGAGATGCTGGCAACCAAAATCAAAAAACACAGTGAAATTTGGGGACTTTTCTGTTCCTGTATGCAAAACGCATCACTATTGCTCAGGGGAGAGTGGGGTCTCCATTACAACATCAAGGCCCCATCTTGAATTAACTGCAACCTGGCTGTACACAATTTCAGAAATGTTTTATGGACATTTGTACATGAACAACAGTCTTCTGAAGTAAGGAGATGAAGCAACTGTGTTATAACTGCATCCTGTGTTATTGTCAGTTTCTTGATGTCTTTATGGGGGGTTTGTCACTTTATTAAACTTTTTTTTGCTTATTTGTTTGTTCAGTTGTGCTCAAATATTATCACAAATCATGTACAAATCCTAATGTTCTGTGTTTCTGTCCCTCGGAGAGGGTTACCCTTCACTGCATACGTCCATGTATGCATGCATGTAAATGTACATATGCATCGTGTGCAATGCATATATATGTATACATCCTGCTATACTTATGAAATGTAGTGTTAATACAGATATACCTTTCAAAGTCCATGTGTTGAACAAAATAATGTAATTGTTAATTGGGGAGTTGGACAGACTTGGCTAAAAGCAGGGGTGTCAAATGAAACCTTACTGTATGCATACTGTATACTATTCATGCACAGTACATGCATTTCAGAAATGATTACATTTACTATTTCACATATAATTTGATTATATGCTTGCAAATTTGGTAATTAGGGAATATTAATCAAACATCAAAGTGTTTATCTGTCCTACTGTAGCAAAAAATAGCATAATTTTAGCCATATATTTGACACTTTTGCCTTCATCATATTAATTTGTCAAACTCAAACTCAAATTGTAACTAATGATATCCAGTAAGCAATGAATTGGTAAATTACCCATACAAGACATCTGAACCTTGTAAATTTTTTTCAGAGACAATATTTTTACTGTCTCAAAAACTGCCTTGCATGTATTCTTACACCTCTTTCACTAGAAAATGAAATAAACACCTTAAAATTATTGTTTTTCTAGATGACTGACACAGGTACCTGTCTTCCCATTTACAGCATCCTCAAACAATATGTTTTATTTACTACACCCATCATGATAATCAGCAAATACCACTATTTCCACATTTTCCCACCTTGATCATAGCCTTCCTCCCTCACCTCCTTCTGCTTATTACCTTTGCTCTTTTACTTCTTATCTTATAGTCATATGGCTTCTCTACTAGTTGTTTGTGAGTATTTTTCCTGTGTACTCCATTTTGAATTGTAAGTTTGTATAAGAAATGGTGCACATGTAAATAAAGCTTGGTTGAGCTATACAGTATGTCTCTGCTGTTGTTTTAAGTTCATTTAAAATTCAGTCCATTTAAACTTTCAACAAGTCCCAACAAGATGGCTTTCCATCAACCATTTTGTGGCTTTCATTTAAAATTCACTTCCCTTTCGCTTTTGGCTTATTTTCAGTGACCTCTTAAAACAGCTGTCACTCTGGCGAAAGACTATAATCTTTAAAAACTAATACATTTTTGTCAAATGGTACACTGAACCTTGGGACATTCCCTCGTGAAGTTATGGTGCACTGATTATATATACAGTAAAGCCTCATTTAAACCTGATTAAATGGACTTTGGTACACCTTAATGTACTCTCAAAGTGTCAGGTACAAGGTTTAATGTCAATAAAGTTGTCAGCATCTCTTCTCTACCTACTAATATAAGAGTTCACAAACAGCTTATATGTAATATAAGTGACATAAAAGCTCAACAGCCAATAGACAGTGTTGACTGTTCCTCCCTGACAGGGCCATAAGAAATGTCTGGAATTCCCCACCTGTCCTATTGAAACACAGACACACTCACACCCAAAGGTCAAGGATTGTCACATAACTCTAAGGGCAATTCTGTTTTGCCAGTACTATGGATCAGGGGTCTGTGTATGTATGTTTATTCAAGGTGTGATGTTTGCTGTGGGAATAATATGCTGACTCAGAAAACAATCTGACTTCAAAGTTAAAGGTCTCCATCAAAATTCATAAATTTAAAATAAATCTTGCTTTAAGACCAGTGCTGTTATTGTTAACTAAAGCTAAAAATAAAACTACTAAAATGTTTTTGGAAGCTTAAATACAACTGAAATAAAATAAAACAAATTATTAAATTAAATTAAAATATTAGATAAAAAATCGAAACAAAAATTAGGAAATGCTGCCTTTGCAAATAAGTTAAATCATTTTAAGTACTAAAGTTTTAGAAGTACTGAAATTACAAAAGTTTAAAAAAATTAAAGCTAAATAGAAATATAAAACCATCAAAATACATAAATATTATAATACTGTAATATAAATAGTACTAAAATAACACCAGTAAAACCAGATAAAAATGCATGCCATGGTGTCAGTGTGCTGTGAAGTGTAAAATTAGTCCAAATCATTTCATGATTAATTAACTCAAAATATGCTTTAATAGCACAGCATCTTGCTTCATAATATTTCTTTCTCGCTCATGTGTGAGTACATCAGTAAATCTATGGTGACAGATAAATAACAGTATGAGCAATTAGGTGTGTACAACATGAGCTATTTTATAATGATGCATTTGTGTGTAAACAACAAATAATGTGCTATAAATGGCTAATGGACTACTATATTGTGTATCATGGGTGTGCCATGAATGCTTTCACCTCTGATTCCTCAGGTGAGGCCAGACTTGTCAGTGCTGCGGTCTGACCGGTCAAAACTGCGTGAGGAGAGATTGATGACATGGGGATTGGAGAACTGGGCTGTGGTGTGGTGATGTCATTGCTGAAGGGATAGTGTGACATGGTAAATGAGCGACAGAGAAACAAAAAGAGAGAGAGCCTGTGTGTGAGAGATCTCAGATTCACTATCCATTAGGCAGTAGAATACAATCTGCCTCAAAGCAGTGTGACGTACAGCATTCTGGGATCTGTAACTGAAAACACCATTAGGCCTTGTCACACACTACATGTACAGTACACCAGCAGGACATAGTCATGTAAACACTCAGCATTTAGAGTAGGGATGGGACAGGATAGTCAACTAGTCATCTAACAGCTAATGAGTCAATTAGTGATTAGTAAAGATGACTTGTTTTTCTTCTTTAGTGCTTATTTTAGCACATCATGTGTTTCAAAGCATTAGGTCTATGCTCACCAACAGTTTATTCCATTTGGAAGAAAAGTGCTGAGCAAATTGCTACAAGGTGGAAAGCGGTTTGTACAATGCAATATTGCAGAAAGAAAGAGTACATCTCTGCAATAACCCAATTTAAAGCACTGTCGCTAATTACTGTCAGGCTTCAAATGAATGCTGTGCAATTTTCCCAATTTTCCTATTATTATGCATAATTTGTTTTGTGATAATGATAGTGTTGTGAAATAAAGGGTACAGTTATTTAGCTTTTATTCACTGAATATCAATTACCCTATTAAAGGGCTGCACTCCACATCCATACAATATATCTGTAAGGAACACTTGTGATTGATGATCAGCCTAATTATACATTATACAAATAAACGTACATTTGTTGCATTTTATCCTTCTGTTTTTCTTCTGATCCCTTGTTCCCTGCATAGTTAAGTATTAACAATCTTATTTTGACATTTTAGAAAATATGTAGGCTAATTAAATAAAAATGTATATAAATAAGTTGAACAATTGAATGAATAAAAATGATTAATTTTCCCTAATTTAGAGACATCAACAGTGTTCACTTTCATTATGTGCTCTGCACTCCAGATGAAGATGAGACGAGATGCTGTGCATGCACAAAGACACATAGATTCCTCCAACATTTGCTGGAAATGTAGAACATCAGAAAGATAAGTGTTACCAGAATAAAAACTTCAGAGTTTAAATACCTGTTTGTGTAGATTAAATGAAAAGAAAAATAGGCAACTCTTTATAGGTCTGTACAAGAGAGATAAAGCAAGAGGAGAAGAAGGTGGAGGAGATGGAGAGACAGTCATTAGGCAGCAGATGAATGGACAGCCAAATGTGCAGTGCTGTGATCAGTGAGAACCTGAAATCAATGCAGACAGAGAAATCCTTAAGTGAAGGACACATCAATCTACTCAATCAACTGCGCATTACCTTGCTCCTTTCAACCAACAGAGGCCTGATCTAATTGCAAAGCACAAGATCCTGTGAATCTGCAGTAATTCTATCTTCAGTCACCGGTAGCCTCATTTAGCATCTAGTACATCTGAACCAGTCACAGGTACTTCATCCCTGTCTAGTATGTCTCCTCTTTTAGTGCTGAATCTCACACAAAAGTAAAGAATGTTTATTGTGGTCTAGTAACAATTTATAGCCTACATCATATTCATAGTGTCAACATTTGTGTTTACTTTGTTGAAGAAAATGTTGCAAAGGTGAAAAGGTCAACACACACCTGTGCATATAAGGGACAGAGAGGGAAACATCTAGCACTTGATACTGTTCTAATGTCCAACAAAGATTCTCTACCATCTGATCCATGATCCTTTTCTCCTATTCCTTTCATCTCTCAGTGAACATTCTCTCTCTTATGAACCATCCCTTTCTTTTATTACAATCTCTCTATGTCACTGAGACAGAATAATGAGTCCCTATGCTATGTGAGACAATAGAGCAATAATCTACTGTACACAATCTGTGCCCTTAGTGATTTCTGACATGATTACAAAAGGAAAATGGACCAAAGTCATGATTTATTAGCACCATTATGCGCATCTCTCACATAACATAGACATATTCACCCTGACCCTTCTCACACAGACACACACACACACCAACCATCCAACCGCACACTCATCTCTTTGTTTCAAAGGCCAGATGAGAGCTGTAGATTCTATTCATTATAGGGCATACAGACCCACGGACATGAGCATGGGAATAAAATCACATAGTAATGTACTGTAGATGGGGGGAAGAGAAAGAAAGAGGGAGAGAAATAGATAGAGCACATTTATGACAGTCCTTAGGGAACCTTCTAATCAGCAGTGAAGGGAGAAATAGGGCTGTACCTACATAAATCTTGGGACAGGGGAGAGGGGGAAGGCAAACAGTAGTGTAGCACCCCACAAACACAAGAAACAAAGACAAAGAGTCCCATTGTGTTCACACCAAATGCAATCCTGAAATAAACCTCAGAGAATCAAATCTAAAGAAAAATAAGAATTAAAGAAAAGTACCATACTGTAAGTGTATCTGCTGGCTGACTACATGTACAGTATTTCATTCATATACTGTAAATGCATGTTAGGTGCATCATATCAACTGCCGTTATGACAGCAATAATTAAGCTATAATGAATGTTAGCTGTGCCAACATTCCATTATCTGATGCCATTGTGTATTAGTCTGATTATTCCTTTACATTATGTGCAAGTAGGTGTAGAGGGGTGGATAAATGGGACATTTTTAGCTCAGGGTGTGTGACAATATTGTCCTGCACATCCTCAGAAGGGTTTGTTGAGAGGCGTGTCGCACAGACAAAAGACACAATGTAGATACTATCACCCAGGGTTGAAAATTAATGGGGATTTGGGGCAAAAAAATTATTCTTTTTATTTGTAACATATGACGTCATTCAGCAGTATGACACAAGCAAGTTGTTTTCCCTGAATATCAGCTTGACTGCAAATGTGATACCGATTTTATACAAAAGTTCATTAAACAAGAAGTTAATATGAATTACATTTTTGACACAGTATTGTCAATATTGCCTGTCCAAACAAAGATACAACAGAATCAATGCATGACTTCAGTTACACACCCTGGTGTTTTGTTAGTGAATAAATCTGCATTTTTGAATCGGCTGAGCGAAAGATTCAATAACTCATTCATAAATGCTAAAGCTATAGGACATCCGGAATTGAGTTGTGATGATGATGATGCGATGTTTTACAGCACTTGGATTGAAATGATCGCTCAGATGGACAGCCATTGCATTTACCATTTGCCATAGAATAGAAGCCCACACCTGGAAGCTCAGCACTCATACACCAGAATATTACTTATTCTTTACATAAATACACTGGGGCCTTATGTAGCTTCACCACCGTTTTGCATTGTATCTTGTTCAACAGCAGCTGAATTCATTATATTTGTCTAAAATATATAACACCCCATTCAGAGCTCACAGAACAAAATGAGAGAGTAGGTGGCTGACTTTTCTGGACAGCATTGTGAGCAGATGAGTTAATCAGCAGTCTGTCGTCACTGTCATAATCAAAGCCACTGTGTTAGAGAAGAAAATGGCAGTGTCCAAAGCAGTCAGCTGCTTGTTCTCCCTATTTTTCTTTCAGCAAATTAGTACATTAGATGGAAAGGTCAACGAATGTGTTTCCAAAAGCAATACAAAACCCACCTATATTTATGTTCATTTTAATTCCAAAACAAACCATTCAGGTTTTTGTCTCCCACCACCATATTATAAAGCTTATATGCAAACAACAATGCTATATATATATATATATATATATGCATGCTTGTGTGTATGTGTGTGTGATATATAATAGAGCATATAAAGCACAAGCTCTGTTGCACCATATGTCAAAGCGCTGGCCACAGGGTTATGCCTCAAACAACGCCATTTTTATCCTTACAATCCATCCTGGCTTAGTGTACATGCTTGACCGTATGCTTTTATTTATGCGGAGCAGGCTAAAGCATGTCTGGTACAGCACAGGTATTTTTATTTATGTCAAACAAGGTAGAACAAGTGACTGAGAAGGTGCTGGGACGAGACAATGACAGCAATGTATTCTGGGATTTGGTTACTTGCACCACTAAGGCATGACAATCTGAACAGTCCCCAGCTCTGTCAGTGACATTTCCAGCCACATTTGTTCCTGCTTTCACGACTCAAACACAGATAAATATGCAAAGCAACATGTGAACTACAACAGCCAGACAGGCTTAAAAGTGGAGGATCTCAATTACCTCATTAAAGTCATCATTAAGCTGATCATCGTTTCTTGCCTATTGTTTCTTGCAAGGGGGTGTGGACATGTTTTTGATTAAAAATTACAATAAATTTAAAAACAAGAATTTTATGAAATGAATGATGTGCACAGATAAAAAAAATCTAAACATTTATAAAAAAATATATAAATATTAAAATAAGATAATATAAAAATAAGAATTGTCGATTTTGATCTCATGCTCTCTGTAACCTCAATTAAATATAGCATAGTTTCATAGTTTCTCCAAGCAAACGCATTACTTAACCTCTTCGTCATTCATTCACGTTTTGCTTATCACCAGGTGAGGGAGTGAATGTGTGTCCAAAGACTGCCCATAAGGAAGTGGTTGCCAAGGAGACAGCAGCAAGAAAATGATGGTCCTTGCAAAGCAAACCAATTTACCTCAGTGACGTAGAAGAAGAGCAACCACTGTCAGTGTTGTATGTGCATGTCAAGGTTCATAAGATAATTAAATTTACACCGCTCATGCAACCCACTAAATACAGATGTGTGCACCTCGTGCAAGCGTTATCTAAAATCTGACAAGCTGAGAAATGCAGTATGCATGACATAATGTTATCAAGATTGCCATCCTTGGCACCACACTCCCCTAGTGACAATGAAAGAGGGCAACCATATCCATGCAGCCATTGGCCAATGAGCGCTCTCGTACTAACTCCTTATTGGCTAGCTCCTTCAATCACATTACACCAATGAGACTTCTTGTATCCATGAGAATGAAGCTTGTAGAGCTATTTAAATCTAACCACTGAGCCAAAAGATGGCTCATATGTGCATTTTACTTTATGAGGAACAGAGAAACAGTAGGTATGTAGTGATGGACAACTCATGTCAGTCTTACTTGTGAAGTAGTTTTTACTGTTGTTGTATAAGAGTAAAAATGAGTACACATGTATTGATGTATTGTGAACAATGCTTCATGCATTGGACTTGCATTATCTATTATCAGTCTACATCAGCATCTCAATTATGATTGTTGACGTCTCTAGTAAATAATTTAGTCAAAGGGTGGACAGTAAAACAATGTGGACAGATTTTCAGAAGACTTAGATGAGAACACAAACTCTGTGGGAAATTACTACGGTATCAGCTTACCTGTCATCTCCTGCGCGTGATTATGTCTCACATCTGCACCTGGCGTCTCTGTGGGCTCTGAATGTTAGTTTTTTTTTTTTTAGTTTTTTTTTTTTTCACTGAACACCAGGCACATACTATCAGTTTTGGGGAGGAACATAAATGAAGGCTTCATTCAGTTTCAGACTAAATAAAAATAAATGTATTTTCTTTATCGAATACCTCAGGTTTTGAACGGTCTTATCTGTGTTTTTTCCGTTGGAAATAATGTTATGGTTGAGGCCACACAGCTATGATTCCTAATTAACTTGTTTAAAAAAAACAAGTCTTCAAAAATAAAATGCAAGAAAAGATGACAGAAAAAAAAAGCAAAAAGGCAGTAGGTTTCACACAACAAAAGCCTCCGTGTGTCACATGACCATGCGCGTGGCCGTGATTGACCCTGTGGCGTGCGTCCCTCTTTCTGCTGTCACACAAGCTGGTCTTTCTGGATTAAAGATGATCTCTTTAAAACAGTGAAATCAAAGCCTAACTCGATTGGAAATCAAGGTAAATGAGAAAATCGTTTTTCTGTGCTGTTCACATCGTGTAACGTTACTAAGAGCAACAAGTTGTCTGATGAAGTAGACTGCAAGCAACGCTTGATATTAATAGTGTCCTGGTTTATTGTTATTTTTTGTCGGTTACCTGAATCGAGTTGTTCATTGTAAGAGTTTATTTATTTATTTATTTATTTTCTTCAAGTTTTTACTTTATGTTTTGAATGTTTTGTTTTGCAACACCAGAGCTAGTGTAGCAGCGTTGTCCGTTTCCATGGTGACGGTGCGTGGACGCGCATGCGTGTCACTCTGGGGTGCGTTTCCCAAAAGCAACTGGTTACCAAAAGCTGGATAACGATACCTTTGGGAAACGCACCCCTGGATTATATGACATCGGTTGTGTGTGGGGTGCATTTTAAAAAGTAGTAAAATTGAAAACATGTCTTACAGGACAGCAAACCACTTGCTGTAATATGTAGACTGAAGTAATAAAGATGAGAAAAATATACAATAAAAAGTCTGCTACAGATTTCTGGGACAGCTAAATCTTTATATTTCTAAGAAGCAGGTAATTTTGTTCAAAAAATTAAATTTATTCCTCTGAAAGTTATGCATCTTTTGCAACCCATTTTGGTTATAGGATAATGGACAAGGTTTCTGGCCCTTGATACTGGTACACATCCCTCTGGATCAAACATGTCTTTAATGGAGCTTCAGGACAAAAGTGAGTGTGTCTACATGAGCACTGGCCTCAGGAGACAGACGAGTGCTGAGATAGTGTCAGAAGCTCGTCGCTCTCTCAGAACTCTTGCCACACAGCGGCCTTTCACACCTCAGGAGAAGCATCGGCAGCTCTTTGGAGAATCATCTTTTCGTGCACATGATGGACGACCATCATCTGCATTCAGGTAAAACAACATTGGAGATAATAGATTTATGTATTTATCCCTTGTTCTGAATGTATCACACTTATTATTGTATTTAGAATGTATTTTGATTATAGAGTGCAACAGGACCTGTCCACTTTTTCAGTGGCCTTGGTTCCGGAAGTACTATTTTTTTTTTTTTTTTTCCCCATTTATAATTTTTTTCCACAGGGATTTTTAAAAACTCTTCGTTTAAGAGTTATAAGCCATTAACCAATCATCGATTAACAACTTTGTAGCTCACAGTAGGTCTGTTTTTAAAGGTTTTAAATTATTGTTAAAAATCTGTTCCCCTATGGAGAAAATGAATGGAATTTTTACTTCCAGAACCAGACTGTTGCAGTCTTTAAAGTGCTTGAATTGAAACAGTAACTGTTTGATTATTCATATAAAACTAGTATGCTGGTTTTAATGGCCTTCACAAATTTCTTTTCTAGTCTACATGCCCGTCATTTTGAAGCTCCTGACTCCAGGCCAAGCTCTGGAACTCGTCTCAGCCCTCTAGAACATGTAAGAAGCTTTTCAAAACTTTATGTCTGACTATTCAAATGAAAACAGGAAACAGTAATTCAAGAGTTCTCTCAATCCCAGAAACCCAGGCTCTCTGTGTCCCTTGATGAGGATGGCGGTGTTGATAAAGCAACTCTCCCCAAACCCCCAGCTGAACGAGGGAATACAAGGATAGGATCAGGAGGTTCTCGAGCCAGACTGCTTAGAGCAGCATCCATAAACAGGCTACCACCCGTGACACCAAACACAAAGAGTAAGAAAATAAATAAAGCAGTGTTTTATTAATCTGTTTATGTTTTCTATTTTTTCTCTTTTTAATGAATATTCCCCCACAAAAAAAAACAACAACAACTAATAGTCCATGTTCACCTGTCAGGCAGATTGATAACCCTCTTCATTTTGTCCTGTGTCAATGCCTCTGAAGAGACAGTCAGCTAACTGATAAAGTATTTCACACTGATCCAAAATAAATAGACACTTAGAAAAAATCTGATATAAATCAGTTTACATCCCCAGGGTGTAACTCTGCTGTGTATGCCCTGAGTTTGTTTGTATTGAGTAAACAAAACGTGTTTTTGTCCTGTCAGTAGTTAACTAGATTGAATTTTATTTTGACTAAGTAATAAAATCATTAAAAAAGTTCAATGACACTGAAGGACAGTGCTAGATAGTAAAAGGTTGATATGAACGCAACTTTTCTGGCTAAGCTTCTGTTTATTCAAATTTCAAACAAATTATCTATGTATTTTTATATATATATATATATACATATATATATATATATATATATATATATATATATATATATAACTATATTTCAAACAAATGCTTTTCTTTTCAACTTTATATTAATTAAAGAATCCTGAAAAATGTATCATGGTTTCCAAAAAACATAAAATATTAAGCAGCACAACTGTTTTCAACATTGATAATATTTAAAAATGTTACTTAAGCACCAAATCAGCATATTAGAATGAGCAATGACTGCTAAAAATGAGTTTTTAATATATTCAATTAGAAAACAGTTATTTTAAATTGTAATAATATTTCACAATATTACTGTTTTTACTGTATTTTTTATTAAATAAATGCATCCTTGGTGAGCTTAAGAGATTTCTCTCAAAAACAAAAAAAAATATGTGCTGATTACATCTATTATTATATGTGTTTTTGTTATTGTTTAGCTAAGCTGTGTTGTTGTGTGCATATTCAGATATGTGTCTAGAGGCAAGGATTGAAGCAGACCAACCAGGTGACAGAGAAAAGCTACATTGTTCTGATGTAACAGAGCATACAACAAATTCACCCTCTGAAACAGACCTGCACATACTTACTAAACACAGGTATGCTTTTTGAGCACAAACATGTCTTTTGCTGTCTTCTATGTCGACTTGAAGTTTTATTGTTCTTTCAATGTACTCCTACATCTATAATTTTATTGAACACGTTTAGCGGTTTGAAACTTCCATAGAGGGGTAGCTTTAAAGCAGCATGTTTATGACAGGGACTCACATCAGGAGTTTGTCCCTTTGAGCTTCATAATAAAAACCTCTACTGTCAATGCATCATCAAACTCCCTCAGTAAATCGATTCATGCTCTGTGCCTAAGAACAGCAATACAATATTTGTATGTGTAGTTGACTCTCAGGACACCATGTTCAGAGACTGAACTTGTTTATTGTTAATCATTCTGAGGGTGAGTGGATCCCAGTGGTATTAATCCTACCGTTACCAATGTTATCAGAATTAAAATGTATTCTGTTTTGTGTACATCTTTCATGAAATGCAACAGAATTGTGTAAACCATCAGTAAGACCCCATTAAAAGATCTGTTTATTTAAATCCAAGCTCTCTCATTAATGCGTTGCCCAGAATGCCCACTTATGAAAATCACAATGCTTCCAATTTGGATGCATTTACGGACACTCTGGAATTTAATAGTAAGTTAAAGTCAGACAGCAAGCCCTCTCTCTCACTCTATATCTCTACTATATCCTTGTTATAGTTGCTAATGGAGCGATATTAGATTATACAGGCCGTTTGTGGCTGTCTGGCTGACTGGTCTGTTGACCACCAGTACAGTCTCATTTGAGATTCACGCGATGAGATCACGTCTTGGCCGAGGCATCCCATCAACAATGAGGCATTATCGAGGCAGTACAAAGCCCAAACATGATCAGTGCCACAAATATGCCCAACCATACCATCATTTCTTCTCAATCCTTATAAAATACTCATGTGACATACAATAAAGATGAATAATTACATTATACTGTACTATAAAAATTGGGGATTTTAAGCAGTACAAGTACATTTGAGACATAATATGTCAGTTTAATCTGCTCTTAATGGTAGCACAGACTAAAACCGTGGTAACGGATATCTTGATATCTGAGATAAAATTCACTATGACAGTGCATGACTAGCTCTGAGACAAGCACGTGAACGTGGTTTCCTGTCTGTTGTAGTATCCCTTATATGCATGCATATTTTAATGAACATTTACACAAGCACATTTTGAAAGTCATCTATTTTTCAACAGTAACTGATTTTAAAACCACTGACAGTTAAAGAAAAATATATAATGAAAAGATTGGGCAATGAAACACTACATCAGAATATCACAACAGTGACCTCTTGTGTCTGCACACACAAGAGGTCACTATAATACACTGCCATTTATAAATAAATAAATATATAAATGTTTTATATTTCTTTTGAACGTGTTTATATTGATGCATATTAAGAATTTTTATCTTCAGGTTCAATGTTCAGGTTAAATATAGATGTTATACAAAACCATGTAGGTTTTTGTAATTCATCTAACCAGTGATGTTATTTATGCTCTCATTCTGCTCTGTATGTAGATTTATTTGTGTTTGTGATTAATAGGACACTGCAAACTGATGTATCTAGTGCAAGAGGATCAAAACCAGGTATATTTTTATATCTATAATGTATATATCTGCACTTGAAACCGCTAACCAACAAGTGATAAACAAGGCAAAGGTCTCACAATCTTGCTCCTGACACAATCTTGCCAGTAGCCGCAAACATCTGATCGGATCGGAAACCTAAACCACTTTTGCTGCAGCAGTTTCTCAAGGTTCTTTATCCAGATGCTAGTTGATAGCCGTTTGATCTGTTGTTTTTGCAACCCACTGCTTCCTGCAGCTCGTCCACAATGCAAATGCTCACAGAGGCATTTGAACAGAACAGACACTAATGAAAAAGCGTGTGGGTGTGAAGCTCTGACCTTTTCATGCTATGCTGAACATCCTGCATTACATTCATATGCTTTAAGAACTGCTTGAGTGAACTTTCTGAATTTCCCTACCGGGATCAATCAAGTACATCTGTCTGTCTGTTTATATATTTGTCTGTCTGTCTGACACCCACTCCATGTCATTCTGCTGTAGAAGTTAAGCTTGGGCATGGAGACACAGGAGATGACATCATGGATGAATCTGTGTTCTGGAACACTAAAGTCCTTCCTGTTGTTCAAGAATTTGAGTCCTTTGCACCAGGTGATGATTAAATTGATCTTATAAATGTGCTTAATATGCACCAGTAATGATCTGATGACCTTTGACCTTTGGTTGATACCTGATGATTTTTCATTATCTTTTAAAAACGTCATAAGAACAAAATTTCAAACATAACCCTCCATGAAAAATGTTACATTACTTCTGTTTGGACTCTTAGAAATATGAACATAATAAATGCAATGTTGCTAAGATTTTCTGATTTTCTGCAGCACACTCTTAGCAGTCTTCTTTATTATTTAAGGAATATTTAAAAATTATTTAAAGAGAAATAACACAGTATTTCCAAAGTTATTTTTACATGCAAACATACAAATAGTCAATCACCCCCAAAAAACATGAGGGTTTTATGTTCTATTCACCCTATTGCAGTTTCGTCACGGTCCAAAAACATCTTATTTGAGTGGTTTCTTATTTTTTGCTATTACTAACTTTAGATTTAGAAAAATAGCCCCAGTGTGGGGTTATTGGATTGTGCTTATGCAGCTTCATACTAAAGAGCTGCACTTTAGCACTTGAATGTGTCCCAGAGTGAAAACAAAACTGCAGGGAGAAAGAAAAACACAATATCTGAATGCAGAGGAATAAAAACAAAGCTTATGTTGAGCTTGGCATGGTATAGCGCTTTCAAAGTCAAAGCATGTGGGGGAAAAGAACCGTGAAATGCAATCTAATAGCAGTAAATATTTAAGCACTTTGAAAATTCAATCAAAATTCATTTAAAAGATAAATATCAAATATTTATTGTGCCAAGAGCCTCTCGGTTCATGCATAAAATACCATTCATATTCTCCATGGCATCATCAGAGGGTGCCGTTGGGGAGAATGCCAACCATCTTGGAAACAGATTTGAGAAACAACATTTGTTTTAGCAAAAATAGCTTTGGAAAATGCAGCCTGTGACTTATCCCCTGAAGGCAAGTTAGATCCAGCAAGAATAAGGCATTGCCAGTGCACACAATGGTTAAAAAGCATGTAGAGATGGATAATTATTCTGCAAGCTAGTCTAAGATGCAAAGATGAAAAAAGATTATTTATCTATTTTAATTGAGCCCAGGGGATTTTGGAGATATTGATACTCTATTGAAGTCTAATCTAACTTAAAACTCTGTGACATATTATGTTGTTGTGCTCAGAGCCAGTACATGTGGAAAGACTGTAAAGAGCTATTATATACAGTACGCACTAATGATGGATACCATACAGGGGGGAATTTGCCCTGAAGGGCCATGTTAACTCTGTCAGTGGGTGTTGACATGTGGGCCAAATGTCAGTGAAATGTAATTAAGCCTACTCTGTGTACACATCAGTTCAGCTGAATGAAAGAGGCTGTGTACCCCACAGACTACTCTTCTTTCACTGTCCTTCACAGGGACAGTTGAAGGATGACAGTACTGCAATCAATACTCTGTGAGACTTTCGGTTTGAAATGTGACCTTGAACTGTTACCTATTTTGTGCACTGGAACATACAGTATACTGAACAGGTTTTGTCTTTTTCAAAAACAATCCTTATAGGTGATGCCGTGTCAGATGAGACTGTGGGAGAGCTGTGTAATGCATGCAATGATCTCCATGATGCACTGGCAGAGAGAGGCATGCTGGGAAGGCAGTTTAAAAAGCGGTCCGCCATCCTAAGAACACTCTTCAGACTTATAGATGTGGGATCGGACCGACTTAACCTAACATTAGCCAAACTTATTCTGGCAGTGAGTATATAGACATAAACAAACACACACACACACTCACACACACACACAAAATATGTCTTGTCATGTATTTGTATAAAAATCTGGATACGATCATTATGATCTGGGTCAAATTTATTCTAATTGGATTCAATAAAATTCAACTATAAAAAAAACAACAACAAAAAATCTGGTAAAATCAGCATACCTTTACCAATAATACTTCTCACACATTACGAAAATAAAAACATACAATTTTTACAACTGTGTTTACCAACTGTTTTTTAAACTGCACTTCTGTGTGCTTTACTGACATAACAAAATACATCAAAAAAGTAATTTTTTTAGGGTCTGTGCAGCTGCATTTAACAATGAAATATGTGTCAAACTGACCCGCAAACATAATAATTGCACAATCAATAATATCAATTTCGTTTGCACATTCCACAGCACATCAGAGTGTTGACACTTTGCAAGCTTGTTCATGACTCTAAATGAGAAAAAGTCACAAAACTTCAAGAAAAACAGCATAGTATTTGTGAAAACCCAAAAACTGAAATGGGTCGAACAGCGTAATCTTTTACAAGGTGATTTTAAACAGCCTCTACTTTGTAAGATATAAGGCTAGTATATGTGAAATTTGAAATCAAGAAGTAGCCTTATTGCTTTTGTCTGTATTACAAGCTCAATGTGAGTGGAAACAACTTGCTGAACATCTGCAAACTCATCTTCAAAATCAGCCGGAACGCTAGTAACGACGCCCTGTTCCTCAATGGCTGCATCCTAGGTTAGACATGATTATTGCATAACTCACCCAGTTACTAAACTTAATCAGTTATTATCTCCAACATCAGCCCATTGTGTGTATGTGTGTCCACAAACAGACCCCCTTCTGTCTTTGCTCCATTGTGAAGATGTGTGGAGTAAAGGTGAAGCCGTGCTGTACTGTGTCGGCTCACTGAAGCTCCTCTCAGGGAACAGTGCCATCTCCAGGCTGCTGCTGTCTAAAGGCTTCATCAGAGTACTGCTGCAATTGTCAAAAAGATTGATGCATGGTCCATCTACAACTTCAGCTAACATAAGTTCTCAGAAGTCAGAGGGAGAAGGTCAGCGTATCATTGCAGGACACATACTGGTACAGGTGAGTGATCCTTGATGGCTTAGATTAGGCAGGAGTCAAGGTCAAAGTTGCTTTATTGTTAGCTGTAACCCTGTTTTAAGTATGGCAATCATGTTTGCAACCACACATACACCCAGATACACTACAACCAAGGAAATCATAGACAGACTGAAGTGACATTTTGCCTATCTTAAAGGGATGGTTTGCCTAAAAATGACCCGTTAAATTTATATGTTAAATTTAAAATGATTTTGGTTACCATTGACTTCCATTGTATGGACAAAGAAACACTTAAATGTCTTCTTTTATGTTCCACAGATGAAAGAAAGCCATTCAGGTTTGCATCGAAATAAAGGTGGATAAATAGTGACAGAATTTTTATTTTTGGTTGAACTATCCCTTTAAATTGCAGAAAGTACTTTTCTATGATGTATGATCATCTTTTTTCTTTTGTTTTCTCAAAACAAAAGATCCCATCATGCATCCACAGTGACCGAGGTTATGTGCTTCCCCTATGTGCTGGATTAGTGCTTTGTGCAACACACACACCACCATAGATAAACAAATAGGTTTGCATTTCAAACATTGTAAATCTGTGTCTTGAAGACTTTAAAACAGGAGGAATTCAGCATGCTTGAACCCCACCCGGACGTTTCTCAGAACTCTGTTCTGGGAGTGAAACGGAACAAAATATGAGCACTTCATAAGGGTGGGGTTGCATGGGGTCAAATAAAAGGGTGGATTTTAATGTGCTTTTCCTCTGCTTTTGTTTTTGCTTTTGTCTGGGAGGATGCCCTTTTTCCACTTCTCCGTGTCCATATTTTACTTCATATTCCTACAGCACAAAGTACGTCTCATAGGAATGATTTAACTCTGCCCAAACAAACTTCCTGAACTCGGCACGCATGGTTTGATGTTAAGTGCCAATTGCCGTGCCACTCATTAGTCTGTTGGCAGACGGAAATGAGGATTTTTATGAAAGCACGGCCTGATGGTCCAAGCAGCTCTAGGAGGCACCCTCCATGTACCCTAATAAGTGTCTTGTGCTCTTGATGGAGAGATTTATGAGGCCACTTTAAAGACCTTCTGTTATTTCTTCTTGATTATAAGTGATTCCTCTTTTATATGCATCTCTACCTATTAGGCAGTAGTATGCACACCTGCAGCACAGTCTCTCATTCACACTCAATCGCCAAACATACATTTCTTTTGTGTGTGTGTTTCAAACACACAGTTGCTCACAGTCTTGTCCT
This sequence comes from Spinibarbus caldwelli, assembly GCA_039654775.1. Taxonomy (NCBI): domain Eukaryota; kingdom Metazoa; phylum Chordata; class Actinopteri; order Cypriniformes; family Cyprinidae; genus Spinibarbus; species Spinibarbus caldwelli. The sequence goes on along the minus strand of CM077241.1, from coordinate 20,609,623 downwards.
CTTGACCCTTTCTAGGTCACAGCAGCTTTGAGAAATATAGCTGACCAGTCAGAGTCTCGGCCTTCCTTCCTGTCCAACAAGGCATTCTCTACTCTTTGCTTGATTCTGGAGAACCACCACAATGACCTTGACATCTGCATTAATGTGGCCCGAATATTCAGGTGAGTCTGTCTGTCAGTTGTCATTGTGATATGTGTGTGCATTCAAGTGAAGTTAGTGTTTAGAATAGTGATTCTAAACCTTTTTAACTCCAAGGCCAATGTTTTTTCTAGGGGGAAAAGAAAACATTCTAAAAATGGCGATAGAGTTATAAGTTTTATTAATTTACAATACTTTTCCAGGCCTAGAAATCACACTTGAATAAGAGTACCTCATATCCTTTTTTCTAAGACTTTTTTTTTTGCTTATGTTTTGCTTGTGGGTGCTAATTGAATTTTTAATAAAATGTAAGGATAAATAAAAGGAAGATAAATATAAGTATAAATATGTAAAAAAAATCAATGTATATGTATAAATATACATTTTAAGTTTTAAATTCAACAATACGAAGAATTCAAATGGATTTGCTTTTGTTACATTAAAGTATTTCATTTATAAAATATCATACATAAATATCATATATAAATATTAGATATTTTATAAATGAAACACTGCATGTGTATGTCTTTTTAATTAAAATTAGAAATATCTTGATTTTTATTAATTTCAATATTTTATTTTCAATTATTTGAAGTCATCAGTGATCATTTTTTGGCCCCCTGAATGAGAACCACTGGTTAAAAGTTTAGTAATGCATAGTAATGCATGTTATAAAATGCATTTTAAATACCCGCCAGCTGAGGTAAGTTCTAATTTTAGTTTGAGGAATTGAGCTTTTTGATTAATGTTGATAAAGTTGTGCTGTGTGATGTGTGTGAATATGCTTGTGTGTTTGGTCTCCAGCAAGCTGTCCTCCTACACTGAGTGCTGTCATGCACTAGCTGAGACGCCACGTTGCTGCAGCCTATTTTTGGACCTGCTAGGCAAACACAGCAGGAAACAGGTGAATTTGGCCCAAGTATAAGTACACTGTCCACACACGCTCAGACATACCCTGAAACAAGCATACACACACACACACACACACATGTAAGCATATAGGCTGCATGTTCCGCTTTCTGCTCTTAAGTGAAACTTGAGCAGTGGTCTATGAAGGTGTGTGTGTTTTTCTGTTCATTTTATTTCGGTACAGACAGTTCAGATGTTCTTCTCTCTCTTTCCTTCTGGCACAAAGAGTAATGAGATCATGTGCTCCCAAACTCATTAAGAATAAACACGGTTCACACTGTGTACTAGGTATCATAAACACAGTCCCACACACACCCTGTGCCTCACATAGGGACATACTGTCCTTGAGACTACTGGCAGAGATCTCTCTCTACACTCCGCTTTTTCATACATTCTAAAAGAAAACAAAGGAGTTGTTGAAAATCTGTTTAAACCATCTGACAAAATAAAGTTAACCAAAGGCTGCTAGATTCACAGGAGTTTCAAGTGGTTTTAGCTTGGGTTAAGTGGACCATCAAATCGCTAAACATCAGGCCTGTAAATCATTTTTAAATATTTAATCCTAATCCTAAAATATTTTTTTTGGAGTTAACATTAAATTCCTTTTAGTAAATAATAGGTCTGTGTGTAATTATTAGTATTTGTTTATGTGCAATATATTTAATCTAAATATATGCAACTTGTGCTTTATGAAAAAAAAACAGATTACACATTTCTCAAACTGCTTCAGAACACACAAGAAATACAATAGGAAGTCAATGACAACTCAGTAATGAGAATCTTCCCCACATTTTATGGTATATATTTTAGATATGTATGCCACTGATCTGCAGTCCTAGTTTTTACATAAATATCGAAATATAAGTATAAAATATAAACTACATAATATAAGTGTAAAATACATCGTATAAATTATAATATACATTTTTAAAATATAATTAAACATAAATTTCAAGTTCTGATGTTCCACCATTCATAGAATCCAAATTTCTGTACTGTGGGCTTAGATAAGATAATTAATGGATCAATGCCAAATTCGTCAAATTGAATAAATGCATTAATATATGTATATGAATATTAAATGTTATTAATTGCATGTTTTGTCACCTTAATTAGACCTGCTAAACACACTTGTCCTCTGTCTTTTTTATGTGCAGGATCTGGTAGTGCGTCTCCTGTTCACACTAGGAAATCTGACAGCCAAGAGCACCGAAGCTAGAGAGAGAGTCTTTGAGGAGGAAGGCGGGATAGATGTCCTCTTAGATCTTTTTCAGGTCTACCAGGAAACGCCATCGCCCCCTGAGCAATGCCGTGCCCCTGAGAGAGAGGATGTCCTGGTCAAACTGATCAGACTGCTGGCCAACCTAGCCATCCATCCCACTGTGGGCACGGCACTAGCTGCCAACACACTGTGTGTACAGCTGCTACTGGAAGTGCTGGGTACAAAACATAATCATGAAATATACACACACTCCTCTATGTGGTTAATTAGTTAATAGTTCATTCAACAAAAAATCCATGTTTATAGAAAACCCACTGGGAACGTACTTCACAGATACTGTAGTGCATCCACTCATGCATTTCAATGTGGTTGTCACTCTCAGAGCATTGTGTACGTGACCAATGCTTAGCAGAAGCGATGTGACTTTAAACACACAGCAACACAGATGTTTCAGTCCTAGTTTACTTCCTTGAACTTGAATGAATGTGCAAGTTGGTTGCTCTGCACAGTGCAATCACATGCTGTTCTTTCCACGTCAGTTACTGGCATAGGCCCTCAAGTTACTGCATCCTCTCCAATGACGAGAACAACCAGACTGTAAATTGCATGTTTTTATTATGCATAACTCTATTTTTGTGGTGTTCTCAGAGATGTTGCACTGTGGTTTGATGGTGATGGATGGAAGCTTGGTTTTGGTTCTGCATGTGAACGTTTCAGATTCAGAAGCAGGCATGTTAGGGTGAAGAGGTGGTTATGCATTTCCTTTTTGAAATAGAGAAAGAGATTTGTGTCCTGTACAAATATACGTCCCGTGTCCTTTTTAGAATCTGATAAATAATATTAAAACTTTCTGCTCGATTCCTACAGTTAGAAATGACAGTTAGAGGATGCTGTCGTTTTTAGAACCGAGATGTGGACAGTTAGAGAGGAAATGGGTGGGAGATTTATTGCTTCTCGCTTATCTACCTTATGTCTGGTACATTAAAATGACATCCTGTTATGATGAAAATAAAAATCGAGAAGGAAAAAGAAACTGAGAAATCAAGGGTAACAATGACAGAGCATTCGCCACAACAAAAGGTGTTTCGAAACGAACACACGCTTTGCAGCGTGACGCACGAGCAAACCACACTTCGAACGGGAAATACAGGATCTTACTACAGTCACACATGCTGGCAGATTCTGACCACCTCAATTTCGGATTTATCGTGAAGTACTGACTCTAAAATTCACACGAATGGTTTTGAAACTAGGTAGGAAGTGACACCTGATTAACGCTCTGTGCGATTTGATCTTCAGTACCAAGAATTGAACCATCTGGCATCTGCTATACTATAGCTTGTCTAGACAAGTGAATGTGAAATAAAGTATTCGGTACAATTGTTTGCCCTATAATGTGCCAAGACAGTTATTTATATAAGACAAAAACATTTATTTACAATCTGTTTTTTCGCTGACAACTAGATAAACATAAGGTTAAACAAAGCTACAACAGAACCAGTCCAACACCGAGCAATTTGTTTTTTGAACGAATCTTTTGAATAATAAATCAATGACTCATTCAGGCAGTTCTAGTTCGGTTCCTGTCTGAACCAATCAGGAATGGATCAACGACTCACTCATAAAGACAGTCATTTGTCACCACCTACTGGCGTAACGATATATCCTGCAGAATAGGTACAAAAGCAGACAAGCAAACCCTTATGAAAACTAACCATGGTTTTACTACAAATAAAACCGAAAAAACATGATTATTGTTGTTAAACCATGGTAGCCACAGATTAACCATGATTTTGCTACATTAACCATAGTTTAAAACTGTGATTATACAAAAAAAATGGTTACTACACATTTACTATAATAAAGCCATGATTAATTTTCAAGTGATTTGACAAACGAACTGTTACTTAAATGACTTGTATTAATAAATTCAAAATAAAACTCTAAAAACCGAACAATCAATTGTTTTAAGTTCTACGAGTGAATTTAGGCATCACAACATTATAATGCGTAGTAGAAAAATCAATATTAATTTTGAGATCAGTCTTATTTTAGTATCATTGAGATGTTATTATACATTATATTAATATTTTAGTAATATTTTTATTTTTATATTGCCCATTTTCATTTTAACTTAAAGTTTTAGTATTTTTTATTATTTTTTAAAAGACAGTTTTTTAAAATGTATTCTTATTTCAGTTTTATTTTTAGTTATTTTAGAACATCACGTTAAACTAAATGAAAATATTACCTGCTTTTTAAATTTTACTATCAGTTAACATTTATTTCAAGTATTTTTAAATGAACTATAATGACCCTGTTTGAAATGTGCTAGATATAACTGTTTTTAAATTCTTAGTGTTTTCAATTAATAGAGATGCTTTGAGTGCTAGATGATGATGATGCATGATGATGAAAATCAAGAAAGTAAACATTCATAAAGAATTATTCATATTTATAATGCATCCTTATTATGTTATTTATGCCATTCTGTGAGTTCTAAATAGTTTTCTGTGTCTTTGTCCTTGTCTCTCAGAGTGCAGGTGTGTGAAGGAGAGTGAAGAGTTAGTGATTAATGCGGTGGCCACCATCAACAACCTGTCTTTCTACCAAGGCGAGAGCTCAGTAGTCCGTTCCCAGCACACACACATCTCACAGTGTAAGATGAGTGTGTGTGTGTGTGTGAGAACACAGCCTGTATGTTGCATCTGTCTTGGTCCTTCAGTAATGTCCCCCTCCCGCCTGTCCTTCTGTCATTGCAGTGCTACTAAAGCTCTTGCTGAGCTCCAGTATGGATGCTATTTTGGAAGCCACACGTGTGTTTGGAAATCTGTCGCAGATCAAAGACGTGAGACACTTCATCATGCAGCACAAAGGTGTGAGATTCTCTCTCTGCCACTTTTTCTGTCTCCAAACCCCCAGAGGCTGACGATGTATTGGTCTTTTGTGTCTCAGTGGAGCAGTATGTGGTAACCCTCCTGGACTCCAAGACCCCTGATGTGTGTTTCTCTGCATGTGGAGTTCTCATCAACCTCTCTGCAGATCCAGACAACAGGGCCATGCTGAGGGCCGAGGGAACCATTCAGAAGTAACTCACCTCTGTCTTTAGTGTGCTTTCAACTTTTAAGTTTACTGTAAAATGTACTATGCATTCTCTCTCTCTCTCTCTCTCCATATTGCAGACTTATTGACTGTCTGCGTGACTTCGGGCCTCAGGACTGGCATCTGGCCGCTGTGGTGTGTCAGACTCTGTGGAATTGCTCTTTAGATGGAGAGCTGCAACACACTCAAGAGCTGTTGGAGATCTTGAAGCTCTACACAGGTACATATAAACACGCAAGCATCAGAACTGGCATTTTAGTATGGTAATCTGGTACAATTAATAATTATAAAAAAAGTTATACAAGTTATTGCTTGTAACAATCAAAGATATTCAAATGATGCATGTGTGCATAGACAATAATTAAAATAACAACTTTAATTGATGAATAAATTAGAATTATAATATACATTATATTGTATTACATTAATACATATATATGTGTGTGTGTGTGTGTGTAATACAATAATAATTTTTGAAAAGTTTTAATATCTAAAATATAATGCAATATGATATATATTTTTATATTTTATTAATTTGTTTATTTTAATCCACACAATAAAATACATATGCATACAATATAATACATTTATTAATTTATATATTATTTAAATAATGTTTATTTTAATGGTTGAAATTTTGTAAGAACTTAATGTAGACATTTTGTCCTGTGTTTTGGACAGACAGAGGAGCTTTGCAGTGGCCTTCTGATGATGGTATCAGACAGGTTCAGGAAGCATGCTGGGAGCTGCTCTTTTTGCCTGTAGCTGAGAGGCTTAGACAGCATTTTCATATTGAAGACACTACTGGCATCTTTCCGTAAGCTCCACTGATACACTCCTCTTCTCCAGACGTCACACACTTGTGTGTATGTATATGCACGTACTGTATGTACACCTACAAGCTGAGGAATGAGCCTGTGTGTATATTGCACTTTAATACAATATCTCCTTTGATGTTGTGAACTTATATGATGTTTATGGTTAATGGTAACATGGAATTTGTCAATTATGACCAACACTTTTTTTTTTTTTTTTTAAATAAAATAGTTCATATATGTTTAGGACACAACCTTATGCTGCTGTATTTAGCTTAAATAGAAGGCAAGTCTATATTCATGAACACCAAACTAATGTACAAGCAAAAATCACTCAAGAGCATCTCTGTGATCTCAAAAACTTTATTAAACAGACACTTACAGAAAAGTCTGTAAGGAACACAGAATAGAAACATTGTCATACTTAATACAATCACATCAAACTGATATATGGCACTGGCTTCCCTCCTCTTAACAGGTTACACCACAGCTAGTCTATACATTAATATGAAGTTTACAAAGCTGCCCTAGAGGTAATTTACATACATGCTTAAAAACCAATGACCAAAGTGGGTTTTTTGTGAAGTTTATTTAATTACTGTTTACTGAGATATAACATTTAGTCTTCATTGTGTGAAGTCTGAAGCAGTTTAACTTCTGCACAACATCCAAGGGACTTTTTCAGAAAAGAACAAGAACATATTGTTATGAAGAGGGGAACCCAACTTCTCGCATTATTCTTTTAAAATGAACAACTAGCCTATGGTGATTTCCATTTAATGACCATTTACTGGCACTAAATGACCAGCAGCCTCATAACCACAAACAGGGAAATTACAAACAACATAAGGGAAAATTTCCTCATGGTTCCCAGGTCAACAACGTTACTTCCTTTAATCCTCACTGTGAGAGGACGAATTGCTGCGTTCAACATTGTCTCTAAATCATTAGTGCACAGCAGGGGATGCTTTTCTATAGGCCTGTAGTGTCTGTGTTGATATATCTCTTTGCTACAAAGGTCTCTGCTGGTGGGTGGATTTTCATGGACTTAAAAACATTGATTATATAACCTAAAAGCTATATAAATGATAGCTTGAAGTGTGTTATTGTTAATAAGCACAAACGTAACCTTCAGTTCTCATGGTATGAGGTGTTTGGATTGTTCAAATCATATTTAATACTGAATGTTTGGTGTAATGCATCATCCTAATGTGACTTTTTGGGAAGAAAACAGAAAGTTTGATTAAATTACAAATGATACAACCAGTGAAATACCATGTTTTATTTTTTTAACAAATAATTTCTTATAAAATTGTCAGTAACTGACATCAGTCTCTCAAGTCTGACTTAAAACCTCCTCATATCCATCTCCAAAAGAAAAAGTACCATCCCTCTAGTCCTGCCATCATCAGAATGCAGTACTTTAACTGGTTTAGTAAACAAAAAAAGACAGCAGAGAATCCACCCCGCTTGAAAAGAAAACACACACATGCACACGCACACACACTTGAAACAAAACTGCTTAGTTACACTGGTTAAAGTTCTGATAATGAGAACAAGCATGGTTTAAACCCACAACTGTGCAGGTTGCCTGGTTCAAGCGTCTAGCTCTGTACAGATTGTAGCGCACAACAGGCAGCCACGTAAGACAAAGTTCTGCTCACCAGACAGCACTTAGATATTTAAGGATACATAACAGGAGGTATTTAGTTATAATAAACCCCAAAATAAAAACAAGGAGTTAAGATGACCGTGCATTCAAAGGAAGACAGATAAGGCGGGTGGATCAGAGCAACAGGAAGCACATCACAAAAGGAAGACTTTTCCACTTTGAAAGTCACTAACACAAATAAAAAAAAGATAGAAACCGGTCATCGAAACAAAATGGCTACATAAAAGCTGAAGCTTAACATTGTTTAAAAAAGTGCTTTGATATTTTTAATGCATGAAACCCCAAAAAGAGCCTATGTTTGGATTTTTTTCTCTACCCCCCCCATAGCATTCACACATTGGAAATGTCACAATGAGAAAGTGGTGTCTTACAGTAAACTCTAACAAGGGCTCAGACAGCTATTACTTTTGAATTGCGCTCTCACACTAACACAATCGTTCCTGGATTAGCTTATACAAATGGGTGATGGTTTGGGTGTCTTGAGGCCTCTCATTTGAGAAAAGCAGCATGAACAGACGGCACCTCAGCATCTGTTGCCAGTGCTGCGCATAACTAGGCACGCGTTTATGCAAAATCAGTAATGGTTCTATCTCTAGCCACTGCTGAACAACAAAAAAAAAATAAAATAAAAACAATATAAAACAATATGGAAAAAAAAACACTACTAGATAGTCATGTTAGTGCAGTCTTTCTGCACTGGTGCTGGAGTTGCAATTTGTTTTTTTTTTGTTTTTTTTAAATCTCATCTCACAAAAAGAAGATATGATTAGATATGGCATCTTATCGCAGATGCATTTGAAATACTAAAGGAGGTCTGGCCTCCAGAAGCTCGCAGTCTTAGCTTGTCCTCTTACGCACTAGAGGGATTCTGCTCAGATGCCCCCTCCCCCCAGTGGCCAGTTTTGGCACTGCAGGCTGAGCAGCCACACAAGTGATTCAGCAAGTAGGTTCAGTTGACTTTTTTTTTTTTTTTTCCTTCTTTCAACAAAACAACCTTGTCATCGCCCTACGCCGGCGCCCGTTCTTCTTCTTCCTCAGTTTTGTTTTTTCCATTTTTTTTTTTGTCGTTTTTACGTAAAGTGTCCAACGTCAACAACAGTTAAAAAAAATAAAAATAAAAGGGTAGACAAGAACAGCACTTCATGTCATGTAGCGAGTGATAGCTCTCAGAGCGTAGAGCAGTTCTGCCTGCATGCGCGCTTCCATAAGAAGCAAATTAACGTGGACCTGAAAGACAGAATAAAAGAATTGTTATTAAATCGAACTGAGAGGGTTTTATTCTGTGACTGTTCAGTTTTTTGTTTCTGAAGTGCTTCTTACTTTCTCAGAGTGCTGGAACTGCCTCCAGAAGCTGTCGTACATCCTCTTGGTGATCTTCTCTGGAGTGCGCACCATAGTTTTGATGTAGACTTTAAAACTGCGGTCTAACAGTTGGTTGATTTCTCCATAATCATAATCATCGTACCTGCCGTGAAATAGACAGAGAAAGAAAGATACCTCAGCAATATGATTTAAATAACTACATACAAATAAAATAACAATAAGAGCAAATCTAAATAAAAAGCGGAGAGACTTACCGAATCCCGAACATACAGTGGATGTAGTTCCATATGGCTCTACGAAGCATGGAAGTGTCCACACCCTGGTGTGTCGCCATTGTGTTGTACGTCAGATTGTATGCGATCTGGAACTTTTCATCCAGGAGCTGTCCAAAATCCGGATACAGGCGATTCACAAGGGAAAAGCCATGATCTTCCCAACTATAGTCCTGTCAAGGGCAGAAAACATCATAGTTTTGTTATTTTAGTCCTCCATTTCCTTTGACTACCAATGGCAAGACAATGTGACTTTCTTCTCACCTGCACTCTGAGGGTTGGTACATGTTCTCCTCTTCTATAAAAGTCCTTGTAGCCGTAACTAGGGTCTTCGAAGTGTCGTGAAATATCTCTGGATGGTACACATTCCTCATCCTCTGTTGACCAAACACATTGCTTTAATACAAGTTATCCTGGAATTGTTGGTTGAAACAAACCTAAAAAAAAAAAAAATCCACTTACCAGAGGTGACCACCAGCAGGCTCTCTGTCTTCTCCCTCTCAAAACGAGTGGCCATTTCCTCCTGACTGGCTTCCTCTTCATCATGACATTCCTGCAGCTGCTTCATCTTCTCCATCAGCACTTCCACCTCACCAGACAACTCAGACAACTAAACACATGCATACAGAAATCGAGGTCATCACAAGTTTATGTACACAGTATGGTCAGGAATTTGAACCTCGCACTCCATGCATTTCACAGATCCCGTTTTAAGATCACTGGATGGAAGACTAGCAAATATTAGAAAATCTTCTTTGAATACATTTCCCTTTGTCTCACCTGCTGGTTCCCAAACATCTCCTCCAGGGCACCGTTGCCATTGGCAATGTCACAAACGCAGTAACCGCTGAGCGAGGGCGGCCTGAACGTATGTCCTCCATCTGTGTGGATGTCAGGGTTGATGCCGCAACCAAACGTAAAGGAGGCCAGAGAGTGATAGAGTGTGAGTAGCACCACAACATGGATCAGCTCAGCCAGTGACCAGCTGTGCTCCTCTGCCTTCAGTAGACGCTGTTACAAAAAAAGTAAAAAAATAAATAAATGAAATGTTATAGTGTCCACAACAAAGAAAAGGAAAAAGATTAGAAAAATTTCATTCTTAGAAATGTACTTGGTATTCGTGTTGGTTTCAGGTGGTTTTGAAAAACTTTTAATGACTCATGTTGTAACCATCAAGTAAAAAGTAATAGCATATTTTCCATACACAGTAAACACATGTGAGTGTACACAACTTATTCACAGTTTTCTATTTTTTAAGGCAAGGACTTTTCTTTACAAATATTATGAATTATTAATTCATAAATATTCCAATTTTAGGGAAAAAAAAAAAAAAAAAAAAAAAAAAAATCACACATTATAACATTTGACACATTTTTCATATCTTAAAATATTAAGCAGTGAAGCAATTTTTAGTTTCCCTTAGGAATAATAAAATATTACACCACTATTTAATACAACTTTCTTTTCAAGAATTTCAATCTTTTAAATTAGTTTTTTTTTAGTTTTTTTTCAGGTTTTTACCTGACATTTTTCACATTAGGCACCCCCAAAAATATCCAAATTAATATTTATTCAGAAATGAACATGCTTTTAATTGACAGAATTTAATTAACATGCTTTTAATTAAGAAATTAACATGTTTATCGTAGAATAGGATCATTAAAATCACTGTATGTACTTTTAAATAAATGATCAGATTTGTCACCAAAAAAAAAAAAAAAACCGGTGCCATGTAATTGGCACAAATTATTACACCATTACAGCTAATAAACTTCATATCTACTGAAACCAGACTGACCTAATACTTAATAGTTGCCTCTAACAGCATTTTAAAACTTCTTTGCGCTTGTCAGAGTTGCGTAACAGCTGTAGGCGAGTGCCCATGTGTGACTGTGAAGTTGAAGTCATACCTCAATGTGTTCTTTGGTGAGCAGCCAGGGGCGATGGGCCAGGATCTTATTGAGCTCCCCAAGAGCCTGCAGCTTCTGTGGGGCTTCTTCCAGACCATTCAACCACTTGGGATCACCTCTGACCTGTAGAAAGTCATTCACGTGCAGGTTGACCAGATACGTGCACTGATGCCTTGCGGCAGCCTGTTGAAGACAAATGCGCATTTAGAAAAATCACTCAAGGTGATTTTTGAGTTTCACACAAAAATACCGCCTGCAATCTCACCATTATCCCTATGTAATGTCTGCAGTGCAGAGACAATGGACCGTCCATCTGAAGCAGGTAATGCTGTGTCTTAAGAAAGCTCTCCAGATACTGAGGATGGAACCCCATCACTAAGGAGATGTTGTCAAGGCGACCGAGCACTGCAAAGGCGTCCTCAAAAATTGACTGTATTCTTTCATCCAATTTACTGACTTGAAGTATCTGGGACAACAGGGGAGTAAAGATGAGGTGAACCTGGGGAATTCAGTACTGGTAAAATAGTTTCACTAGACTGTGATGATAAACGTTAATGCCAAAAATAAATAAGGGGGTGCAATTTGTTGATTAAAATGGTTGGAGTGAGATTCATGCCAACTTTAAATCCAGCAGGGTTGATGTTAACACTAACCTCTTTCTCTGGTATGAATCTACTTGGTCCATTTCCCACCGGTCTGGGGATTCGCACTCCAACGTCCTAAAAAGATCAAAACCAATAACATGATCGACATTCATGTCAAAACCCGAGAGGGACAAAACTACAATTATTATATTGAAGAAATCCTGGCATCAGACTGAAACTATTAAAAACAACATCATTCCTCAGCTCAAATATCAGTGGCTGGTTCTAGAATTTTCTCTGGCATGGGCTAGAAAAGAAATTCTTCATAATACATGTAATACATAATGCAATCAGTAGCAAAAGTCAGACCCTGAACATCATTCATCTTCTTATTGATACTATAGAAGCTGTCAAAAGCACAGAGAATGACTCAAAACAACCTAGATTCACTATGAACAAAAAGGTTGTCTGAGTTAGCAATATACCAGTGACATAATCATGCCAAAATAGCTGACTCAGACAGGAATATTCAAGCAATGGTGTAAAAATGCATTATTAAATTCTATTAAACCTGACGCAATTCAATCTGCCCCCTTGCAGCAACATACATCAGTTCCACACAATGGCAATCTTGCATATCTGATTTTAGCGCATTGCTTGAATTTTTTATTTTTTAAAAAGACCAGAATTTAGACAATGTGACACTGACTTAAATACTGTCAGTCATTTATAAAAGACGAGTGTCTATTGATCCGATGACAGAGGACAGAGAAAAACAAGCCAGCAGTGTTCATGATGCAAGTACAAAGAACTGACTGCACTGCAGCAAACGGACATTTAAAATCAACGAAAAAAAGGTAGACTAAAAAAAAACAAGTTAACTAAAAATACATCTATCATTAGATAAACTCGATGCCAAGCTCTAATTCGCTTTCTTACCTTTTTACTAAGCCGCTCGCACTGTGTGCAAATTTTGAACAAGTCTGTCATGTTGAGAGAGTTTTCCACAGTTTCATTAGATGCCGATGCGTGCCTCATATTGCGCTTTTCTGCTTCTAAATAAAAAATTAGAGCGACTATCTTCTATTTGTTTTAGCTCCTGTTGTTCCTTGAGGCATCTGGTTAAGCTACCCGTTCATATCAGCTGTTGAAGCTCCCGAGCAGAATACCCATTCTTTCCTAGCCCTCTTGTGGTAAATAACAGGCTGTAAATATGATTGACGAGCCCAGTAGCCAATCGCGTTGCGAAAACAACCTACGTTGTCCAATCAACGCCAGAGAGGCGGGGTTAAATGAGACTTGCGCCTACAGGCGACTTAAAGCGGTAGTTCATGCAAAAAAGAAAATTCTGTCATCATTTATACACCCTAACGTCGTTGCAAACCCCTTTCATCAGTGAAAAGGACATGTTAGGAAGAACGGTAGCCATTTATTGAAATAAAAGATGCAATGAAACTTAATAGAGACCGTCTCACATTCTGCCTAACATTCCCGTTTGTGTTTCACACAACAAAGTCATAGTGGAACAACGTGAATGAAAGTAAATGACAGAATTTCATTTTTGTGTAAACTAAACATTTAAAAACGTTTATTTATTTGGATTTATTTAACTGATCGATATTGAAATTGTCTGTGAATTGTTGAGCTGTAGTTTTTATCGCAATGCACTTTTGATGGGGAGCTTTTCTTTGCTTTCAGGCATATGACTGGAAAGCTTTCTAATGTTGGTTAATACTTAACAGACTTTTAACTAGGTCTTCCAATAAACCTATTTACATAATCATGATTTGTCTGGTCGATATGACATTGTTACCTCCTGCCGTTCGTGAAAGGGACAGATTTAAGGAGCCTAAGCAAGTGGGAGGGGATGTTTTTCCTTGAGCAAATGTGAACTGCAGTAAACAAGCCCTGCAACGTGAATGAGGATGACGGCATGGACTACAGTGAAAAACAAGATCAATTCCTGCCGTCAGCTTTATATGCCCCAGAGGGGACAAGTCAAGGCACCTAATAGATAAAGCAACGCTTTTGGCTCAGAGATTGATTATTTTCTAGGAAGAGAGAGAGAGAGAGAGAGAACCCTCTACAGGTGCCTTGGTTTTCAACTAACTAAACTGAAAAAAAAGTTATTTGTCAAGATGATGCAATGCACTTCAGAATTTTGTTCATACAGTTGAACTTCAATCTTACCAATATACTGAATGATTCACAACTAAAGCATAATGCATAAAGCTTAATGTCTTATTTTTCCCTCTATATGGTGAAATGCACTATTGTAGAATATATTGTGGAGTAATAAAGCCCAACAAACATGAATTAAAGTCCTGTGCACGAGCAGAAGGCTGTCAAAGCGTGTGGATTTGGCATCGCTCACGAGATGAAGAGTAGCTATTCAGCATGTTCATTGTGTCTGAAGGGAGCGTCCTATATTGGGGGGCTGAGGGGGTGTAAACAGACCAGAGCAGGAGTCAGCACTCTCTCTGGTGATAGGGGGGTAGTTAACTAGACCCACTGAGCCCTATGGCTCAGCAAACCTACAGAAGAGAATGGTCAGCGTTTGCCTTGCGCCCACCTCCCCCAGGGCACCCTTTCCTCTCTTTATTAAAAGAGCCATAACTATTATCTGAGAACAAACTTCAGGCTTTACTGTACCCACACCGTATCATAACATTGGGCTCAGCTGCTCAGTTGGTTATATCTATGGAAATAGACCATAAAAAAGTGGAAAGACTCCATTCACATGCGAAACAAACCTAAAACACAACTAATAATAAAAGCTTTCAAAATGATAAACATAAATCTTGCTTTTAGAGTCATTTAAAGTCATTTTTCAATTGTATTAATGAAGTCATTTAAGCAAGAGGAACATGTCTGGACATATGCATCTGATATACTTAGAAGAATATACAAATGATCAAATTTCATGTTAAACAAGGAAATTATCATTCAGCAGATGGAAGCCTATTTTATTTCCGCATTTTCTTCACTTTTATCAATTTTACTAAAACTAAACTATATATATATATATATATATATATATATATATATATATATATATATATATATATATATATATATATATATTATATATACCTCAAAACTACTTGTTCTTCATTAAATACAACTCACAATTCCAGCTGTGGAGATCTCTTTAGTGTTTCCTCAAGTGTAATTTATTTAGGACTATATATGTATATATATATATATATATATATATATATATATATATATATATATATATATATATATATATATATATATATATGTATGTATGTATGTATGTATGTATATATATATATATATATATATATATATATATATATATATATATATATATATTAGGGATGTGCATCTCCATAACTCCATAATCTTGATGCATAACCAACGATACGATACACTGAAGATACATATGAAGCAGCTAGCGATGCGATACATCGTAACAGGATACCCTGTTACGATGCAGTGCGATCCGATTTCGATTCGATTCGATTCAACACAATGCGATTCAATGCAATGGAAATAAAATATATGATCGCTTTTATTTCTTTGGTTCAGACAGACAGCAAATCATAAATTAACTTATGTGTCTTCTGACTTTTAACGCCTCGAGGCCTGTTTCATAAAACAAGTTTACCAAATAGGTCAGGCTTATTTCAGTTAGTCTGACTCACTGTCAAATGATTTGGTTCCATAAAGCAAATTTAACAAAGATCAACCTCAGTCACTGTGGCAACTTATACTGGAAAGCTAATCTGGTCCAGGGCAGTCAAACTGTCAGGCTAAGATGAGCTCCTCTAACACTGACCAATATGAATGCAATGACCACTGACTCTCTCACACACTCTCATAGCCATGCATCCTTTCTCTCTGGTTTTATGACAGCTGTACCTTTTATAGTTAGAACAGATAGCATTAGAACATTACAATCTAACTTTGCTCTTTAAAGCATTAAAATCACTAAACTAAAGTTAAAATCACTAAATTAAAACTACATATTTAACTGCTATAAGAAATACACATTTACTCATCTGAGCTTAGTAATTAGGACTGCATTAGCTTACATTTTATTTATCTATTACAATAGTCCCTTTACAGTTACTACTGCTATGCTATCATAAAATATACCTATATGTAGGTTTAAAATTCTATAAATGGCACATTTAATGTCCAACAACGAATATTTTAGCAAAATGCATATTTGACTCAGAATTGCGCTCTGTCTGTTTAGTGCGCATGCGCGCAGCAGCGCTCGTTCACTCGCGGAAGCCTCGCCCACTCCTGACAGCAAAATGAATACATTTGCATGACTTTCTAACATTTACAGATGAAAAATATAGCAGTGATATGTCAGTTATGCACTGAGGAAAACACAGTGTCTCAAATGCATTAAACAGCACAAATATATTGCCATGATGGATCGATTAGATCCATGATCGACACTGAGGGCTGATTAAGAATAAGCGTGCACAAATTAGTTAGATTGTGTGAACTTACATTGTCGTTTATGGAACCGCTTTAGCCCCGATTGATTTGTTAGGTTATTTCAAGTCAGGTTTTGGACTTTAATCCCCGCTTTTCCTCAGGTCTCCATAGTATTGTTGTGATACATCATATTCACGCACAGCGGTGATGAGAGAACGCGCTTGAGAAACAGTTTCGAGAGGAGAAATCAATCTACATATAAAATATGGGTCACAGATTATTGCTCACTTTATAAACAATAAAAGTGTAGCGCATCCACTAGTAATTTTATATAAATAAATAGTTTTTTTTCGCGATACAAATGCCAACTTGTAGCCGATGCACACTTTTTAAACCAATGCATCGCATCGTTCACTCTTTTTTGCCGATGCACAGAGCGAATCGGGAATCTTCCCATCCCTAATATATATATATATATATATATATATATATATATATATTAGGGCTGACAATCGATTAAAATATTTAATCGCGATTAATCGCATGATTGTCATGAGTTAACTCGCGATTAATCACACATTTTTATCTGTTCTAAATGTACCTTAAATTAATACTTTTCATGTTTTAAATACTCTAATCAACATGGGCAATGACAAATATGGATGCTTTATGCAATATGTTTATTATTAGTGAAACTATAGTTAACAGAGCCTGAAGACTAGACATGTTTCAAAGATCATAGATGTGTTTCAAAGAACTTGCTCATGTCTATTAGACACATGAAAAAAGAAATACCAGGTTCCCATTACTTCTCTTTCTTTGCACTGAGCAATTTACTTACACAAACCCGTTTACATTTCCACATGACAGGGCATCTCGCTTCTTCTGAACATGCAAAATGTACATTTATTATTTATTATTAGATTTGTTTGCCTCTCTGTGCCCACATACTGTATTTTGATGCAGCTAAATTCTCAATAAAACTGTTTTCGTTTATATATTTTACTGTTTCTGTTGTCAGACAACGGCATGAATATGAAATAGTGACTGAAACGCGACCCATAGGACTACATAACCAGCGCTCCCTTCCAAGATGTTAGATCCTGATTTATAATCCAGCCATCGACTGATAAAATCAAATAGGCTATACATAAGATAAAGACAATAGCTGTGCTGTGATTTCGGCTATACTTGCATGTTAAATTAGTGAAGCAACATAATATCTGTTTTAACTGAAAGCGCTCTCATCCGCGCGCTGAACAGAGCAGACGCGGAGGGAGAGAGAAAGAGGTTTGTGCGCAGCGGGAAAGAGACCTCGCGCTCGCGCGGCAGCACCGGCGGGTTTCAGAAACTAAATAAGGTTTGGCCAAACCCTATAAAGATTGGTCGCTAGGCGCTTTTTGAAAAAAAAAAATTAATAAAATAAAATACAAAAAAAAATAAAAAAAATAAAGTTGCTAAAGTGGCCTGAAAAGTCGCTAAGTTGGCAGCACTGACAGCATCTCCATCCATTTCCATTTCTCCAACTATAGTAGTACGGGTTAGGCCACGGGTCAAACGGAAAACGCGTTAACTTTGACAGCACTAATATATATATATATATATATATATATATATATATATATATATATATATATATATATATATATATGTATGTTAGATTGAAATGCTGATTTCTTGGAGCTGTGAGAAAAACAGCCAACATCTGCCAATAACTCTGGCTCTGTTTGTGACTTTCTGCCGGTGCAAAATTTTTCATTATGTGTGAACACTTTCTGAGTAACAGGGTGTGTTTGTAGAAGTGCCTCTCTCTGCGCTGTTGTTTTTCTTGTACTGAACGAGCAGCCACGCTAAAACCACAAGCCTTCGGATGTTCAACAAGTGGCAGAAAAGTTGCCTGACGCAGCCCTCGTCTGAACCAGTTCCATCCTGACCTATCAGAGAACAGGGGGAAGAAAGAGCGAAAAAAAAAAACCCAAAGACATAAGCCTAGCAACAGCAGTCAGCCAATCAGAGAGCAGAACAACAGTTTCAGGGGCCAATCTGTTTTTTTTTCACCCTCACTCCCCCACTGTAGAGCCTCTGAAAGAAAAAAGTAGTCTAACTTTGAAATGAAGTTGTTTCTCAGTCTATTCGATGACTAGGAGTGATATGATTTTATGGCTGAATGTATCTGCTGCTCTGTATGCACAAAAAAGTGTTGCAAGCTGACTAAAGTCTTTGCAGCCTTGAACTTTAGACCATATGGTGTGACAATAACCACAATGTAAAAAATAATAATAAAAAGAAAGGAAAGATATGCTTTCAGTAACCCACAATCCACATTTATTGTTTTTGCAATTTGTCTGATTCATTCTGACACTGATTAAAGTCTTATTCTGTTTGTGTTAAACAAAGATCCTTTTAAAGTCAATATTGCAACAGGAAAGAGGAACAGGCAAATAGACACTAATTCTGAAGAAGACTGGGGTATTTCTTTCTCTTAGTTCCCAGTAAACATACAACTTGAGATTTTAGTCATTATCAACTCATCGTTTAATTGTGCAAAATGTGTAATGATGATTGTCTTTTCGCTATAAATGCATGTACAAATGAAGCAGTTGCGACCTGCCCAAACATGTCCCCATTGTTAAATAGATCAATGCAAGTATCCTATGTGTGACCCATAAGAACTGCAAAAAGAGAGATGAAATGTCTTAAGGAATAGCATTAAAATCTGTTGCTTTAATAATTCACTGCCATTCTAATTTGCTGGACAAACTATTTTAGACTAACATAGCATGGGCTCACTGGGTCAGTTATTTGCATGCAGGGTCCACAATATACAATGGAGAGAGAATAAAATTATATATACAGGATTATTTAGCTGTTGTTTTACTTGCATATTAGTAAAAAATGGTGCCAGTTACTGTGTCAACATCAAAAACATCGTAAACAAGCTGTCTGACTGTAAAACAGCACCTGTCATAAAAACATAAAGATGATCATAATATATTTGCTTTGGTTAAGGCAAGAATATTCCATACTGAGGTAAAAGTCTTTGGAAGATGCAACTAAAATCGGAACATAAGTTTTATTTATAAGACTTTGACTTGAATTATTTGCATTGGTTAAATCAACAAGAGTCAAATTCTCATTCTCATTGTTTTAATATTATATTACAGTTCTTTGGAATTTATCTAGTGAACTTGCATTACAGTGAGAGTTCAATGACTGTAGACTGTGCTCAGGCTCAATAGCTCTTTTCATGACACTAAACATGTAACCACTCAACAGTTCTTTCCTCCATTATCAGATCCACCTTTCCTCTCACACTTTCATCCTTATATCCTTTATGTCACTGGTCATTTCTCCCACCCAACTTCCCATGTTCCTCTCTCAGTCTAGTACTTGTATTCAGCTTGGGAATTCTGAGAACCAGACTGATTGGAGCAGCTCAGTCTTGCATCTGTCTTCCTGAAAGAGGTGCGGTCTGCAAGGAACACCGATACAAATGTACACACACATACACATCCAGACAGTCAGAGGAAATGGCACTCCCAAAGCACAAACTACACAGCATGTTAGCACGCATATGCATTGACTCAGGACTCAACAATAAGGATTGCTTCTACCAGCCAACAGTTCAGATTTTTACTTGCCCTGGCAAAATAATTATTAAATAATTTAAATGATAGGAGCTATAATCATGCACAACCACAGAAAAAACAACACAAGACGTGTTCCTGCATTCCTGTGGTATTCTCTACCTGTTGTCTATGTTTGAAATCAATCAGATGGATATCTTTGGCCATCATATTGTGCCTCTCGGTTGAGAAATGTTTCTTGAGCACCAGATCAGGATTATTATGATTTCTGACTGTAAAGGTTGGTGAAAATTCAGCTTTGCAATCACAGGAATTAATTATGTTTTAAAATATATTAACATTGAAAACAGTTATTTTAAATTGTAATTATGTTTCACAATACTACTTTTTTAACCGTATTCATTAATCAAATAATTGAAACCTTGCAACTTCTTTCAAAAAATATTTAAAACTCTTACAGACCCAAAACTTCTGAACAGTAGTTTACACCCTCTCACAAACACAACTTATATACAGTGGCCCGAAAAAGTGTCTGGAGTCATATTTTAAAATATTCCAAAAGACACATCAAACGTGTTATCTGCAAACAAATGAAGCAAGTATTTTTCTCAGAGCTAACTTGAATTCTTTTAGTCATTACTGTCATTATTTTTAGTCAGCTGGAATCAAGGTAATTTTTAGAGGATGTAAAAAATGAGTTCACCTCAGGTTCACACAGCTGTTTTCGCTGAGTAATCACACGTGTAGTTGTGCAGACAGTGTCACAACCAGATGAAGTGTCCAATTGCTATTATTTTGAACAATATATCCATTGTTTTATCATTTTAAACTTAACAAACATCTTTTTGTGAAATATTATGCACGAAAAGTGTGCTTGTGGTATATTTATTTCCATCAAATGCCATTCAGTTTGACATTTCTTTATTTAAAACGATGACATTCAGACATTTTAAAGTCTGGCTAAGTTGTCCAAATACTGTTTTTAGGGCCTACATAGTTAAACAGACAAACAGAAAAAAAAAATCTCTCTCTCTCTATTCTATGTCTCGTTCTCCCTCTCTTGCAATATAGCTGCAGATCTGCTGCTCGTTTTGCACGTGAGGAAGCCAAAGTTCCCGTGGATGTTATGTTAACAGGGAGTGTTCACAGCTGTTAAAATACAGGGGGTATA